>OX375792.1:0-600000 GCA_947359385.1 Chesias legatella
CTTGGCATTGCTGATGGCAATTTTCAATGCCTCCTTCGCATCCTTATAGATCCCGTATAGCCGCGCTTCGAGTTCATCATCACGACGACGTCTTCCGCGTTGCCGAGTGTACTGTCGCCTGGCAGCCATACAGGATTTGCGTATCTCCGCAATTTCTGACGACCACCAATATACTTGACGTTTGGGAGGTCGGGGTCCAAGTCTCGGCATGGCTGCATCGCAGGTTCGAACCAGAGCTTCGACGAAAGATGCAGCTTTCTCTTCAGGTTCCACGTGAGATGAACTTTCTAGCACCCATGCTTGAACGATCGCAGCCTCGATCAGTAACTCTCGGTCCAATCGTCTTACAGCCCAGCGTCGCTGCTCAACTCTGGCATGCTGTTGTGCTGAAGTTGGAGGTACAGAAGCAGCGTTGACATCGAACCTGATATATCGGTGGTCCGATAGCGTCTCCACCTCAGTCATAACTTCCCAGCCATGCACTCGGTGCACAATATCTGCGGTGGAGAAGGAGACATCCACTACAGAACCACCGTTGCTCCTCACACAGGTAAAAGAAGTTCCCTGATTAAGGATCGTGAGACCAGATGACAACACCCACTCTTCCAAAATTTCGCCACGCAAATCAGTTCGTGAGGAGCCCCAAGCAGTCGACTTGGCATTAAGGTCCCCAAGAACCAGTACGGGATGAGGGCTACCCTGCCCAACAAGAGCCCCGATGTCTACAAGATACCTTTCAAATTCAGAAAGAGGTCGATTGGGGGAGAAGTAGACCGCTACTATAATTATATTTCCCACCAGCGCAGAAATATATCCCCTTCCCCTTACTACTCGATCCATAGAGAGAGCTCCCTGCGTGACTACGGCCACCAACTGTTCCTGATCTCCAACCCAGTTACTATGACCAGAGGGAACGAAATAAGGCTCTGATATTACCGCAATATCAATCAACCACTCCGCCATGCTCTGGATTAGGAGATCCTGAGCCCTTGCGGAGTGGTTGAGATTTGCCTGCAGAAACTTATGCGCCATACTAATTGATCGTGTCCATAGCTACTTCCTCTTCCCTGACCATAGGTCTGGTCAATGGGTGGACAGTTTGCGAGGTTTTCTTGGTCCTCACATCCTGTTTCCTTCTGTTCTTGCTGACCATATTAGCAGCACACACCTTACTGCCTAGCTTGTGGTCTGCTGGTTTGCTTGCTGCCGCACACAAATTACAGTGGGGCTCCACATTACACACTCCAGCTTTATGACCAGGTTGGCCGCATCTGTAGCATTCCTTGCTGCGGTCAATCTCCGCAGTACAGAGCATACTGGCATGTCCAATTTCGAGGCACCTGAAGCACCTCATGGGCCTGAACTGCAAAAGATGTACTTGCGCCGACACCCAACCAACTAACAGTCTACCATCTTTGGAGAGTTTTTTAGCAGCCGTCACTGGACATCGCACCCACGCCGTGCCAAGGCCGGATGGACCTTGACGGATTTCACCACATTTCACGGTCTCTTCAGTGCAATCCCCGTATTTTGCAACAGCTGCAACGAGTTCCGCAGTGGAGACCGAATCATCCAAGCCTGTCACTCTCAATTCCACCAACTTGGTGGGCCTGGATACCCATATATCTGCACTGAGGGATTCCTTTAATTTCTCAGCTAACGAATCAGCTTTCCCTCCGCTTTCAGACCCTGAAACCTCCAGTATGCGAGCTCCTGTCACTGCTCGTTTGATACGTAGAGAAGGAATTCCTAGGCTTGCAAGATCAATTTTGCGTTTAGCCTCGGACAGGACCTTCTCGTACGTTAGTCCTTTCTCTTGAGCACCCGGTTGAAGGGTTACCACTACGGCCGCAGAGCGTGGAGGACGCAGCTTGACTTGCTGCTTAACCGGTTTCTGCGACTTGCCTGCAGGAGTTGACTTAGCAGCGCTAGCTTTCGTCTTTTTACCCTTCTTGACCACAGTAGCCCAGCTTTCTTCTACTGGCTTAGGTGCTGAGGGTAGAGGCAGCGACTCTACTGGTGGTGCCATCTGGACAGGTTTGCTCTTCCCCTTCTTATTTTTGGACTTCTTGGCCACAGTTGCAGCCTGAACGACGCTGACCTCTGGCGTTACAGACTTTGATGGCTCCAATTGCAGAGCAGGAGCATTGGAGGCCACAGCATTCCGCCTGTCCGCGGCCAACGGGGGGCGAAGACGCTTCTCAGGTAGAAGCCTGCCCTCTAACGCCTCCAACCTAGCATTCATCATGGTACCTACTTGTACCATAATGCCACGCGCTACGTCTTCAACAATAGTCCCTTCTGGCAACTTTTCCATTTCAACAGCGCGAGGGGCAGTACGAGTGGTAAGATGAGCCACTTTATGCTGCAACTCCGTCAGCTGCTGGCGGAGCTCCGCTACTTCTTTTTGTAGACGGGTGTTGTCCGCCTGCAGCTTAATGGTTTCCTCCGTGGAAGTCCTGCTGTGCAATGCCTCCACCGCCACTTTAATGGTGGTTGCCGCCGCCTTCAGGGCACCTTGAAAAGTACCTTTCAGGTTTTTCGACTTTCTGGCCACTTTTTGGATAGTTGCCACGCAGTGCTGAACCTTCTCATTAATTTGGGAAGCTGACGCAGACTCGATCTGACATTCTTCCTCATACTCGTCAAACGTGGAGGAATCTGAAAGGCGAGTTGTCTTCCTGAATTTCCGAGCCATTTGGGCAACTTCCTGCTCGGCCCTGATCTCCATTTCTTCTCGTTGCGCCGCAACATACGCCGCTTTAGCAGCAGCTAGCCCAACGTACTGGCCCGTGGTAGATGGCCGCCCTCTCCCTCTTTTGGCAGAACTGCCTTTGAGAGCAAGACCGGCATTCAACTCTGACGCACTGTCAGTGTCACTATCTTCCAATCGTGCCCGTTTTCCAGCTCCCCAGTATTTCGACGATGATATGCTAACCACCGACTCCGACCCTGAGACTTCCGCCATGTCGACTTCGTCTCTCTTCTCAATACTACTATCCCTCGGGATAACCTTTTCACCCTTAACTTGTAGCGCGCTCGTCTCAAGCCGCTCTACCAACACCAAAGCCTTCGTCTTTCCAATCTTTTTTGCAGTCGCCTCATCAAGCGACGTCACAGTAGCATAACTAGCCGCCGAATCCGACCCAGACCCTGCTATCTCCATCTCCGATATCTTCCTTCTCTCCTCTTTCCCCTTCTTCTTTTTAGTTTTAGTTGAGTTATTTTCCATTTTTATTCCCACGAGTAGTGGCCGAAATAATGGTCCACCCCGGTAACGGCCATCCCAAGGTAACGGTACATACTGACGGAGGTCCCGTGGTATCCGCAGGGTGTTAACGTGTTTTCCTTCACGGGTTTAACTCGGGTTGTCCTTCCCGCAGGCCGGCCAATTAAGGCAAGCCCGCCATCGACACCGCCATGCCGCGACGTACCCCCTTATGCCACAACGGGGGTCGTTGAAGACAACACAGCAGTATCGGAGGGAGAAATGGCACAGTTTCTCCCAATGACGGTGGCAAGGATGCCTGCCCAACGGTAGTGTAAGTACACGTCAGGCCCGTCTACTAAACCCACCTCGACGGTGACAGAACACCGTGACTTCTAACGTTGCCCGACAGGGTGGCCGAGTTGACCGCTCCCTGCCGCGCCGCAGGCCTTGCAGGCCCGCCATCCACCGACCTAAAAGGTCCACTGAGCCCTGAAAAGGGCTCCTTAAATTGTCCCTTCCGGACCCTACTCATGACTGAGGAGCCCCATCCCCTGTACCCTATGCTAACTTCATAGGGGCACGCGGAGAGGCCCTACTACCATAACCCGACTACCCCACCCAACAACTAAATCCCCCCCAAACCCACACGCGGCGCCTGGTGGTTTCAGTAACGCCCCGCCTCTGAAGGAGGCGAGACTAATAGGCATGGTGAACCTCGGAAAGGATCTCCACCAGACTTGCCTTGAGGATCGTCACGACCTGCGCTACCCTCAAGACCTCACCCCCTATCCATCACGGGATGGATAGGTAGGCCTGGACTTATCCAATGCGCCGAACAGCCGTTAGGCTGCCGCTGGAGTCTCGGAACGCTCCATTAATGGATAAACCCAGACCCGCCCAACCTAACCTAACCTAACCTAACCTAACCTAACCTAACCTAACCTAACCTAACCTAACCTAACCTAACCTAACCTAACCTAACCTAACCTAACCTAACCTAACCTAACCTAACCTAACCTAACCTAACCTAACCTAACCTAACCTAACCTAACCTAACCTAACCTAACCTAACCTAACCTAACCTAACCTAACCTAACCTAACCTAACCTAACCTAACCTAACCTAACCTAACCTAACCTAACCTAACCTAACCTAACCTAACCTAACCTAACCTAACCTAACCTAACCTAACCTAACCTAACCTAACCTAACCTAACCTAACCTAACCTAACCTAACCTAACCTAACCTAACCTAACCTAACCTAACCTAACCTAACCTAACCTAACCTAACCTAACCTAACCTAACCTAACCTAACCTAACCTAACCTAACCTAACCTAACCTAACCTAACCTAACCTAACCTAACCTAACCTAACCTAACCTAACCTAACCTAACCTAACCTAACCTAACCTAACCTAACCTAACCTAACCTAACCTAACCTAACCTAACCTAACCTAACCTAACCTAACCTAACCTAACCTAACCTAACCTAACCTAACCTAACCTAACCTAACCTAACCTAACCTAACCTAACCTAACCTAACCTAACCTAACCTAACCTAACCTAACCTAACCTAACCTAACCTAACCTAACCTAACCTAACCTAACCTAACCTAACCTAACCTTTTTTTTTTTTTTTTTTTTTTTTTTTTTTTTTTTTTTTTTTTTTTTTTTTTTTTTTTTTTTTTTTTTTTTTTTTTTTTTTTTTTTTTTTTTTTTTTTTTTTTTTTTTAACAATAGGAAATGCGTTTATGCATACCTCCCGTATTTCGGGGAATACGGGAGGTTATGTGGGACTCGCCCTCCTTAACTGGAGGAAATACCCACTAAAACCTATTGGCGTTCCTTCGGGGCGCCTTGGAAACAAGGACAGCAGGTACGTTTTGTGACGACCTCCGCTGCCCTTGCAGCGCTTGTGCCCAGTGATGGGCCCTTCAAAAACTGAGACGTTGGTCTCCTTACTTCTTGAGCTGACGTGCCGGAACACACAACACGTCATTCCACTCAGGGGCTACACTTTGTAGGTGACAGACTCCCCATGTCTGCCACCCAGTAGCCCAAATTAAGGGGGTAGACGGCGCTCGTGCGCCTCTCGCCTTCTCCCCATTCTTCTCCTTCTGATCGGATTAGAGATATCTTCTTCTCTAACCCGCTCAGCTTCCTCTTTATTGCGCATAACACGCTCACAAAATGTTTGCACTGCTTCCCATGACCTCTGACTGCCAACCATTGCAGACACAACAGTTGGGAGTGAGAGGTCTGAACCCACCAATGCTACGAGCTCAGCCCGCAAATCGCCCCATTCTGGACATACAGCAAAGGTGTGCTCTGCTGTGTCCTCTACGCACCCACACTGATGACATTCAGTGGTGGGTTCTCTCCTGGCGATATTGCACAAATACCTGCCAAAACAACCATGCCCTGACAGGATCTGCACCAATCGGAATGAGAGAACCCCATGCTTGCGACCCACCCAGCCATCGAGAACGGGTCGTATCGCCTGTATTGTTCGGTGGCCCGCACTAGGTGCCACTAAATTCTGCTTCCATTGCTGGAAAGCTGCCATCTGGTCTTCTTTCTTCCATCGCCTCTGTACCTCGGAGGGAGGAAACGTACCCTCAGCCTTATATGTGGCCATACGACGGTAAGATTTTGCCAACACTTGTGCATCGAGGTCCCAGGGAATGGTCCCGGCCATGACACACGCTGCTTCGTACGAGATCGTACGGTACCCTCTGATTGCCCTGACTGCAATGACTCTCTGCGGTCTTCGAAGGAGAGTTCTGTTATGGGCAGTCAGGGAGTCCACCCAGATCGGGGCACCGTACAGCGCCATCGACCGAACAACCCCAGTGTACAAGCGTCGACAACTATTGCTTGGTCCACCCAAGTTTGGAAGCAGTCCTCCTAGCGCTGATGCTGTCTTAATCAGTTTGGGAGCCAGTTGTTTGAAGTGCTCCCTAAAACTCCATCGGCCGTCGAGGACAAGTCCTAAATACTTCATCGTCGACCCGACGGCGATGGAGACACCGCCCACGATAAGACAAGCATCAGGCGGTGGCTTATTCCGGGGCCCGTGGAAACACAGAGCCTCGGATTTGTTTAGAGCCACTTTCAAACCAAGCCTTCTGATGCGACCCACTACCTGAGCAACTCCTGCTGTTGCCAGAACAGACACCGCCCTGAAATTGGCCCCACGTGCTATGACCAATGTGTCGTCCGCATAGCAGACGAGACTGATGCCTTTCAAATTTGCGCCACGCAGAACTGAGTCATACCCTATGTTCCACAGGAGTGGCCCTAAAACCGACCCCTGCGGGACACCGCGCGACACCTCCTGCCTACTCCATCCTTCTTGCCCGGGATACGAAATGTACCTCTCCGAGAGATACGCATCGACAATCTGGCGAAGGTAGAGGGGTACCCGATGGTAAAGTAGCGCCTCCCTTATACAGTTCCAGGGGAGGGTATTAAAGGCATTGGCGATATCTAGAGACACCGCCAAGGCAACCTCTCCCCGGGACACGGCTCCTTCCGCTAGGGCCCTCACCCGTGATATCGCATCCACGGTGGACCTGCCCCTGCGGAAGCCGTACTGGCTGTCAGCCAAGTTAGGGCCAACATTCTCCAAGTGCGCAACTAGGCGGTAAGCGATGACGCGTTCGAAGAGCTTGCCCGCTTCATCGAGGAGCACAATAGGCCGGTATGCCGACGGCGAATCAGTGGGACGCCCATCCTTCCTCAACAGGACCAGTTTCCCAGTTTTCCACCTACGGGGAAAAATACCCTGCTGGAGGCACGCGTTTAGTACGTCTTTAAATCGTTCCTCAAGGGCCTCATTGATGGTTAGCACCAGAGCTCGCCCGGGGATCCCATCGGGACCTGGGGCCGTGTTCTTGGCCCGCAGACGCATTACAGCCGCTCCCAGTTCCCCATCAGAGACATGGGGTACATCGTCCTCATTTCTCTGTCCTCCAGAGATCTGCGCCGATGCCGGTTGTGTATCCTCTGCTCTCGGGAAAAGAGTAGCCACTACTTCCTCCAGGAATTGTGGCTGGAGACTCTGTGTGAGCGGAGGGGCCCAGGTGCGGAGTTTGCTCCGGACCATTTTATAGGGCCTTCCCCAAGGGTCGTTATTCAGAGTCTCCAGCATTTCGTTCCAGCTATTTGATTTGGCCTCCGTGATAGCGATCTTGAGGGATTTAGCCGCGTCTCTGTATAATGCATAGAGCTCGGCCTCCCTCTCAAGATCTCTTTGCCTTCTTCGGCGGTAGTGGGTATACTGGCGCCTCGCTGCAACGCATGCCTGTCGAAGCGCGGCAATCTCCGCCGACCACCAGTACACTCTCCGTCGAGGCGGTAGTGGTTTGCATCTGGGCATGGACGCGTCGCACACCTGCGACACAGATTTGCAGAACCATTCCGCCTCTTCTTCGGCCTCCAGTGGCCCTTCTGGTCTTGGGAGCCATGATTGGACAAGAGCAGCCTCGATCAGCACTTCCCTGTCCAGGCATTTGAGAGCCCAACGTGGATTACCCCCGTTCGAGGACCGGTTCGGACTTCTCAGAATCCCAGAAGGAGGGGAGACATCAAACCGGATGTAACGATGATCCGACAATGTCTCCACCTCCTCCAGTACCTTCCAGCCCTGGACACGGCGTGAAAGCACCGGGGTTGCGAACGTTATGTCCACAACGGAACCCCCCTGTTGTCGCACGCACGTGTTTGCCGTCCCTCGATTAAGCACTACGAGCCCAATCGCTACCGCCCACTCTTCAAGCATCTCACCACGTGCATCTGCAACGGCTGATCCCCACGTTGCAGACTTTGCATTGAAATCACCGGCAATCAGCACGTGGTGAGGGCGACTCCATGCAATCAGTGACTCGACCTCGCCCAGAAAAGCCTCGAATTCTGGAAGACTTCTGTTTGGCGAGAAGTACACGCCGATAATGGCTGTGTCTCCTATAACAGCCGCGACACATCCGTGACCCATTGCTACTTTCTCAATGGGCGGGGATCCAGCTGAAACCTGCGAGATCACGGCCACAGAGCCATCACGGTCCCCTACCCAATTGTCCCGAGTGGGAACATGATATGGCTCAGCGACCACTGCTATGTCTATCATCCACTCCGCCATGCTCTGCATCAGCAGATCCTGAGCCCTGGCGGAGTGATTAAGATTTGTTTGCAGTATTTTTGAGGCCATTAATGTACCTCCATATGATCCTCCGTTTCCCGCATCTGCGGGTCAGTGGGCTGAGGCTGGGCCTTAGCCGCAGCGAAAGCTCTTCTGCCATTCTTCTTTGGGGGTGGAGCACACGCTTTTGCCCCAATCCTGTGATCAGCGGGTTTGCCAGCCGCCGCACATAATGAACAGTGCGGTGCAGCTGAGCACTCTGCCGCCTTGTGCCCGGGTTGACAGCAGCAGTAGCAAAGGCTACTACGGTCGACTTCGGAGGTACACTGCACACCGACATGACCCGGTTGCAGACAGCGATAACATTTCAGGGGTTTTGGGGTCATCAGCTTAACACTGGCTGAGACCCACCCCACAAGGAGCCGGCCGCTGCTTACCACCTTTTTGGCTGCTGCCACTGGGCATTTCGTCACAGTAGCGCCGAGGCCTGTGAAGTTTCGACGGATTTCACCTGTCTTCACAGCCTCTACTGGACATCCACCTATCTTGGCTACTGCCGCTGAAACTTCCTCCATTGTGACGGAGTCATCCAGGCCTGAGATGCGCAGTTCCGCACACTTGGTGGGCCTGGAGACGAGGATGTCCTCAGTATTGAGGACTTCTCTCAGTTTCCCCGCCAGGGTGTCCGCCTTATCGCCACTGGTAGCGCCTGGCACCTCGAGTATGCGTGCTCCAGTGGCTGCTGTCCGGAATCTTAGAGACGGGATTCCCAGGCCAGCGAGGTCTATGTTTCGCTTTGCCTGGGCTATTACGTCGGCGTAGGACGCGCCTTTCTCTGCAGCCCCCGGTTTCAGGGCAATGACGATTGCTGCCGATGTGGGAACTCTAAGTTTGGCAGGTTTCTCCTTCCGCGATTGCTGGTTTCGCTGTGCTTCAGGCTGTTTTTGTTGCTGGGGTCGCGTTACTTGCTTTCCCGCAGCTGCCTTCTTTTTACTTCCGCGTTTAGTGACCGTCACCCAGGCCTCATCCATGTTAGATGGGGCCGGAGGTAGCGGCTGAGACTCCCGTTGGGATGCCGATTGCACGGCTCCCTTTTTTCCCTTCTTTTTCTTCGTCTTCTCTTTTGGAGCCGCAGGTGCCGCGCGTGCGTGGCTGGGCCCAACAAAAACATCTCTTGATGTTCCTGGCTGCGGCTCCAGTTCGATGGAGGCCAAAGCCTTCCGCCTATCTGCAGCGAGCGGGGGACGAAGGCGCTTTTCGGGCAGAAGTCTGTCCTCGAAGGCTCCCATCCTTGCATTCACCATGTTGCCCACTTCCAGCATGATGGCACGTGACCAGTCCTCAACCTGGGCCCCCTCCGGTGCTTTCTCTCTCGCGGTAGCAGTAGAAGAGCGGGGCACGGTAAGGTGGCTCACTTTTTCCTGGAGCTCCGCAAGTTGGTTGCGAAGCTCTGTTACTTCCTTCTGCAGGCGGTTGTTGGCCGCCTGCAGCTTCCGAGTCTCCTCCGTGGACGTCCTGTTTTGCAGCGTGTCCACTACCACTTTTATGGTGCTCGCTGAGTCCTTCAGAGCACGTTGGAAGGTGCCCTTAAGGTGGCTGGATTTAGTGGCCACCTTTTCAATCATGGCCACGCATTCTCGGGCCTTCTTGTTGAGGTCCGAAGCCGTGGCTGAGGCAACGTCGCATTGTTCTTCGTCTTCCAGAGTCGAAGAATCTGAGAGACGCGTTGTCCGTCGGAACTTCTGGGCCATCTGAGCTACTTCTTGCTCGGCCCTCAGCTCCAACTCCTCGCGCTCTAACGCCAAGTATGCAGCTTTGGCCTTGGCCAAACCGATGTACTGGCCTGTAGTCGGCCTTCCCCTGCCTCTTTTGGCTGCACTTCCTGCAGCGACAGGGCTGGTGTAAAGTCCAGACGCACTGTCGCTGTCACTACCTTCCTCCCGAGACCTGTCCCGTTTGCCTGGGTTCCAGAACGGAGACAACACAGCTGGCATAGTCTCCATACTGCATGCCGAATCGTAGTCAACTGACTTCCTCCCTGTCTCCTCACATGACAAAAACTCCTTGTCCTTTTCCTGACTTCCACTCATGTCCAGCCTCTCGACCAGTACTCTGGCCTTACCAATCTTCTCCTGTTCCACCGCTAAAGCGGCCTTCGATCGCGTAGAAACGCGCTCCTTACTCCCCTCTTCCATAACGTCATCATTTTTTGTGTTTATGTTTATTTGTTCCATACTTAAATCCCACGAGTATGGGGGATATAAAAGGTCCACCCGGTTGGTGCCCCCTGTAACCGGGTAAGCCTAACGTAACCCGCAAGGAGATTCGGCCGGTACTCCCGCGGGGAACGCGCTAAGAACTGTGCTCCCCCACAGCCATGAGCACCCTCTCGCCACGCGACGCAGCTTAGGGTGGGGGTAATTTTTTAGAGAGGTTTTCTTCCTCGCGGCCCGGGCGGTAAAGCCAAGGCCCTCGGCCCCCCATCAAGACACGAGACGTGATCCGCACCTAACAGGGGGGTTACGATTTGTGGACGGTGGCCCGAAGGCCTGTCCGGAGGCAGGGTTAGTGCACACCGAACCCGTCCCGCTTCGCATCGCCGCTACTCAGCATATGGCTGAGACGCCGACCAAGCTCCACCTACATAGCCACTTACTGGCTCCTCCGATTTGCCCGACAGGGTAGCCGAGTTGACCAGCCCTGCCGCGCCGCAGACCTTGCAGGCCCGCCGTCCCACGACTCGAAAGTCCGCTGAGCCCTGAAAAGGGCTCCGGAAAGTGTCCCTCTGGACCCTATTCCAACTATTTATGAGCCCTGAAAAGGGCTACTCTACCTCCTCAGGAGAAAACGTCATCCGCTGTGCCCAATAGGGGACACGCGGAGAGGCTCTCCTCCAGATTTATGAGCCCTGAAAAGGGCTACTCTACCAGTCCCACTGGACTTTTCCTCCTCTGGAGCTATCATCCGCTGTGCCCAATAGGGGACACGCGGAGAGGCTCTACCTCCACAACCCGACTACCCCACCCAACAACTAAATCCCCCCCAAACCCACACGCGGCGCCTGGTGGTTTCAGTAACGCCCCGCCTCTGAAGGAGGCGAGACTAATAGGCATGGTGAACCTCGGAAAGGATCTCCACCAGACTTGCCTTGAGGATCGTCACGACCTGCGCTACCCTCAAGACCTCACCCCCTATCCATCACGGGATGGATAGGTAGGCCTGGACTTATCCAATGCGCCGAACAGCCGTTAGGCTGCCGCTGGAGTCTCGGAACGCTCCATTAATGGATAAACCCAGACCCGCCCAACCTAACCTAACCTAACCTAACCTAACCTAACCTAACCTAACCTAACCTAACCTAACCTAACCTAACCTAACCTAACCTAACCTAACCTAACCTAACCTAACCTAACCTAACCTAACCTAACCTAACCTAACCTAACCTAACCTAACCTAACCTAACCTAACCTAACCTAACCTAACCTAACCTAACCTAACCTAACCTAACCTAACCTAACCTAACCTAACCTAACCTAACCTAACCAGTCGCGCACCAGCCGCAGACGCGAGTGCCACGTTTCTAAGCCGCTCCGCGCTCGAAAAATCGAAAAAATTTGAAAATTAGACCCGATTTTGACGCAGTTGGTGTCAAAAGTTGCGGCGCGACGAGGCGAACCCGGGCGTGAAAAAATTTTTCCGCTCGGAGCATTTTTGAAGAAGTTTTCTTTGTTTGAAGTGAAAATAAAACAGTTTTCTGGATTTTTCTCTGGATCTGCAGTGGCGACCCACATCGTGATTGGTGCCAAAAGATCAGTCTCCCGGAGCCCTACAAGCTGGTGTTTTTCGCGGGAAAATCCGTCAACCCCCTGCGAAGTTATTGAGCAGAAAAACAACCAGACGGTTTTCCAAGTCTAGAAGGAGAGGAGTGGGACATCTGCTCGCCCCACAAAAAGAAGCGGAAATTCAGCAGCAGCCGGGAGGCACTTCCAGATCTCAAAAAAGTTAAGTCTAAGTACTGTTACCAGGCTTATTAGTGAATGTGCAGTTGACCAAAATTTTCAAAAATTTTTATCTAGATTTTGGCAGTGGGAACCTATATTTATTTTTGTTTCCCCAGATAGTCCTAGGGCTATTCTACCCACTGCCAAAAAATTAGCATCTGTTTATACTTAAAATTTCGGAGATATTGGCAAAAAAACAACTCAAAATTTTAAAGGTCAACTGCATACCACGATAAGTTTTGACGATTTTCACATATTTTTGAGTGAAAAGTTATTAATAGTTAAAATCTAGTATTATATTATTGTATAGAGGGCTTAAACGCACCTTTTTCCTATAGACACCCCCTACCCCAAACCATCCCCCATCCCACAAATCCCATTTCAAAATTTTATTTAAACTTAGTAAATTTTATTGTGTTTTCCCTGAGTAACTTAAAAATATTTTGGAACCTAAATTCATCCCCTGGACCCCTCCCCCACCTTTTTGAAACCCTAAACCCCCTTGTTTATTTGGGAAATTTTGACGCTGCAGCCTTATTGGTGCGCGATCTTAGAGTAAGAAAAAATTTTATTTATTGTTTATTATAGATTTTAAGGTAATAAATAAGTTCCCGCAAAGATTGAAAAAATTTTTCTAAGTTTTAAACTTAGAAAAATTTTCTTAAAAATTTCTGGGACTTAGAAAAATTTTCAACAAAAAATCTTGGACTTAGGAAAATTTTCAAAAAACTTGTAAATTCTTAAATTTGTTTTTATTCATACTGAGCTTTGTTTATTGTGTAAAATTGGAATTTTGTCTCAGAAAAGTCTTACAGGATTCTTGGACTTAGAAAATTTTTTCCAAAAGTTTGTTCCAAGAAAAATTTTATAACAAAATTGTGACTCAGAATCATTAATGCTGTAATTGTTAGACTAAGGAAATAAATTTTACTTTTCTTTACCAAAGACGTCTTGGTAACAAGACAAAAAATTTGACTAGGGCCAAGCCCTAAGTGACTCTATTTACAAATAAAAAATTTTTTAGACATACTTACGGGGACTTTGCAGACACGTAGACCGTAGACACGCGGGACACGGAGAACCTGCAACACAAAACAGTATTAGATTAGGACATAATTTACATTAAGCATTTTAAATATACAATTTACAATTTTACTTTACACATTTACTTAGAATAATTTATACAACTTTTACAAATTTACTTTTATTTAAAAATTGACACAGCCCTCTGACTCCCCAATGTTCGGTCACAGAACCCCCCCAAAAAGAGGTAGCACCGGCGAAAAAAGCCAGGTAGCGATGGCGGAGATAGAGAAAATAGAGGTTATCTCAAAGGTCCGGAGGAGCATAGGAGAGTGGGAATCGGGACAGCAGGAGAAGCCTGCGAAACCCCGGAGTCCCATAAAGAAACCACCCGCAGGGACAAAGCCAAAGCCTCCTCAGTCCTCACAGGCACCACCACGTAGACCATCGGTGGAACAGCCCAGTCCCCAAAGACAGGAAACCGCCAAATACGTCGACAGGCTCACAGAGGCGAGAGCCTGTTTGACCAAAGCAAAACTGCACTTGGCGAACTCCAGGAACTTAAAAACTGAGATCAAAGATGGAGTTTTACAAGCCATCGAGAGACTCTACCAGCTCGTAAAAGAGTCGGAGGTAGAGAAAGGGAAAACGCCGGTAGAGAAAGAGATGGTAAAGAAAATCGAGCCGAAAATAACAGTTAGTGAAGAGAGCGAACTGGTGAGAAAAATCGGCGAACACGCACTGCTGCTTAAGGACAATACCGAGAGAATCGAAAAACTCCAAGAGACCCTGGCCGCCAAAACCTATGCGAGTGTGACGGCAGCGCCTCCTAGGAGGCAAGCCTCAGAGCAAGCTGCGCTACACTCGCTCGTGGTAACGGCCGCGGACGAAATGGAGACCGGGGAAGATGTCCTTAACAGAATTAGAAAAGCAGTAAAAGCAAAGGAAGGAGGCGTGGAAATAGAGAGAATAAGAAAAGCGAAGGACAGGAAAATTATAGTGGGCTGCCGAACTGAGGAAGAAAGAAAGAAAGTGAAAGAAAGATTGAAAGATGAAAAAGAATTGAGGGTAGAAGAAATAAAGAATAAAAATCCGCTTATTGTATTTAGAAATGTCCTGCAGTATAATAGCGATGAGGACATCCTGGCCGCACTGAGGAAACAAAATGGGGAAATCTTCAGCGGCCAGGACGTAAGGATAGAGCTCGCATACAAAATGCGCACGAGAAACCCGCACACCGCCCACATGGTGGTAAGAGTGTCCCCGCAGCTGTGGCAGAAGCTGGTGGACGCAGGATCCGTGTTGATAGACCTGCAGCGGGTCAGGGCAGAAGACCAGTCGCCATTAGTGCAGTGCTCCCTCTGCCTTGGCTACGGCCACGGAAAACGGTTCTGTACGGAGACCATCGAGAAGTGCAGCCACTGCGGGGGCCCACATAAGAAAGCGGAGTGTGCAGATTGGTTGGCCGGCAGCACACCATCGTGCTGCAACTGCACGCAGGCCAAGCAGGACCGCACAGAGCACAGCGCCTTCAGCAAAGAGTGCCCTGTGCGTAGAAAATGGGAAATGCTTGCTAGATCCACTGTAGCGTACTGCTAAAGTGGCCCAGGGCACAATTTCAGAACACCACACCAGCACCACGGATACCGGGACACTGAACTTGCTGACCCCGGGACGGAAATCCGGTTTGGACGACGGCGGGGCGGGGGAAATTAAACACAACACACACACTAGGTTCACAGTACACATCAAAATTAATAAAAAATCACACAATAAACGGAAAGCAAACTGGACCCCTTTTCATGAGAAAAGGGAACAGTTTCTAATGGAAAACACACACATACACAAATTACACAACAAACAAGGAACAAAACTCACCCGATTGTTGTTGTTTAACGAACCCGCCACGCTGAAAGATGAAGTCGCCTCCGGAAAACTGGAAACTCGAGGTGCAGCGAGAGGTGTCCCGAGATCCAACACGCAGAACCTGCAAAACACATTAAAAATTATTCACAGTTAAAAAAAAAACTCAAAATTAGCAATGAACACTTTTGTGGACACTTACGCGAACTATAAAATGGCAGTAGTAAATAGCTCGGGCCATGATAATCATGGCCCACTAGTTTTACAGCAAGGCCGACTTTCGCGGCAAACAGTCATGCAGCAAAAACAAGCTTGTCTGGTAAAGAAAGGTACATCCAGATAGATATAGGCTTAGCACAACAGTTGTGATCATTGTGCTCTCAGATAATTGTAATAAACATAGTTGATAACAAAATAAAAATTTATACAAATAAAATATGTTCCCATGTATATTGATATATATAATGTGTGCAACATAGTATGCAAACAGATACCAAATTGTAAATAATAATATAATGTAATAAATTCAATAGATATTAAGATCAGGATAGTGTTAAAATAGCAAATAGAAACTAGTTAAAAATATTGTTTGGCAGTAATGTAGATACAAAAATTGTTAATTAAAATTAAATTTGGAAATTAGACTATATAATAGGATCAAAATTTTGTAAAAATAAAAGAATTGTGCCCAATTTATTAAACCCAAGAACCCATAATATGGATAGGCAAAGCGGGATGAAAATTAGGATATATATACCCATAACAAGATGTAATTTCACTACTCTAAGGATATCTTTTTTATAATAAAGAAAGTAAAAAATGAAAAGAAAAAAAATAGATAAAGACTCGGATTATGTCTGAGGGCTCCGGCGGCCCCCCATAATGGGGGGCAATAAAAAAAAAAAAAAAAAAAAAAAAAAAAAAAAACCTAACCTAACCTAACCTAACCTAACCTAACCTAACCTAACCTAACCTAACCTAACCTAACCTAACCTAACCTAACCTAACCTAACCTAACCTAACCTAACCTAACCTAACCTAACCTAACCTAACCTAACCTAACCTAACCTAACCTAACCTAACCTAACCTAACCTAACCTAACCTAACCTAACCTAACCTAACCTAACCTAACCTAACCTAACCTAACCTAACCTAACCTAACCTAACCTAACCTAACCTAACCTAACCTAACCTAACCTAACCTAACCTAACCTAACCTAACCTAACCTAACCTAACCTAACCTAACCTAACCTAACCTAACCTAACCTAACCTAACCTAACCTAACCTAACCTAACCTAACCTAACCTAACCTAACCTAACCTAACCTAACCTAACCTAACCTAACCTAACCTAACCTAACCTAACCTAACCTAACCTAACCTAACCTAACCTAACCTAACCTAACCTAACCTAACCTAACCTAACCTAACCTAACCTAACCTAACCTAACCTAACCTAACCTAACCTAACCTAACCTAACCTAACCTAACCTTTTTTTTTTTTTTTTTTTTTTTTTTTTTTTTTTTTTACATGGGGAAATGCGTTTACGCATTCCCGCTCGCCTCGGGGGAAGCAAGCGGGATATGTCGGGCTCGACGCTATTAGAAAAATAGATATAGCCCGCGCGTCACTACCGACTAAAACCCCATGGTGTTCCTTCTCGTGCAGCTGCAGCAGGGCAGCGGGCCCATTGTTCATATGCTCCGCTAACCCTGCCTACGCCGTTGTCCGCTGTGTCGGCTTCAGCGGACTCAAATCTGAAGGGATGGACGTCCTCCAATAAAAACCACTCAACAAATGTAAAAATAAGTAAAACAAACACAACAAATAATAACTACAACTAGATAACAACTAGGGTGATGCCCGGGAACACTTGGGCATCAACACCTCATGAGGGCATATGATATGGAACGCCAGACACCCCCGCGTCCAGCGCTCCAAGCCCTCCACTACGCCATATCAAGCCGTCTCCATGTTACGATCCTGCTCCGCTTCTGTGCGAGCTGGCTGTGGCCTGCTCCCGGCATCTGTTGCCGTTTTTCCTCTTCTAACCCCTGTCTTAGACGGGGGCTTGGCGCAAGCCTTGCCCCCGGAGAGGTGGTCTGCAGGCTTGCCCGCGGCTGCACATATAGTGCAGTGAGGGGCAGCAGAACAATCGCTGGACATGTGGCCCGGTTTGCCGCAGCGGTAGCACTCACCACTGCGGTCCACATCCGACTTACATTGGGCCCCGACGTGGCCCACTTCCAAGCACCTGTAGCAGCGGCGCGGCCTGGCATCAAGGATGCGAACCTGCGCCGCTACCCATCCAACGAACAGGCGGGAGCCGATCTTCTGGGCGGCCTCCACAGGGCAGCGGACGAAGACGGTGCCCATACCTGCCGGACCTTTCTTTATGGTCCCGACTTTGACTGAGGCCACAGCACATCCTCCTGCTTTCACTATGGCATCAGTCAGCTCGTAGGGACCAATGGAGTCATCCAGGCCGCTCACCCGCATGTCCGCAGAGACAAATGGCCTGGAGACTTTGATGTCCTCCGCCGGAAAGACCTCCCTGAGCTTTTCAGCCAGGGAGTCTGCTTTGACCGCCTGCTCAGCACCAGTGACCTCCAGAATACGAGCCCCGGTAGCCGCAGTCCGTATCGTGAGTGGAGGTACACCGAGTGCGCCAAGGTTACACCGAGTGCGCCAAGGTCTATACGGTCCTTGGCTCTGCCCAGCACTTTGGCGTAGGTAAAACCCTTCTCCACTGCGCTGGGTTGCAGTGTGATCACCACAGCCGCAGTGCTGGGAGTGCGGGGCTTTCGCACTTTCTTCTCCGGCTTTTTTGGAGCCGTTCCGCTTGGCTTCGCGGTCTTGGTCTTCTTGGGGCCCTTCCTGACCACTGTGCTCCACGACTCCTGCACTGGAGTGGCAGGTGTCGTCTGGAGTACAGATGGTCCAGGTTGTGGTTCCACCTCTGCTGCGGGAGCTGCCTTTCCTTTCCCTTTCCCCTTTCCCTTGAGGGATTTAGGAGCGCGAGAGGCAGAAGCGTCATCACTCCTTTTGTCGGCCGCCAAGGGTGGCCTGCGACGTTTCTCGGGGAGAAGCCTCTCCTCGAGCCCCTCAAAACGGGCATTGATCATGGTGCCCACCTGCACCATGACCGTCCGCATCACCTCTTCCAGGGCTGGGGCCTGGATTGGAGCTGGAGCCAGAGCCGGAGCTGCATTCACCTTAGCAGCCCGCAACTCTTGCACCTCACGCCGTAACTGCTCGAGCTCCTTCGTGAGCTGTTTATTGGCGCCGACTAGCAGAGCCACCTCCTCAGTCATCGTGCGTGCCTGTGATTCCCGGAATGAGGCCTTGATAACGTCAGCCGCGTCCTTAAGGGCCCGAACATACGTGCCCTTGAGGTTCTTGGACCTAGTGGCGATACGGGTGATCGTCTCCACTGAGTCCAGCACCATTGACTCAAGCTGGGCTGCGTCACGGTCCTCCACCTCAGACGTACCAGTTGATGGCACTTTCTTAAAGAAGGTGCTTGCCTTCTCCTTCTTTTGCCGTGAATCCTCGGCCAACTCTCTTTCGGCAATGAGTCGTAGTTCTTCTTCCTTGGCCTTGTTAAGTTCGGCCATGGCTTTGGCCAAACCAACATATTGACCCGTGGTGGGCGGTCGTCCACGCCCACGCCGAGCAGGAGAGACTCCGGCCAACGACGAAGCGTCGTCCGAAGCCTCTTCTTCCTCTTCACCTCTTAGGCGTTTGCGCCTTGAAGATGACCTCCTTGAGGCCACCGAACCAATACTCATGTCAGAGTCAGACTCTGACAAATCAACACATCTCGACCTTGAAACAAAGTCCTCATCTCCTGAGAGCCTCTCCAATACGACTACAGGCTTCCTATCTCCCGCCGAAACGGCCTTTGATTGCGCTGAAGCGCCTTCCAACCTCCTATCATCATTTTTGGTTTTAGTTTGAGTTTCCATAATAGTTCCCACGAGTGTGGGGGATATAAAAAGTCCACCCGATCAGTGCCCCCTGTGACCGGGTAAGCCTAACGTAACCCGCTAAGGAGATTCGGCCGGTACTCCCGCGGGGACCGCGCTTGGAACTGTGCTCCCCCACAGCCATGAACACCCCATCGCCACGCGTCGCAGCTTAGGGTGGGGGTGATTTTTTTTATAGAGGTTGTCTTCCTCACGGCCCGGGCGGTAAAGCCAAGACCCTCGGCCCCCCATCAAGACACGAGACGTGATCCGCATCTAACAGGGGGGTTACGATTTGTCGACGGTGACCCGAAGGCCTGTCCGGAGGCAGGGTTAGTGCACACCGAACCCGTCGCGCTTCGCATCGCCGCTACTCAGCATAAGGCTGAGACGCCGACCAAGCTCCACCGGTTTGCCCGACAGGGTAGCCGAGTTGACCAGCCCTGCCGCGCCGCAGACCTCGCAGGCCCGCCATCCCACGACTCGAAAGTCCGCTGAGCCCTGAAAAGGGCTCCGGAAGGTGTCCCACTGGACTCTATCCAAACTCACAATATGAGCCCTGAAAAGGGCTACTCTACAGTCCCACTGGACTACCTCCTCAGGAGCAAACGTCATCCGCTGCGCCCAATAGGGGACACGCGGAGAGGCCCTACTCCCATAACCCGACTACCCCACCCAACAACTAAATCCCCCCCAAACCCACACGCGGCGCCTGATGGTTTCAGTAACGCCCCGCCTCTGAAGGAGGCGAGACTAATAGGCATGGTGAACCTCGGAAAGGATCTCCACCAGACTTGCCTTGAGGATCGTCACGACCTGCGCTACCCTCAAGACCTCACCCCCTATCCATCACGGGATGGATAGGTAGGCCTGGACTTATCCAATGCGCCGAACAGCCGTTAGGCTGCCGCTGGAGTCTCGGAACGCTCCATTAATGGATAAACCCAGACCCGCCCAACCTAACCTTTTTTTTTTTTTTTTTATATGGGGAAATGCTTTTACGCATTCCCGCTCGCCTCGGGGGAAGCAAGCGGGATATGTCGGACTAGACGCTATTAAAACAATAGTTATAGCCCGCGCGTCACTACCGACTAAAACCCCATAGTGTTCCTACTCGTGCAGCAGCAGCAGGGCAGCAGGTCCATTTTCATACTCTCCGCTAACCCTGCCTATGCCGTTGTCCGCTGTGTCGGCTCAGCGGAATCAACTCCGGAGGGATGGACGTCCTCCAATTAAAACTACTCAACAAATGTAAAAACAACAAGTAAAAACAAACACAACAAATAATAAAATATAAGTAACAACTAGGGTGATGCCCGGGAACACTGGGGCATCAACTCCTCATAAGGGCCGATGAAATATGGAACGCCAGACGCCCCCGCATCCAGCGCTCCAAGCCCTCCAAACCGCCATGTCAATTGGTCTCCATTTGACCCGCCTGCTCCGCTTCAGTGCGAGCTGGCTGTGGCCTACCCTCGGTACTCATCACCGTTTTTCTTCTAACCCCTGCCTTGGACGGGGGCTTGACACAAGCCTTGCCCCCGGAGAGGTGATCCGCTGGCCTGCCTGCAGCCGCACATATAGTGCAGTGAGGGGCAGCGGAACAGTCGCTGGACTGATGGCCCTGTTTGCCGCAACGGTAGCAGTCACTGCTGCGGTCCACCTCAGATTTACATTGGGCCACAACATGACCCGTCTCCAAACACTTGTAGCAGCGGCGCGGCCTGGCATCAAGGATGCGAACCTGCGCCGCTACCCATCCGACGAGCAGGCGGGTGCCGATCTTTTTGGCAGCCTCCGCAGGGCAGCGCACAAAGACAGTGCCCATTCCTGCCGGACCTCTCTTTATAGTGCCAATTTTGACAGCGTCTACAGCGCATCCTCCTGCTTTGGTGATGGCCTCCAGCAGCTCATAATGGCCAATTGAGTCGTCCAGGCCGCTCACCCTTATGTCTGCACTGACAAAGGGCCTGGAGACTTTGATGTCCTCCGCCGGAAAGACCTCCCTGAGCTTTTCAGCCAGGGAGTCTGCTTTGACCGCCTGCTCAGCACCAGTGACCTCCAGAATACGAGCCCCGGTAGCCGCAGTCCGTATCGTGAGTGGAGGTACACCGAGTGCGCCAAGGTCTATACGGTCCTTGGCTCTGCCCAGCACTTTGGCGTAGGTAAAACCCTTCTCCACTGCGCTGGGTTGCAGTGTGATCACCACAGCTGCAGTGCTGGGAGAGCGGGGCTTACGCACTTTCTTCTCCGGCTTTTTTGGAGCCGTTCCGCTTGGCTTCGCGGTCTTGGTCTTCTTGGGGCCCTTCCTGACCACTGTGCTCCACGACTCTGCCTGCGGAGCAGGAGGCGTTGGTCGCGCGTCTGGCAACACAGATTGCAGATCCACCTCTGATGCGGGTACTGGTTTCCCCTTGCCTTTACCCTTACCCTTCTTCGGGGCTTTGGAGGACAAGGGCACAGGTGCATCTAACGCCGATGTACTGGCTGCAGGTGTTTCTGCACCTCTCCGACTGTCAGCAGCTAAGGGCGGCCTGCGACGTTTCTCGGGGAGAAGCCTCTCCTCGAGTCCTTCAAAACGGGCATTGATCATGGTGCCCACCTGCACCATGACCGTCCGCAACACCTCTTCCAGAGCTGGGGCTCGGATTGCAGCCGGAGCCAGAGCCGGAGCTACATTCGCTCTAACCGCCCGCAACTCCTCCATCTCACGGCGGAGCTTCTTCAACTCCTCCGTGAGCTGCTTGTTGGCATTGACCAACAATGCCATCTCCTCAGGCATCGTACGTGCCCGTGTCACTTGGAAGGAGGACTTGATGACCCCTGCAGCCTCCTTCAGGGCCCTTACATAAGTGCCTTTTAAGTTTTTGGATTTCGTGGCTATCCTTGAGATAGTCTCCACGGAATCCATGACCATCGATTCTAATTGAGCTGCATCGCAGCTCTCCACCTCAGGCGTAGCGGTCGCATTGACTTTCCTGAGAAAAGCCTTTGCAGCTTCCTGCTTCCACCGTAACTCCTCCGCCATTTCCTTCTCGGCAATCAGCCGTATCTCCTCCTCTTTGGCCCTGTTGAGTTCGGCCACGGCTTGGGCCAAACCAACATACTGGCCAGTGGTGGGCGGTCGTCCACGCCCACGCCGAGCGGGAGAGACTCCGGCCAACGACGAAGCGTCGTCCGAAGTCTCTCCTTCCTCTTCACCTCTCAGGCGTTTGCGCCTTGAAGATGACCTCCTTGAGGCCACCGAACCAATACTCATGTCAGAGTCAGACTCTGACAAATCAACACATCTCGACCTTGAAACAAAGTCCTCTTCTCCTGAGAGCCTCTCCAATACAACTACAGGCTTCCTATCTCCCGCCAAAACGGCCTTTGATTGCGCTGAAGCGCCTTCCAACCTCCTATCATCATCTTTGGTTTTAGTTTGAGTTTCCATAATAGTTCCCACGAGTGTGGGGGATATAAAAAGTCCACCCGATCAGTGCCCCCTGTGACCGGGTAAGCCTAACGTAACCCGCTAAGGAGATTCGGCCGGTACTCCCGCGGGGACCGCGCTTGGAACTGTGCTCCCCCACAGCCATGAACACCCCATCGCCACGCGTCGCAGCTTAGGGTGGGGGTAATTTTTTAGAGAGGTTTTCTTCCTCGCGGCCCGGGCGGTTAAGCCAAGACCCTCGGCCCCCCATCAAGACACGAGACGTGATCCGCATCTAACAGGGGGGTTACGATTTGTCGACGGTGACCCGAAGGCCTGTCCGGAGGCAGGGTTAGTGCACACCGAACCCGTCGCGCTTCGCATCGCCGCTACCCAGCATAAGGCTGAGACGCCGACCAAGCTCCACCGGTTTGCCCGACAGGGTAGCCGAGTTGACCAGCCCTGCCGCGCCGCAGACCTCGCAGGCCCGCCATCCCACGACTCGAAAGTCCGCTGAGCCCTGAAAAGGGCTCCGGAAAGTGTCCCACTGGACCCTAACCCAACTATTTATGAGCCCTGAAAAGGGCTACTCTACAGTCCCACTGGACTACCTCCTCAGGAGCAAACGTCATCCGCTGTGCCCAATAGGGGACACGCGGAGAGGCCCTACTCCAAACCCGACTACCCCACCCAACAACTAAATCCCCCCCAAACCCACACGCGGCGCCTGGTGGTTTCAGTAACGCCCCGCCTCTGAAGGAGGCGAGACTAATAGGCATGGTGAACCTCGGAAAGGATCTCCACCAGACTTGCCTTGAGGATCGTCACGACCTGCGCTACCCTCAAGACCTCACCCCCTATCCATCACGGGATGGATAGGTAGGCCTGGACTTATCCAATGCGCCGAACAGCCGTTAGGCTGCCGCTGGAGTCTCGGAACGCTCCATTAATGGATAAACCCAGACCCGCCCCGCCCAACCTAACCTTTTTTTTTTTTTTTTTTTAATATGGGGAAATGCCTTTACGCATTCCCGCTCGCTTCGGGGGAAGCAAGCGGGATATGTCGGGCTAGACGCTATTAAAAAAAAAAACAATAGTTACAGCCCGCGCGCCACTACCGACTAAAACCCCATAGTGTTCCATCTCTGTAGCAACAAACGGGGGGAGCGGGTCCGTTTTCACATTCTCCGCCACCCCCGTTCATGCTGGTGTCCGCTGCGTCGGTTCAGCGGACCCACCTCTGGAAGGATTGATGCCCTCCAATAAAACTACTCAACAAATGTAAAAATATAATAAATAACAAATGTAAAAATAACAACAAGGGAGGTGCCCGGGAACACTTGGGCACCTACACCTCACGAGGGTCTATGTTGCGGAACGCCGGACGCCCCCGCATCCAACGCCCC
The DNA here is from genome assembly GCA_947359385.1 of Chesias legatella. Classification (NCBI taxonomy): domain Eukaryota; kingdom Metazoa; phylum Arthropoda; class Insecta; order Lepidoptera; family Geometridae; genus Chesias; species Chesias legatella. The sequence goes on from OX375792.1 coordinate 24,035, forward strand.
AGGCCCTCCAAGCGGAGACGGGGTGCGAGCTCGGTTAGCTCGCCTCCGTGTCCGTGCTCTCCGGAGCGGAAGAGAGAGAGGATCTTTCTCTCTCTCCCGCTCTTCTTCTTCCCTTCGCGAAATCACCGTTTCGCAGAAGGCGATCACTGCGCTCCAAGACCTTTCATCATCAACCATCTTTGAAATGATGGTTGACAAGGAAAGGTCCATACCCACTACTGCAATTAATGCATGCCGCGGATCCTCCTCACCAGGACACTCTTCCAACGCATGTTGGGCGGTGTCTTCTGCGCAGCCACAACTGTGGCACACTGGGGTCGCCTCCCTTTTGGCTACGTTACACAGGTACCTCCCGAAGCAACCGTGTCCCGAGAGTACCTGTGTAAGCCGATAAGTCAGCGCACCATGTTTCCGCTGTACCCACTCCAAAAGTACAGGCTGTATTGCCTGCAAGAGCCTGATAGCTCCAGCTCCCCTCTGTGCAGGTCCCGTGAGAAGCCGTTCTCTCCAGGCACTCAAGGCCACTGACCTGGCATCTCGCCGCCAGCTAACCACCTCCTGTGGTAATGGACGGAGGTCCTGTTCACGGCCCCTCACTAAGCGACTGTACACGTCTGCCAGGATGTCGGCTTCCAAGTCCCATGGAAGGGACCCGGCTATGACGCAGGCCACCTCGTGCGAGAGCGTGCGATATCCTCTGCACACTCTCACAGCCATCACCCTTTGCGCCCTGTGGAGCAAGGCTGTCTCTCGGGAGTTTAGGGTCCCAGCCCATATAGGGGCACCATACAGGGCCATCGATCTCACCACCGCCATGTAAAGGTGGCGGCAGCTCGAATTTCCCCCTCCGAGATTAGGGAGAAGACGGCTCAGTGCAGCAGCGGTCCCCATGAGTTTGGGTGACAAACGCTGCAGGTGTTCTCCGAACCTCCACCTGCTGTCGAGCACAACACCGAGGTATTTAAGCGTCGACCCGACAGCTATTGGCGTACCGCCCACCACGATGTTGGAGCCTGCAGGAGGCCCTAACCGAGGACCATGAAAACAGATGGCCTCGGATTTACGAAGAGCCACCTCCAGGCCCAGCCGCCGGACTCTGGCCACGACCGCTGCGACTCCGGCCGTAGCCAGTATCGACGCCTCTCTGTAGGTCTTCCCCCGAGCGGTGACCAGTGTGTCGTCGGCATAACAAATGATGCCGACGCCACGGAGGTTAGCGCCCCGGAGGACCCAGTCATATCCGACGTTCCACAGGAGAGGGCCTAAAGCGGACCCCTGCGGAACACCACGCGTCATGGGACATCTTCCCTCACCTTCTCTCGTTGGGAAGACTACCTCTCTGTCGGAGAGATAGTCCCCAACAAGCCTTTGGAGATACTGAGGCACACAATGGTACCTCAGTCCCTCCAATATCGTGCTCCACGGCAGCGTATTAAAAGCATTGGCGATGTCTAAAGACACCGCCAACATAACGCCGCCACTGGAGCACGCCTCCTCGTAGAGGTTGCGCAAGCAGGAAATTGCGTCCAGGGTCGAGCGACCTCTACGGAACCCAAACTGGACATTGGCTAGGTCCGGCCCGACACCCTCGAGATGTTCGACGAGGCGAGCAGCGACAACACGCTCCAACATCTTCCCAGCTTCGTCCAGCAGTACGATCGGGCGGTATCCCGCTGGTTCGTCCGACGGGCGCCCGTTCTTACGGAGGAGGACAAGTCTGCCCCGTTTCCACCGTTTCGGGAATCTCCCCTCCCGCAGGCAGCGGTCAAAGAGGGCCTTCAGGCGGGTAGCCAGCGCATCTTGAGCGAGAGCCCACGCACGACCAGGTATGCCATCGGGTCCTGGCGCAGTGTTCCTCGCCTTCATACGGAGTATGGCTGCACCCAGCTCACCGTCGGTTACTGGAGGGGGAGTGTCTCCTTCCACCTCTGCAAAACCTTCCCTCTGTGGAATCACTGAGGCGGGAGGGAAGAATTCCCCTCCAGGAGCACCTGGGAACAGTCCCTCGACCACCCGTCGCAGGACTTCAGGCTGCAAAGTGCTGGAGGCAGGTGGAGACCAGGGGCGGAGCTTTTGCCGCGCCAACCTGTACGGCCGACCCCATGGGTCATGCTCCAATGTCTCCAGCAATTGGCGCCATGCTTGTGCCTTTGCCTCACCGATGGCAAAGCGAAGAGCCTTAGACGCCTCTCTGTATGCAGCGTACAGGGCTTCCAGCTGAGCTGCTTCCTGACGCCTCCTCCTCCGGTATCTCTGGTACTGCCGGCGTCTCGTCACGCATTGTTGACGGATCTCACCAATTTCGGCCGACCACCAGTAGACCTGGCGCTTGGGTGGAGGTGCCCGTGCGCGAGGCATTGCTGCATCGCAGACGCGCATCATCGCCGCACACAATTCGTCGGCCTCTGCGTCCAACTCTACCGGCTCAGACGGTGAGGCATTCCACGCCTGAACAATTGCCGCCTCCTGCAGCAGGTCTAGGTTCAGACGTTTAAGGACCCACCGTGGCCCTGTTTCGAGTAACCTCTGCCTAATCTGTTCTGCTTGAGACACAGATACGCTGAACCGGATGTAGCGGTGGTCGGATAGGGTCTCTTCGTCCACTAACACCTTCCAGTCCCGGATCTGACGTGCCACTTCAGGGGTGGCGAAGGTCACATCGACCACCGACCCACCCAGCTGACGCACGCACGTCTGCACCGACCCTCTATTGAGGATGCACAGGCCGATCTCCGCAAGCCACTCAGCGACTATTCTTCCCCGTGCGTCAGTCGTCGGAGATCCCCACGCCGAGGATTTGGCGTTGAGGTCTCCGAGGACAACGACAGGCAGAGGACGACTCCGGCCAACCAATATTCCCAGCTCATCGAGGAGGGTTTCGAGCTCGTGGAGGGGAGCATTGGGGGAGTGATACACCCCAACGATAACCATATGTCCAGCTCGCGCTGCAACATACCCTCTACCTCTCCCGACTTCTTCTAAGGATGGCGTCTGCATTGGTGATTGCGTGGTGATTGCGACCATGCCGCCCAGATCCCCTATCCAATCTGACCGGGGTGGAACCCGGTACGGCTCTGCAATCACGCCGACCTGGATCGACCGCTCTGCCAGGCACTGGAGTAAAAGGTCCTGTGCTCGGGCGGAGTGGTTGATATTAGCCTGGAGGAACTTCATACCCATCCTAGCTAACCTCCATCGAATTCACCTGCTCCACTGCGGAGCGACTCGGCTGTGACTTGGCGCTGGCCTCAGTCACTGCTGCTTTCCGTCTCGCCCCTGTCTTTGTCGGGGGCTTGGCACATGCCTTGCCCCCGGAGAGGTGAGCCGCCGGTTTGCCCGCATCTGCACATAAAGTACAGTGAGGGGCGGCGGCGCCCAACCTAACCTAACCTAACCTAACCTAACCTAACCTAACCTAACCTAACCTAACCTAACCTAACCTAACCTAACCTAACCTAACCTAACCTTTTTTTTTTTTTTTTTTTTTTTTTTTTTTTTTTTTTTTTTTTTTTTTTTTTTTTTTTTTTTTTTTTTTTTTTTTTTTTTTTTTTTTTTTTTTTTTTTTTTTACAACAGGAAATGCCTTTATGCATACCTCTCGCATTTCGGGGCTGCGAGAGGTTATGTGGGACTCACCCCCCTTTTGAAGTAAAGGGTTATGGAGGGAATACCCACTAAAACCTGTTGGTGTTCCTTCTTGCACTGGGAGTGCTGGGGACTGCAGGAACGTTTCTCATTCTACCACAGCCTCCAGCAGTGCTGGTCACGAGGACCCCATCTCTTGTCGAATCTTCGACAGGTGCTTCTAAGAGGAGCGCATGCGAACACACCATGCGCTTCCGCCTTGGGTCTTAATTTACTGGACGACAGGCTCCCGATCCTGCCGCCCTAAGGCCGCTGTTATGGGGGTTGGAGAGAGCCATATGCTCTCCTCCTTCGCCCTGTTCTTCTACTACGGGACGGGACTAAACTCATCGCCTCCCTTTCCCTCTCTGCTATCTCCTTTAGCAACATAACTTCATTGCAGAACTCTTTCATGGCATTCCACGACCTGTCACTTTCAACCATACGTTTAACTACGGTTGGAAGCGAGAGGTCATTCCCCAAAATATCTTGCAGCGCATCTCGCTGAACCGCCCACGCCGGGCATGACTCTAAAGTGTGCTGAGCCGTGTCCTCATCGCAGTTTACGCAGTGGTGGCAGCGTGGAGTGTCTTCCCTCCCGACAATCCGACACAGATACTTACCAAAGCACCCATGTCCTGAAAGTACCTGTGTCAGACGGAAAGTTAGAACTCCAAAGTCTCTATCCAACCATTGTTGCAAAACAGGCCGCACTGCCTCAATCGTTCTCAGGCCGGCAGTGGGGTTTTGTAACCTCACCTCCCAATCTTCAATGAAGGCTTGGCGAAATTCGAGCCGCCGTACTTCAATTTCCCTCCCAGCAGGACGCTCTCCCCTATCCAGTGCCTCTTGGCGCCAGAAGTATATAGCTGCAAGGGCTCGAGCGTCTAGATCCCATGGTAGTGAGCCCGAAAGCACACATGCTGCCTCGTAGGAAATCGTGCGATATCCCCTAATAATTCTTATCGCCAACGCCCGTTGTGGCTTTCTCAATACAGAGGTATTCTTCCTGTTGAGCATGTTGGCCCAAATAGGTGCACCGTAGAGCACCATTGAGCGAACAACACCCATGTAGAGGCGTCTACAAGATACATTTGCCCCGTTTAAGTTGGGCAGTATGCTTCCTAGCGCCGCAGCCGTTCTCGTGATTTTTGGTGCCAATCGAATGAAGTGTGCTTCAAAATTCCATTTGCTGTCGAGGACGAGTCCTAAGTACTTCATCGTCGACTCGACAGCAATGCGAGCACCTCCTACCTCTATGCAAGACCCCCTTGGTGGCGCCTTCCTTGGCCCATGAAAGCATAATGCCTCTGATTTATGAAGGGCCACCTTAAGTCCCAGCTTTCTTATTCGGCTAACCACCTGAGCCATTCCAGCCTTAGCAAGCATTGCCGCTTCTCGGTAGGTTTTCCCTTTAGCCGTAACAAGCGTGTCATCAGCGTAGCATGTCACGTTCACCCCTCGAAGCGTGGCCCCTCTTAGCACCCAGTCGTAACCGATGTTCCACAGGAGTGGTCCAAGGACAGACCCCTGTGGGACACCGCACGACATTTGATGTTGTTTCCATCCATCGCGTCCTGGATAAGTGATGTATCTGGCGGAAAGGTAGTCTCCTACCAGTCTACATAGGTATTTTGGGACTCTGTGAAATGATAAAGCCTCCTTGATACAGCTCCAGGGCATGGTGTTGAAGGCGTTTGCGATATCAATGGATACCGCCAAAACAACCTCGCCTCTGAATACTGCTTCCTCCACCAAGGTCTTTATCCGCAGTATTGCACCTACTGTTGACCGGCCCCTGCGGAAACCAAACTGGTTGTCGTTCAGGTCCGGTCCAACAGAATTTAGGTGGTCAATGAGGCGGGCAGCTATTATACGCTCAAAAAGCTTGCCCACCTCATCGAGCAGTACAATAGGGCGATAAGCGGAGGGAGACTCCGTAGGCCTTCCATCTTTCTTGAGCAAGACTAACCGGCCGGTCTTCCATTGTGCAGGGAATTTCCCTCTTTCAAAGCACAACTCGTACAAGCCTCGCAACTTGGGCCCGAGTGCTTTAAGTGCTATTGCCCATGCAAGTCCAGGGATTCCATCCGGCCCAGGTGCCGTGTTTTTCGCCTTCATTCGCATTATGGCTACCCGTAATTCGGGTTCTGACACTTGCGGTATTTCAGCATCAGCTGTGTCCTCCTCTTCTGGGGGTGGTGCCATACGTGGTGGCTCAAACTGTTCAGATGTTGGGAACAGCGTTGAGACCACCTCCTGCAAGAGCCGTGGTTCTAAACTCTGTGTTAATGGAGGAGCCCAGGGCCGTAGTTTTCCCCTGACCATTCTGTATGGACGCCCCCAAGGGTCACCATTCAAGGACTCGAGCAGCTCTTCACGAGCCTGATTCTTCGCTTGACGAATGGCATTTTGCAGTATTTCTTTTGCCGCTTTGTAGGTGTTGTATAGTTCACCTTCCAGCTCTAAATCGCGATTTCGCCTTCTGCGGTGACGAGTGTACTGGCGTCTGGTTTTTATACACTTTTTCCGCAGCTCTGCAATTTCAGTCGACCACCAGTACACTTGGCGCCTGGGAGGAACCTTGCCAACTCTGGGCATTGCCGCGTCGCATATTGACGTCAAAGCTTCCTTGAACCACTCCACTTCAGGTTCGACTTCAGAGGACACTGGTGTGGACGAAGAAACCCACGCTTGAACAATGGAAGCCTCTTCCAGTACTTCTCGATCAACTCGCTTTAATGCCCATCTCGGGTGAGCCGCGGTTGATGGCTGGTTTTGTTGACCGCTCGCAATCGTTAATGAGGTGGAGACGTCAAACCTGATATACCGATGATCAGATAGCGTCTCCACCTCTTCTAAGACGTGCCAACCTTGAACACGACTTATCAATGCTGTGCTGGCGAAAGATAAGTCAATGATTGAACCGCCTTGCTGCCTTACACAGGTTTCAACTGACCCCTGGTTCAGAACCGCGAGGCCGTGCGACAATGCCCATGCTTCCAACTCCACTCCACGTGAGTCCGTAGCCGGGGAACCCCATGCTGTGGACTTGGCGTTAAAATCACCAAGTACCAGGACGGGGTGAGGATGACTTTGACTCACCAGACTCCCAACCTGCCCTAAGAATCGTTCAAACTCAACCAACGGCTTGTTTGGCGAAAAATATAGTGCCACTACGACTGTGCCACCTATTAAAGCAGAGACGTATCCTTTACCTTTCACTATTCTTTCGAAAGAAGGGACACCCTGGGAAACAATAGCGGCCACTTGCTCCTCGTCCGTTATCCAATTATTTCTCTCAGTAGGAATATAATAAGGTTCTGATATTGCCGACACATTTATCATCCACTCTGCCATGCTCTGGATCAATAAATCCTGAGCCCTGGCAGAGTGGTTGAGGTTCACCTGTAGATATCTTAGGGCCATAATTAATTATGTGTGTCCATTACCATCACCTCTTCCCTGGCTTCGTTGCTTGCCGATGGGAGGTCTGGCTGCGAGGCTCTATTTGCCCCGAGCACAGCTGTCCTTCTCTTGTTCCTCATAGTGCTGGCAGCAGAAGTACACAACTTGCTGCCTAGTTTATGATTGGACTCCTTTTTAGCTACTGCACACAAGTTACATTGTGGAGCAGCAGTGCACTGACTAGCTTTGTGGCCAGGCTTCCCGCACTGGTAACATTCCGTGCTGCGGTCTATTTCCGACTTGCATTGAATACCAACATGCCCTACTTCTAGACACCTAAAACAACGAATGGGTCTAGGTTCCAAGAGCTGGACTCGCGCGGACACCCATCCGATTAGTATTCGTCCACTGTCTGATAACTTCTTGGCAGCCGTCACTGGGCAGCGCATCCATGCTGTGCCGAGGCCTGATGGACCTTGACGAATTTCACCACATTTAACTGAATCAGTTGAGCATTCACCAATTCGAGCTACGGCTGACACCAACTCTTCGATAGATACCGAGTCATCTAGGCCGGACACCCGAAGTTCCGCCATTTTCGTAGGCCTATACACTCTGATATCTTCCGATGCCAGGACCTCTCTAAGTTTTTCAGCAAGAGAGTCTGCTTTGCTGCCACTCGTTGCTCCAGGGACTTCTAAAATTCGTGCACCTGTAGCTGCTCGCCGGAAACGAATAGAAGGGATCTCAAAGCTGGCGAGATCAATCTTGCTCTTCGCCTCACTGATTACCTTCGCATAGGACATGCCTCTTTCTACAGCTGCCGGCTGTAGAGTTACTACTACCGCTGCAGATTGAGGAGTCCGTAGCTTAGGCGTCTTTTTGGCCCGGGGCTTAACTAATTGCCCCTGTCCTTGCTGGCTGGGCTGTATTTTGCCAGTATTGGCCTTCTTCTTCCCCTTTTTTACAACTGTAGTCCATTCTGCTTCCGTTGACTTCGTAGTCACCTGGGGGCAAGACTCCTGCAAGGCCACCGCTTCTGCGGTTCGTTTTTTGCCTTTTGTGGCTTTGGACTTCTTCTGTGCTGAGGCAGGTTGATTAACGCTGGCCCCAGCAGCTACGGGTTTCGATGGCCCAGGCTGTGGTGCCATTGCTATGGAGGAAGCATTATTCCGTCTATCAGCGGCTAACGGAGGACGAAGGCGCTTTTCAGGCAGAAGCCTGTCCTCCAGAGCCTCCATCCTTGCATTCATCATGCTACCTACTTGCAACATGATGGCACGCGTCACATCCTCAACATGAATCGCTTCCGATGCTGTCTCACTCACAACAGCGGCATGAGTGCGAGGCGTTGTGAGGTGGCCCACTTTTTCTTGGAGCTCCGCTAGCTGTTTGCGAAGCTCCGTTACTTCTTTTTGCAGTCGTGTGTTATTCGCCTGCAGTTTGCGAGACTCCTCTGTTAAGGTTCTATTATGTAGAGCCTCAACTGTCACCTTTATAGTGTTTGCTGCGTCCTTCAAGGCCCTTTGGAAGGTACCTTTTAAATTGCTTGACTTGGTGGCCACCTTTTCAATTGTTGCCACACATTCCTGCACCTTCATGTTGAGATCCAATGCCGTTGTAGGTTCATCATCTTCCTCCTCATAAACTGAGGAATCCGACAGGCGAGTCGTCCGTCGAAATTTGTTGGCCATCTGAGCCACTTCCTGCTCAGCCCTCAACCTCATTTCTTCTCGCTCTGCCTTCACATAAGCCTCTTTAGCCTTTGCCAGTCCAATATACTCTCCCGTGGTAGTTGGCCTACCTCTACCCCTCTTAGCGGAGGCCCCTTTTCCGACGGAATAAGACTGGATACTAGCCTCACCATCAGTGTCACTATCCTGTTGCTCGCCCGGACATGAACGCTTCCGAGGACTCCAGAACTTTTCAGCGCCATCCAGGGACGTTACGGTCACCATACTTGTCACCGAATCTGAACCTGAAAAATATTCTGGTTCTACGTTCTCGACATCACCTCCTCTTGAAATATGAGTGCTAACATCACTCTCACCTTCACCTAAATCCATTCGACTTAATACGACTATTGGTTTCCTCTTCTTCAGCTTATCATCTCCGACCATCGCCGAGGATGAACCACTATCATCTACTACCTCCACACTCTTCGTTTTGTTTTTATTTTGAGTTAATTCCATTTTGATTCCCACGAGTAGTGGCCGAAAAAATGGTCCACCCCGGTAACGGCCATCCCAAGGTAACGGTACATACTGACGGAGGTCCCGTGGTGTCCGCAGGGTGTTAACGTGTTTTCCTTCACGGGTTTAACTCGGGTTTTCCTTCCCGCAGGCCGGCCAATTAAGGCAAGCCCGCCATCGACACCGCCATGCCGCGACGTACCCCCTTATGCCACAACGGGGGTCGTTGAAGACAACACAGCAGTATCGGAGGGAGAGATGGCACAGTCTCTCCCAATGACGGTGGCAAGGATGCCTGCCCAACGGTAGTGTAAGTACACGTCAGGCCCGTCTACTATCCACCTCTACGGTGACAGAACACCGTGACAACGTTGCCCGACAGGGTGGCCGAGTTGACCGTTCCCTGCCGCGCCGCAGGCCTTGCAGGCCCGCCATCCCACGACTCGAAAGTCCGCTGAGCCCTGAAAAGGGCTCCGGAAGGTGTGTCCTTCTGGACCCTACCCCAACGATTATGAGCCCTGAAAAGGGCTACTCTAACCAGTCCCCACTGGACTTTTCCTCCTCTGGAGCTCCATCATCCGCTGTGCCCAATAGGGGACACGCGGAGAGGCTCTACCTCCGCAAACCCGACTACCCCACCCAACAACTAAATCCCCCCCAAACCCACACGCGGCGCCTGGTGGTTTCAGTAACGCCCCGCCTCTGAAGGAGGCGAGACTAATAGGCATGGTGAACCTCGGAAAGGATCTCCACCAGACTTGCCTTGAGGATCGTCACGACCTGCGCTACCCTCAAGACCTCACCCCCTATCCATCACGGGATGGATAGGTAGGCCTGGACTTATCCAATGCGCCGAACAGCCGTTAGGCTGCCGCTGGAGTCTCGGAACGCTCCATTAATGGATAAACCCAGACCCGCCCAACCTAACCTAACCTAACCTAACCTTTTTTTTTTTTTTTTTTTTTTTTTTTTTTGCATCAGGAAATGCGTTTACGCATACCTCTCGTACTTGGGGAGTACGAGAGGTTATGTGGGACTCGCCCTCTACGAAGATAGTAAATGTTGAGGGAATACCCACTAAAACCTGATGGTTCGCCGCCTTCGCACCGTGCAAAGGGAAGGGTGACAGTTTCCCTTTTCCGCTTCCCTTGCGGTACATGTCCGTGGAAGGACCCGACTCTTTGCGACTTTAAATACTCTAGTCACAACCACCTCTTTGGCACCTGTCGTACCACCTCACTTGCTCCTAGGGTTGTGGAAATCCGCCAGTTTCCCCAAACTTGACGCTCCCAACCCTATCATTGCAGAAGCGTATGTGCAAAAGCACGACGTCTGCGTAATACTCTCCGGCGCCGGAGAGGATCCGCTAATGGATCTTCCTCTCGGGTTCGCTCTTCTTCCTCTTTTATGCTCAAGACCTCTTCACAGTAGGTCCGGACCGCATCCCATGCCCTGTCACTATCAACCATCGCAATAACAACGGTCGGTAGTGACAGGTCGTTCCCAACAACAGCCGTCAGCTGAGCTCGCTGAACAGTCCACGCAGGACACTCCTCCAATGTGTGTTGCGCTGTGTCCTCAGCTGCACCACAATTATAACATTGCGGAGTTCGCTCTCTTCTCGCCACCTTGTACAAATATCTGCCGAAACAACCGTGTCCGGAGAGAATTTGCACTAGGCGATAAGAGAGCGAACCCGCACGTCGTCCGATCCATTTTTCAAGTGCTGGTCGTACAGCTTCGATAGTGCGGTGACCTGCACTTGGCTCTTCAAGCCTTTGACGCCACATCCTTTTGACCTCCTTTCCAGCGTTGTCACGCCATACCCCAACTTCTTGAGAAGACGGTGGATAATTCCGGCTTTTGGCATCAGCGGTCCTCCAGTAGATTTCCGCCAAAGCCTCCGCCTCTAAATCCCACGGAGGGGTTCCCGCTAAAACGCAGGCAGCTTCAAACGAGACAGTCCGATAGGCCCGCGTGACTCTGAGTGCCATGACCCGCTGCGGACGCCGCAGCTGAGCCTTATTGTGGCTGCCCAATGAGTCCGCCCAGATGGGCGCCCCATAAAGAGCAATCGACCTCACAACCCCTGCAAAGAGGCGACGGCACCCTGCACTCGGTCCACCCAGATTGGGCAAAAGCCTGCTCAAGGCGGACGAGGTGCGAACGAGCTTGGGAGCAAGGTGAAGGAAGTGCTCCCTGAAGTTCCACCGGCTGTCGAGAATGATTCCAAGGTACTTCATCTTAGACCCGACGCCGATGGAAACTCCGCTCACCACCAAGTGGGATCCTGTCGGTGGCGCTTTTCTAGGCCCGTGAAAACAAAGGGCCTCCGATTTATTTAGGGCCACCGTTAAACCCAGTCTTCTTATTCTGCCCACCACCTGGGCTACTCCCGCCGTTGCAAGACGACTCGCCTCGCGGTAAGTTTTCCCTCTAGCCGTCACCAATGTATCGTCGGCGTAACATGTGACACTGACGCCACTCAGGGTTGCGCCGCGTATCACCCAGTCGTATCCAATATTCCACAAGAGCGGCCCGAGGACCGACCCCTGTGGAACACCGCACGACACTCCCTTACGACCCCATCCGTTCTGAGTCGGGTAGATCACCGACCTGTCAGAAAGGTAGGCCTGCACAATTTGGCGTAAGTATAGGGGCACTCCATGACGCCGGAGCGCTTCCTCTATACACGCGTGGGGTAGAGTGTTAAAGGCATTGGCGATGTCTAAAGACACCGCCAAGACCACTCCTCCCCGTGCGACCTCCCTCTCGGCCAGGGCCTTCACCTGCGCAATAGCGTCCATGGTGGATCTGCCCCGCCGGAATCCAAACTGATTGTCCGACAGATTAGGTCCTATGCGATCGAGGTGCTCAGTAAGGCGAGTTGCAATAACGCGCTCAAAAAGCTTACTCGCCTCGCTGAGCAGCACTATCGGACGATAGGCCGATGGAGAATCTGCCGGACGTCCATCCTTCTTTAGGAGGACCACTTTGCCCACCTTCCACTCACTGGGGAACCTCTGCTCCTTCAAACAGGCCGTAAGAAAGGCCCTAAATCGAGGCTCAAGGCCATTATTCAGCGCGTGGACCCACACTCGACCTGGAATCCCATCAGGGCCGGGGGCCGTGTTTTTGGCCTTAAGCCGCAACAGAGCAGCCCCCAGTTCCCCCGCCGATACCTCCGGGATTTCTCCAGCCTCTTCCACCGCTACCGATGACCTTAACATTAAAGGTGCCACTTGGTCGCCTCTAGAGGGGAACAGCGCCTCAAGCACCCTCTCCAGCAAGTTCAATTCCATATTGGAGGTGAGTGGAGGGGTCCAGGGGCGGAGCTTGTTCATGACGAGTTTGTAGGGCCGACCCCAAGGGTCCTCGTCCAGCGTCGCCAAAAGCTCCTCCCAAGCCCTCTCCTTCGCCTCACCAATCGCCTTTCTCAGGGCTTTCTTAGCATCTTGGTACGTGGTGTACCTCAGCCTCTCCTCTTCCTCGTCACGTTGGTAGAGTCTACGACGCCGGTACCTTGTGTATCTTCGCCTTGTTGACACGCAGGCTGCGCGTAGATGCCCAAGCTCCTCAGACCACCAGTACACCTGTGGTAGGGGCGGCAGCTTCTTCACCCTTGGCATCGAGACGTCACAGATATGCGACACGGCTTCCCGAAACCATTCTGCCTCAGGCTCAACACCCACAACTTCCGGCGCGGGGGTCCAGCTCTCGACTAGAGACGCCTCGACTAACGCTTCTTTGTCCATCTGTTTCAGCGCCCATCGTGGCCCAACCTCCGCTGCAATTCGACTTGGCCTCCTCGGGTTCGTCAAGAGAATGGGGACATCGAACCGGATATACCGATGATCGGACAGAGTCACCTCATCCTCCAAGACTACCCAGTTTTGAATACGCCGCGCTAGAGTGGGGCTTGCAAACGTGATATCCACAATAGATCCACCCTGCATCCGCACGCACGTATTTGTTGAACCACGATTTACTACTTCCAGTCCATTGGCCGCAAGCCATTCCTCCACTACTTCTCCTCTGCTGTCCGTAGCGGGAGATCCCCACACCGTGGATTTGGCGTTGAGATCTCCAGCTACCACAATCTGATAAGGACGACACCATGCAAGGACGGAGTCCAATTCTGCCAAAAAACTCTCAAAGTCAGCGAGCGTTCGATTTGGCGAGAAGTATACTCCGACAACCATCAGCTCACCACACAGAGCTGCGACGACTCCTCGACCTTTAGAGGACTTCCTCATTGGGAAGTTTCCGTTCCTAGTGTTGGTCACTATTGCGACCACACCGTCCTGATCGCCAGCCCAGTCATCCCGGGAGGGAACCAGGTACGGTTCCGTCACTACTGTGATGTTTATGAACCACTGCGCCACGCTCTGGAGTAAGAGATCCTGAGCCCTGGCACAGTGGTTGATATTCGCCTGTAGAAATTTTGCGGCCATCACTAATCACAGGATGCCATCTCTACCTCCACTGTCCCGTTCGGTGGGTGGGTCTCCCGCAAATCAGCGTTTACGGGTTTCCCTCGTCTATCCATTCGTTGGCTGGGGGCCGAACATTTCTTGCTCCCCAGCCGATGATTTGCCGATTTTCCTGCCTCAGCACATAGTGTGCAGTGGGGCTTGGCATCACACTCTACCGCACGGTGCCCGAGCTGGCCGCACCTGTAACATTGCTGCCCTCGATCGACCGTCGCTGTGCACCGCGACTTAACATGCCCAGCTTGGAGGCAACGGAAGCAGCGCAGCTCTCTTTGAGGGAGCAACTTGACCCTGGCTGATACCCAGCCTACCAACAGTCTCCCTTCTACTACCTTTTGGGTAGCTGCAACTGGGCAACTGACCCACACCGCATACTGGCCGGATTTCTCCTGTCGGAGCGTCCCGACCTTTACTTGTTCAGCGGGGCAATCTCCTTTCTTGGACACCGCCGCCGCTACCTCTTCACTTGTGACCGAGTCATCCAGACCAGCCACCAAAATCTCAGCGCACTTGACGGGCCTGGACACCGTTATTTCTCCACCATCACCATATACCTCCTTCAGCTTCTGGGCCAAAAGATCTGCCTTTGCTCCGCTAGTGGATCCAGAAACTTCCAGAATGGTGGCCCCTGTAGCCGCACGCCGGAAACGGACTGCCTCAATCTCCAATTCACGGAGGTCCAGCCTCTGCTTAGCCTCAGCTATGGCTTTGGCATAGGTGACGCCTTTCTCCATAGCTGCAGGGTGGACCGTCACAACCACTGCCGCTGATTTTGGAGCCCTCAACTTGGGGCGAGACACGCTCTTCTTCGCCGGTTTGGACGCGACGCGGTCTGTCAAGGACTTATTTAGTCGCTGGGGCTTCGGGACTGATTTTCCTGCAGCTCCCTTGCCTTTGCCACCACGCTTTGTCACTGTCACCCAGCTCTCCTCCATGCTTGATGGGGCCGGGGGTAGCGGCCGAGACTCAGGCTGTGACGCCGATGGCACGGCTCCCTTTTTCCCCTTCTTTCTCTTCCTCTTCTCTTTTGGAGCCGCAGGCGCTGCACGTGCGTGGCTGGGCCCAACAAAAACATCTCTTGATGTTCCTGGCTGCGGCTCCAGTTCGATGGACGCCAAAGCCTTCCTCCTATCCGCAGCAAGCGGGGGACGAATTCGCTTTTCAGGCAAAAGTCTGCCTTCAAGCGCCTCCATCCTTGCGTTCACCATGTCGCCCACTTGCATCATGATGGCACGCGTCACATCCTCGTTACGAGACCCCTCCGGTACTTTCTCCCTCACAACCGATGCTGGAATGCGGGGTGTGGTGAGGTTGCCCACTCTTTCTTGGAGCTCTGCAAGTTGGTTGCGAAGCTCCGTTACTTCCTTCTGCAGGCGGTTGTTGGCCGCCTGCAGCTTCCGTGTCTCCTCCGTGGACGTTCTGTTTTGCAGCGTGTCCACTACCACTTTTATGGTGCTCGCTGAATCCTTCAGGGCACGTTGGAAGGTGCCCTTGAGGTGGCTAGATTTAGCGGCCACCTTTTCGATCATGGCCACGCATTCCCGGGCCTTCTTGTTGAGGTCCGAAGCCGTGGCTGAGGCAACGTCGCATTCTTCTTCGTCTTCCAGAGTCGAAGAATCTGAGAGACGCGTTGTCCGCCGGAACTTCTGGGCCATCTGAGCTACTTCTTGCTCGGCCCTCAGCTCCAACTCCTCGCGCTCTACCGCCAAGTATGCTGCTTTGGCCTTGGCCAAACCGATGTACTGGCCTGTAGTCGGCCTTCCCCTGCCTCTTTTGGCTGCACTTCCTGCAGCGACAGGGCTGGTGTAAAGTCCAGACGCACTGTCGCTGTCACTACCTTCCTCCCGAGACCTGTCCCGTTTGCCTGGGTTCCAGAACGGAGACAACACAGCTGAAGGTATCGTCTCCATACTGCATGCCGAATCGTAGTCAGCTGACTTCCTCCCTGTCTCCTCACATGACAAAAACTCCTTGTCCCTTCCCTTTTCCTGACTTCCACTCATGTCCAGCCTCTCGACCAGTACTCTGGCCTTTCCAATTTTCTCCACCTCTACCGCTAAAGCGGCCTTCGAACGCGTAGCAACGCGCTTAATACTACTCCCTTCGTCTAAGACGTCATCAGTTTTGTTATTGTTTTTAAAAGATTCCATATTGATTCCCACGAGTATGGGGGATATAAAAGGTCCACCCGGTTGGTGCCCCCTGTAACCGGGTAAGCCTACACGTGACCCGCTAAGGAGATTCGGCCGGTACTCCCGCGGGGAACGCGCTAGGGACTGTGCTCCCCCACAGCCATGAACACCCTCTCGCCACGCGGCGCAGCTTAGGGTGGGGGTAATTTTTTAGAGAGGTTTTCTTCCTCGCGGCCCGGGCGGTAAAGCCAAGGCCCTCGGCCCCCCATCAAGGACACGAGACGTGATCCGCACCTAACAGGGGGGTTACGATTTGTGGACGGTGGCCCGAAGGCCTGTCCGGAGGCAGGGTAAGTGCACACCGAACCCGTCCCGCTCGCATCGCCGCTACTCAGCATACGGCCGAGACGCCGACCAAGCTCCACCTATTTGCCCGACAGGGTAGCCGAGTTGACCAGCCCTGCCGCGCCACAGACCTTGCAGGCCCGCCATCCCACGACTCGAAAGTCCGCTGAGCCCTGAAAAGGGCTCCGGAAGGTGTCCCTCTGGACCCTACACCAACTATTTATGAGCCCTGAAAAGGGCTACTCTACCAGTCCCACTGGACTTTACCCACCTCTGGAGTGCCATCCATCCGCTGTGCCCAATAGGGGACACGCGGAGAGGCCCTCCTCCAACTATTTATGAGCCCTGAAAAGGGCTACTCTATCAGTCCCACTGGACTTTGCCACCTCTGGAGTGCCATCCATCCGCTGTGCCCAATAGGGGACACGCGGAGAGGCCCTCCTCCAACTATTTATGAGCCCTGAAAAGGGCTACTCTATCAGTCCCACTGGACTTTGCCATCTCTGGAGTGCCATCCATCCGCTGTGCCCAATAGGGGACACGCGGAGAGGCTCTACCTCCACAACCCGACTACCCCACCCAACAACTAAATCCCCCCCAAACCCACACGCGGCGCCTGATGGTTTCAGTAACGCCCCGCCTCTGAAGGAGGCGAGACTAATAGGCATGGTGAACCTCGGAAAGGATCTCCACCAGACTTGCCTTGAGGATCGTCACGACCTGCGCTACCCTCAAGACCTCACCCCCTATCCATCACGGGATGGATAGGTAGGCCTGGACTTATCCAATGCGCCGAACAGCCGTTAGGCTGCCGCTGGAGTCTCGGAACGCTCCATTAATGGATAAACCCAGACCCGCCCAACCTAACCTAACCTAACCTAACCTAACCTAACCTAACCTAACCTTTTTTTTTTTTTTTTTTTTTTTTTTTTTTTTTTTTTCGTGGAGAAATGCACTCGCATACCACCCAGCCACGGGGAAACTGAGTGGTTATGTGGGACTAGGAGTATATACCCACTAAAACTCCACGGTGTCCGCCTCTGCCGCTTAGTGGCGGGAACACGGGGACGGTTACTCTTCCGTGAACCCACCGCGGCTGTCTGTTACCAGACCCTCCATCGGTGTCTCCACCCTCCTGGGTACGACGCACCGGACCACACGGCACGTCACAACCACCTCGGGAACCAAATAGCCAAAGGGCGTCCGACGACCCCGTGTCAAGACGCCCGAGGTCCCCCTGCGACGGGTCAGTTCTGTGGCCCCGTCGCCTGCCACTGCGGCCGCAGAAGATAGGGAGAGCGGCGCCTCGCTATACCGACACTCCTCTTCCCCTGCGGCCCCACCGCGTCCGCCATCGAACGGTGGCGGCCCCGTCGTGGCCGCGGAAGGTAGGGAGAACGGCGCACCGTAATACCGGCACTCCTCTCCCGCCGCGGCCCCTGCCCTCAGCTGCAGTGCTGCCCATACGACACCGCAGCCCTCCTCAGTTTCGGTGCCCCCCATAAGGCACCGCCACCTACAAGTGCCGCTCCTTCGGGGCTTGGAGGCAAAGCCCGAGGAGCGGCCCCTCTCGGGTTCCTTTAGCTTCTCCGTGGGTAGGCAAGGTCCACGGTTACTAAGCCCCCCCGCCGCGACAAGGCAGAAACCCCGGGGGGGAACCTAACCTAACCTAACCTAACCTAACCTAACCTAACCTAACTCGAAACATAACTCGAAACATAACTCGAAACCTAACTCGAAACCTAACTCGGGAAAAAAAAAAAAAAAAAAAAAAAAAAAAAAAAAAAAAAAAAAAAAAAAAAACATGAAATTAGAACGAACATTCGCGCCTCTTCGCTAGAACAAAACATGGTGCACCATGGTAATGTGCAAAGGAAGGGCGCGCGGTGTTCACTCATATATCAGTCAAGTGCTACTAGTCACTTCGATCACAGCAACCCTTTCGTTTGGTTCCACGACAACACATGGTGCACCATGCGCGCAGTGAAACATGTCAAACGATTGGATTACTTGCGTGATTTCCGTGGCTTTCGCATATTCAAGTTCTGATCACACTAAACCTGACGTGAAATTAGAACGAACATACGCGCCTCTTCGCTAGAACAAAACATGGTGCACCATGGTAATGTGCAAAGGAAGGGCGCGATGTTCACTCATATATCAGTCAAGTGCTACTAGTCACTTCGATCACAGCAACCCTTTCGTTTGGTTCCACGACAACACATGGTGCACCATGCGCGCAGTGAAACATGTCAAACGATTGGATTACTTGCGTGATTTCCGTGGCTTTCGCATATTCAAGTTCTGATCACACTAAACCTGACGTGAAATTAGAACGAACAATCGCGCCTCTTCGCTAGAACAAAACATGGTGCACCATGGTAATGTGCAAAGGAAGTGCGCGATGTTCACTCATATATCAGTCAAGTGCTACTAGTCACTTCGATCACAGCAACCCTTTCGTTTGGTTCCACGACAACACATGGTGCACCATGCGCGCAGTGAAACATGTCAAACGATTGAATTACTTGCGTGATTTCTGTGACTTTCGCATATTCAATTTCAGTATGTGCTGTGCACCATATGATGCAACGCATAACAAGTCCTCGCTTGCACTAAATTTTCAAAGCCGTCATCCGTAATCTGTCAAAGTCAAAGTCAAATCACTATTTGAATAGGTGTTCATAATGGTGTAATGACATAAGGTTTCATTTGTTTAGTTGACACGTGATGGAATTTTCACACAACTTAGTGGATTTTGCATATTATACAATATGTATTAGATATTCAGCAAGGGGATAAAGCAATGTCGTTTGTTACATGTGCCATTTTTCATTCTGTTGGTAATGAATGAGTGAGAAGGTCTCTATATAATAGAGTATGTTTGCCACGAAGCCACAGGTAAAGTGCTTACTTATGCTTTAATCCGGTTCGCTCAATTTAAATTCTGTTTGCCCTTTAGAAAAGTGCGAATGCCGGTCGTTCCTTTAGTTCCTTTAATTTCCTTCAAGGGTACATTAGTCGTCCAAGAAAGACAGTTTCATCAAGGAGAATGCTTTCTATTATAATAAGTAAAATCTTTTCTATTTTTCTTTTGTATCTATAAGAAACAGAATTAGTTGCGGATTTCATTTAAGTATATCGTAGTACTCGTAGTAGTCTTTAGTATGGTGGGCGGTGGCAATAATTTCCCAGACCAACTGTGCATGATATCTACTGGTAGGTACTTACGAATGGTAACTGTACGTACTGTACGTACTCGTCGCTCTCTCTCACCAGCCAGTGTGGAGTCAAGTGCGCCTCAAACACTACGGTTTCCACATAAATCTTTGATTTTATTGTTCTAAGACTTACAGGTTACTTCACAATGTCTTTTTCACAGGTTTAAGTACAACAATAAACAATTGGTTATATAATAAGTTTAATTAGTGTCAACATAGTTCATGGTATACATAAGCTCACTGGTCCCGATATCTGCACTGGAACTCGCTGCAGTCCGCTCCCTGCGCTGCGCTGTGACACTCGGTGCACAACACAAGTGTGTCAACTCTTTCATATTCAGTTAACAATAGCAGCTTTTACATATCCCTATGGTTCCTTGGTATATACTTGGCATATGATATATATATAAGATGCACAGTTGTGAGCATAAAAATATAAGGTATTCAGTGTTAAATTCATAATTTCACTGATACCTACTTGGGCACTAGTAGGTACCTATTAGTATGTGACATTTATCATACATAATATAGCAATAATATTTTGTTTTATGTGATACTGTTATAGAACCAGCCGACGGCCCACCTGGTATTAAATGGTAACCTCTGCCCATAACCACCGATGCAACTTGGCTCCTCCCCAACAAGGCCCAACAAGACAAACAACACCCAGGTTGCTTCATATGCGACCGTTACTTTGAGAGACATGTAGGTGGAATGTCTCATGTAACTGTAATTTCACCGGCAACCACACCTTTCAAACCGGAAAACAGTAACGCGGATGCGTTACTGTTTGGTGGCAGAAATAAGCATGGTGGC
This sequence comes from Chesias legatella, assembly GCA_947359385.1. Lineage (NCBI taxonomy): Eukaryota > Metazoa > Arthropoda > Insecta > Lepidoptera > Geometridae > Chesias > Chesias legatella. Next base: position 44,265 of record OX375792.1, read on the forward strand.
AGTACTTCCCCGGACGAACTTGGCGAGAGTTCTACTGCTCTTAAAAACTAATATGTGTTTTATAATATAGGTTTAACAAATCTCTATGGTTCCTTGATTTGTACCTATGTACATATGTGGATCCCTGTGGTTCATCGGTGGATGTGTGTTAGTATTACATCATTTTATTAGTACGTGAGTACTAGTGGATGGTTCCAGTATGGAGTATGTGCCATTTGCCATACGTTATGCGTATATGTTGTTATTTAAATGTAAGTATTCCATCAGTTTTATTTTGTTCCGTTGTACCAGCAACGGTTAGTTTCGCGCTCGGTGGCGCTGTGCGATATGTCTTCCATATTTTATTATTGATGCATAACATTCATATCAAAATTAAATATTAAGCGTTTAGAGGTATATTATAGATATATTATTAATGAATAGGTATTGTCCTCCATTTTTCCTGCCTTTCCTGACAGCAACCATCGTGTAGGAAATAAAGTTTCAAGTGTTATCAATGAACTACTGTCCTAGTTCAAATTATTCTCTTAAACATCAACAGTGTGTATAGTTGGGAGCACAGTGTTCGGGCGGTGGTCGGCAGTGGGCCGCGTCCGACGCGCAGCCAGCGAGTGCACCGCGCACAGTACAGTGTCGCCGCACCGAGCCGGCTCGCACGCGCTCCCTGCGCACCGCACCGTCGCGCGCACAGAGACGGAGGTCGCGAGCGAGCGCGGGCGTGCGCGCGTGCACCGCTTCTCGGCGGCGCGGCGCCCTGTTCATACAGTGTCGCCGCACCGAGCCGGCTCGCACGCGCTCCCTGCGCACCGCACCGTCGCGCGCACAGAGACGGAGGTCGCGAGCGAGCGCGGGCGTGCGCGCGTGCACCGCTTCTCGGCGGCGCGGCGCCCTGTTCATACAGTGTCGCCGCACCGAGCCGGCTCGCACGCGCTCCCTGCGCACCGCACCGTCGCGCGCACAGAGACGGAGGTCGCGAGCGTAAACTACTTACTTTCGTATTTCACTATCGCGTTTTTGCGTTGAATGCGGCCGCGCATACCGCACCGCCGCGCCGCACCGTGTGTGTCTCGAGCGTGCTCCAGATTACACAGTCAAGCGTCGCGTCGCGTCGTGACGCGTGTGCAACACGTGTATTGTGGCGACGCTGTGTTTTGAATGCTCTTCGTGCGCACTGCACACTGCACACTGCACACTGCACACGCTCCACGCAATAATTAATTGTTACACCTATTTTATTTCGTACAGCTGCGCGCAAAAAGTCAAATCATCCCACGGGAACACAGCATGCACTTTACCGATATCAAAGTAGCGCGCATGTGTTAATGCAGCATATCAAATAATACCACCAATGATAAGTTTGAAGTTTTTTTTTTTTTTCTAATAGTATAGAAGTATAATGTAAGTTTGTGTATTTAATAAATAAATAAATGTATTAAATCTGTTTGTTTTTGTATGTGTTTATCTGTTTTAGGTGTTTTGTGTGTGTTTTCGATGCGTGTGCGTGTGCGTGTGCGTGTGCGGTGATGCTGCTCAAGTATTTGATGATATATATAATTGATTGTTTGCTTGGTTTCGATTGGCGTAAAGTAGTAACCGGCTGGGTTGTGAGTTACTACTACCGAGTTACTACTCTGCCTTCTTCGCTGTGTAGGTCGCGGGTTCAATTTCCACCCCGGACAAACATTTGTGTGACGAATGTAGATATTTGCTCTGTGTCTGGGTGTTAATGTGTATTATAAGCATGTAATCTATTGGTTGTCTGGTTCACATGACACAGGCTATGTGTAGTTTGGGTGGGTGTTCGGTGTAGATGGCGCTGCATATGTGTGTCCATCAATATGATATAACATTATTATTATGTATAGTTGCAGGTCGGCACCGGTACCTAGGCAACAGAACACTAACGTTACCCCGTGTCCCCGACTCAATAACACACACATACATACATACATACACAACACTGTGTCATGTGCCTTATCATCGTACAAATGATACCGCTCTGCTAACAGCGCGTAACCACCCGACTACCCGACTACCACGAATATATAACAAGCTATTCAACTATATTATACATCCTCTCAGTACATGTAGGAATGTCTTTAAGAACAGTTTGTAAACAACCAATGTACCGTACGAAGGAATCATAGTAATAAACTAATGTACCGTGTATACATCTATGTGCACTTAGTAAACAGCGGTTATTTTAATAACAGACATTCCAATTTTATTTATTTGTATAGATATGTATGTAATGTAAGAAGTTGTTGCAAAGATATGTTACATTCTTTTTTCTTCTTTTCAACGGTTATGAACGCACACTTTGAGATGTCAACCCAACGTCCCGCGCCCGCGCCCGCGCCCGCGCCCGCGCCCGCGCCCGCGCCCGCGCCCGCGCCCGCGCCCGCGCCCGCGCCCGCGCCCGCGCCCGCGCCCGCGCCCGCGCCCGCGCCCGCGCCCGCGCACGCGCCCGCGCCCGCGCGCTCACCACGCCAGGTACACAGACAGTGAGGGTCAGTACCGGCGCCCGGCACGGCGCGGCCCGCCCGAAGATCACCGCTCAAGTGCCGAGCTCGCTTGTTCTGCCACTTCTTATTCTTATATTAGAGTCACTGGTTCCCTCCAACTATTGTGGTGAAAGGATTGAAGTGCGCCTCAAAGAGGCTCCTTTCCTGCGCTTACCGCGTGTCTCCGAATTTTTAGTTCACATGTCGGTTTCCACACGATGTATTCATTCACCGTTTTGAGAACGTGGTATCGCGCCCCATATATCTTTCAACCGAATAACTCGTAGGTGCACGTCGGTATTTGAACTGGCTACCTTCGGATTGTAACTCGGGGTCAGTGCCACTAGACCACCACGCTCTCAAGAGAAGGGGAAGATAATGTGTAATAGACGTGTTGATAAGTGCACTTCAATATTTAATACGAAAGGAGCCTTTCTCCACATCCGTACCAGAGGACCAATTATTGAACAAAATATTTTATTTTGCCTGTAGCAGTGCGCTCTATAGTGACCTATGCTGTTGAGGTCATCTTTAGGGCCCGAGGGCCTACTGATGTTAATACGACTGATGTTATTTTTTCCTATGTGAAATAACTACTTACTTTACGTTAAATAACGGCGTTTAAACGAAAATCCTCAGTACCTTTTTTATGTTAAGTTTAGGCAAACAGGCTTACGGCCCGCGTGATGTAGCGCGGTCACCGCAGCCTATAGACGTCAGCAACACCGGGAGCATTACTGATGCGTTGCCTACCCTGGAGATTTCTTTTTATATTTCTCGTGAAGCTGCCCATGTCATACATTGCCGGGAAGACCTCAGGAGGTAACCCATTCCACAGCCTACAAGTGTGCGGTAGAAATGTCCTCATGAAACTAGTTCTCCGAGCATGCCATGGTTCTATAATGTGTGGATGGGGGCCGCCTTATTCCGATTACAGTGCAGATGTCAAAGAAACTTGCACAAGCGAGTTTTGCCCTGTAAATAATGTGGAAAGAAAGATTGCTTTTCTGTCTCTAGATACGAATAAGACAGAAATCTCTGAAGCTGCTGCGTCTATGTTAGAAGAAAATGATATGGTCACGTGCCGCCGCAATAACTGCAACGGAATAAGAACATTCACTTACAATCTACATAATGTTGTAAGCTTTGAGTTAAATAGAAAAGAAGAAAGAAAGAAGACATTTATTCACACACACACTGTATACAACAACGGCTAACATCACAAAAACACAAAAAGAACACTAACAAAACATAAAATAAAACAAAAAAAAAATAATGTGGAACGCTGCCGCGTACAGCATTGTGTGAAAAGCCTTGAGCTCAGCACGTGCTGCAACAGGTTACAGCGCTGATTTTCAGCTCAAGGCTTTGGTGGCGTACGAATAAAAGAAGATACAAGAAAAAAAACAATTTAGAACTAGAATATACACAGAAATTACAGAAAAAGCAATAACAATAATAACACAAAAATATGAAAAGTCATAACGAACTAAGCTAATAAGTTAATGGATCAATTAATTGGTGACAAAAGTTTATAATAGAGGAATGTTTACATTGTCTTGATTTTTACGCTATGATTGAGAGCTTTTAAATTAATTAAATAAAGAAAAGAGAAAAAGAAACTGAGAATGCAGCTGTACGTAAAAATAAATCAAAAATATTAAATATATAAAAGAACTTAATTTTATCAGCATATTGATAACAAAAAGCTATCATATATAATAATAAGCTATCATAAATAAATAATAAAATAAATAAATTAACAGTGTATTCAAACTGAAACAAAGTGTTTAGATGAGGGTCCACTGAAAATTAACTTGAAATCAAAAGAATATGACATAATAGGAATAATAGAATATTTGCCCTCGGGCCCTAACGATGACCTCTACAGCATACGTCACTATAGAGCGCACTGCTACAGGCAAAACAAATGGATATGTTTTGATGATTTAAGCAATAAAACAAGAAGTCAGAAAAATATGATAATGCATTGCCTTGTATATGGGCAAAAATAATTTCAGAATTCACAATGTAATGAATATAGATGAAGATGCTTTTTTACTTTTAATTTTTTTAGGATTACCAAATACTTTCATATTCTTAATCATAAATGAAACTGTTAATCTTCGCAATATGTTTCACTGGCACAGCAATAAGAGCTAAATAATATAATTAATTCATAAATAAATGTCAAATAAATTAATATATTCAGAAATTGTAAATAATATATTAAATTAATAAAAAACTACTAATAATAAATACTTTACTTCAGGAGTTATTTAGTTTTGCACTACTTAATTTGTATACTATCATTTTATAAAAAAAAACTATTGAACAAAATATTATTTACTGTCTTTTTTTTTTGCGAACTCCTGATTTGACATTTGTTTACGCATATCGCATTCATTGCTGTTAGAACTAATCAGGCGTTTAATATAAGAATATTTTTTTTGTAATTACTCTTGACCCATATACCGCATCTGATTGTGCTTTTGATATGTTGGAGCACATTGCTAGAACATTGCTGTGGTAGTTATTTCACACTTAGATAGTGAGTAATTTGCTCAGACTAAGAATGCACCCGCCAACCTGATATCAGGCTGGCGGCTCACATACTTTTTAGAATAACTGTGGTTTAAAAAAAGCACATTGCTTTGAATTTTACGCACATTGCTCTCATGTATGTTGCATGAGCGTTTGTTGACACACACCCGCCATTGTGATACACACCAATATACTAGAGTTGAGAGCAGTGGAGCTGGTGTCAGGAGCCCAGGAGCCGAGTGCGGTGCGGTGCGGCGCGGCGGTGCGGATATATACGCGGACATACAGCTCCGCACTATGCTATTATGTTCTGTTGTCATTTAACTTGTGACGAGTAAGTAATTATTAAGATAATGACTGCATTCAATGAAAATATATATAACGAATGAGCACTGAGCACTGAGCGCTGAGCACTGAGCCACTGAGCACTGAGCGCTGAGTACCAGTTGTCACATTATTATTAATGTGGGGGCCACAGGGTGTAAATGGTCAGGATTGGTTCAAAACTTCAGTGGACTGTATATAAATTTTCTTTATTCGGTTTCTTCATTAAAAAATCATCGGGTGTCGCTTTCGGGAGGTCCAAGGAGCAGGGGTTCAGCGCAGCTTGTTAGTTACAATTTCTTCGGAGTTCTTGATTCGTTCGAGTGCAAGCAGGAATACGAATTTGAATAAAAATGGCGCTACTTTTATTCCCACCTTGGACCTCGCGTCGCGCATCGCACTGGCGACTAAAACGAATGAGGAGGGAGCGAGACGGGTGCTTATTGCGCCTCGCTTCTTACAATAGGTTCCTCTCGTCGCACATATTGTTTTCTTTGTCTTAAGTAGTTTACAATATTGTACATTATCGCAAAGGTATAGAATAAACACAAAACATTCAATTTTACTTAAATTATACAAACTAGTGGAGTGAGCGAGGCAGCGAGTTTTATGAAATGGCTCTGTCCGTAACAGTCTCCCCCCGGCGAAGATCTTCGAAGCCCTCATCTATCGGCAGGACAATGAGCCTTCTTACAGGTCGCCTAAAAACTCCCCCTCGCGTCCTGACACTAGCGCTTCGCACCACCCCGTCTGGCCCGGTGAAGACTTCCTCTACTTGTCCTCTTGGCCATACGTTACGGGGTAGTATACCGTCGGCGATAAGCACTACGTCCCCCTGTTGAATGTTTCGCTTATTGCACCTATGATCGCCGCGCGGCGCTAAGGTAGGTAGATACTCGGTGAGCCAACGTGCCCAAAACGAGTTCGCCAATGCCTGCGCGGCTTTCCAGGTTTTTCTATCGGCCGCACTACATTCTCCTACGTAAGGTAGCCCGTTTGCTGAACCTAATAAAAAATGATTTGGCGTAAGCGCCTCGTCATCCTGCGGGTCTACAGATACGTGTGTGAGCGGTCGGGAATTTACCGTATGTTCTATCTCGGCCATTAATGTATTTAAAACTTCTTCCTTGGGCGCGCGTTCGTTCAGAGTTACCGAAATGGCTCGTTTGACGGTCTTAATCATGCGCTCCCACGCTCCCCCCTGGTTGGGAGCGCCGGGATCGATAAAGCGCCACTCCATACGCTTTGCCGTTGCGTAGTTCTGGAGAGCGGGGAGCCATTCTTGATAAGCCTTGTTTAGTTCTACGTTTGCCCCATGAAAATTTGTGCCGTTGTCCGAAATTATTACGCTCGGCGTACCTCGTCGCGCGGCCATTCGTCTTATAGCCATGATCGCGGAATCGGTGCTGAGGCTGGCCAGGGTCTCAATGTGGATGGCTCTTGTGACCATGCATGTGAACAGGAGTCCCCATCTTTTCTCCTTTCGTCTACCTATAGTCACCCACATGGGACCGAAACCATCTACCCCGCACTTTGAAAACGGCCTACCGTATGGTTCTAAACGGAGCTTAGGGAGGTTGCCTTTGACCGGCGTTCCTGGGTTTGCCCGCCTTATCGCGCACCGCGTGCATCTACTAAGCACTTTACGTACTGACGGCCGCAGGCGCAAAATCCAGTAGCGCTGTCGTAGGTTATTCACGATCTGCTCCCTACCTACATGTTGGTTTACTATATGCTCTCGTTCTATTAGTAGTTCTGAAAGTCTGTGTTTTCCGTCTAGAATCGGTGGGTTTTTCATTGTTTCGGGAATCACCGCCGCGTTGATACGCCCGTTCAGACGGATGATCCCGTCCCGAAGCTGCGGATCTAATTTAAATAGACGGCTCGATCTATCGACGCTCTCCCCCCGTTTCAAACGTAGGTACTCGGGGTAAAAGCTGTCTTTTTGAGCCTGCTGAATGAGCAACCGTTCTGACTCTAATACGTATTCTAGGTCTGTCTCTCTCGCACGCTTCCGGCACTTGTCAATGAATCTGAGTGCGCAGGCTAATGCCCGTACCATTCTCTCGTACGAGGAGAATCTAGACATGTCTATGATGTGATTGCATGTGGATTCGGTAACATGCTTCACCTCTACATCGTCAGCCACGTTAGGCTGATCTACTTCGTGTGGCCATTGGTCCGGGCCGTCGTACAAGAACGCGGGACCTGTGAACCATCGGTCCGTGCTTCGCATTTCTGTATAGCCGCTGCGCGTTGCGTCGTCTGCCACGTTACACTTTGTCGGGACCCAGCGCCATTGTTCGGGACGAGTTAACTCTGCGATCTCCGAGAGCCTGTGTGCTACGTATGGCGTGTACCTCACCGCATCATTTCTGATCCAATGTAGCACGGTCTTTGAGTCGCTCCAAAATGTTACGTTTGATGTGTCCCCGTGACTCTTTAAAATTTCCGCGGCGAGTCGAGCGCCTATCAAACTTGCCTGTAACTCCATGCGCGGGATGCTTTGCGCCTTCATTGGAGCTACTTTTGCCTTCCCCGCGATTAGTCTCACTACTACACCCTCGGGGCCCTTGAATCGCCAATATGCAACGGCGGCGTACGCTTGTTCACTAGCGTCACAGAATAGGTGAAGCTGCCGTTCATATTTACGCGAGTGTGCGTAGTAACATCGTGGTAGGCGCAAGTTTGCTATGTGCTGCAGGTCAAGTTGCCAGTCAACAAATGATGCCGCTTCTTCATGTGGTAATTGCTCGTCCCAGTCCACTTTTTTCTTCCATAGTTCTTGCAGCATGATCTTAGCTGTTATGGTATACGGGCTGAGCAATCCCAACGGATCAAATATCGACATGACCGCTGCCAAAGCTTCGCGTTTTGTCGGAGTTCGTTCCCCGTTCTTTACCTCGGCTGGTACCCTAGGCATGTTGCAGTTAAACGCGAGCTCGTCTGTTTGCGTTATCCATAAGACGCCTAACGTCTTTCCGTACGGATGCGCGTTCGACGCAAGTTCCACGGGTGCGTGCGCTCTCAGTTCCGTCGGGACGTCGTTTAGTACGGCCTCGCTGTTACTACTCCAACTGGCGAGTTCGAATCCTGCTCTTCTGTGAACTGCGCGGACTTGTGCAGCCGTTCTGGATGCGATCTCCTCGTCATCGAAACTTTCGACCCAATCGTCCATGTAATGGTTCTCCGTGATCGATGGGAAAGCTAACGGATGCGAGTCCTTATGATCTTCCGCGTTTCGGTTCCTTACGCTGTGAGCGATAAACGGTGAGCTTCTTGCCCCGAATATCATGGATGTCATGACGTATTTGTTCGGCGGGCCGGTTCGGTCGGTCCCTCGCCATAGAAAACGTTGCGCTACCTGGTCTTCCGGTCGGATTTTTATCTGCAAAAACATTTCCCTAATATCGGCCGTTACCGCGACCGGTTTTTGTCTAAATCGGAACAATACCCCGTACAATGACTGGAGTAAGTCTGGACCGTCAAGTAACGCATCATTCAAACAGACACCGTTGGATCGCGCCGCCGCGTCAAAAACCATTCGAAGCTTTCCAGGCTTATTGGGATTCGTTACCGCAAAGTGTGGCAAATACCATTCCTTTGGACTCGTTCTGTCCTGCTCACACTTTGTAGCGTACCCTTTCTGAAATAGTTTTTCCACCTGCTCGGTGTACGCGGTTGCGAATTCGGGCGACTTATCCATTTTTCTCTCGATGCTGTTTAATCTGTTTAATGCCATATTGTAGCTCGGGGGCAGGGTGGTTTGATCCTCGGCCCACGGCAGCCCCACTTCGAAACGACCATCTACTCGCTTGGCTGTCTTCTTGAACACTTCTTTGGCGCGCTCTTCGGCAGGAACGGGTTTCCTCTTTATCGCAATGCCTAGCGCGTCTATCTCGAAGTGCGCTCTGACGGCCTTGTCCAAGTCGATGTCGTTCGAAGTTTGTGTTTGTATGTGCAAAACGGTGTCTTTGTCTTTGCAGACCGTACTTCTAGGCGCGGATCCGTGGATTATCCACCCCAACTGGGTTAGTGACGCGGCCGGTTGGTTCCTTCGTCCGGTTAATAACTTCCTTGTCACTATCAAGTGCCAGTTGTCGGCTCCTATCAGTACGCGCGGTTTAGCATTTGTATAAGATACTATTTCCGGTGGCATATTCCGCAGATGCGGCTGCCTCAATAGATCTGATCTCACGGACTGACTTCCTATCGTGAGGTTTCTTACGGTACGCGCTTTGATGGGATGTGTGTCCGTTTGACTTTTCCCTCGTATCCTAAGATCTACGATTTGGCTTTCGGTTTCGGTCTGAGAAGAGGTTGCTCCCATGATGCGTAGCGTTCTGGTTGGGCCTTCTGCCCCGATCATCTGGGCGATGCCTTCGTCTATCAACGTGATAGTTGATCCTTCATCCAATAACGCGTACGTGTCTACCTCTTTCCCGTCTTTTGCTTGTATCGTGATCGGACACACCTTCAACAGCACTTCGTTTGTTCCGTACGTATGTGCCGTGGCTGTGGTTGCTGAATCTTCCTTGGATTCAGGAACTTGTGAATGTAGCAACTTGTGGTGGGACTGTCGACACTCTTCCACACCGCAAGTTTTCGCCTTACATTTAAAACGTCGGTGTTTACTCGTTAAACACCGGAAACATACATGGGATTCCTTTGCCCATCGCCACCGTTCATCGATCGACATATCATTGAGCTTTCTGCACTCCGTAGTGCCGTGCTTTCCTCCGCAACATAAACAATCCGTTTTCTTCTCGGTTGTTGCATACACGGCGCTGCGATTCCGTTCTTGAGTGCGCGGTCGTTGTTCCGTTCGAACAGCTATGACCGGTTGTCTCGATACTGTCGTCGTAGTGGAGAACGTGTGTTTCATTGCGCGGTCTGCTTCGCGCATGAGAAAGCGGGACAGAGCTACTATTTCCGGCTCGCTCTGTTGTTCGTGTTCCTCTGCGTAATCGCACCAGCGAGACTTAACGTGCGGACTGAGCTTCTCTGTGACTTGACGCGCTAACATGGGATTCAGTAAGTACCCTTTCTCATCTACACAAGAAATAACCGTCACGATGTTCTGTAGTTTGATCGCGAAGGAGTTCAGTTCGCTCGCGGTCGCGCCTACTCGTGGCAGTTTCTTTATGTCTTCGAGTGCGCGGTCAATAATCACCTCTGGACGCCCGTAGCACTGTTCTAAAGTCTTCATAATCACCGCTGGTTCGGTAGCGGTGAATAGCAACGCTGACACGGTCTGTTTCGCTTCGCCTCGCAGGCAGGATCGTAGACGGGCTAAGTTCTCAGTCGGCGTGAACCTGTGCATGGCTGTAGATTCTCTCATCGCGGCTTTGAACGGCAACCACTCGCCAGGCGCTCCACTGAATAATGGAAGATCTTGCGTCTGTCGTGGCGGTGCTCTTCCGCGGGATATTCGTTCTAATGCCTCTGCTAGCCGGTCTATTCCTTTTTCTTCATTTGCCGTGTTGTTCCTAGTGGGTGTCGGCGATCGGTGTCTCACAGCTGACTCGAAAGTAACCTTGTTCGGAAGGTACTGTTCGTTCCCTCTCGCTCTGGGCGCTGACGATCTGTAGCGAGTCTCGGTGTCCGTAGGTTCGCGTTCCTGAGACGACTCCCGAGGGACGTTCTGCTGTAGCCAATCGTGAACCCTATTTTCTGATAGGTTGACTTCGTTCGCGCCTATACTTTCGCGATCAGTTTCCTCGCGAATGTTTGCAACGTTAGCGGCTAGTCGCTTCCTAATAAGTTCCGCTTGAATTTGAAGCTCTTGCCTTCGGATCATGGCAAGACTTTCTTCTGCTTCGAATTCAGCTTGACGTATTCGAGCTACTGCACTGGCGGCTGACATATGTGAACGAACGGACGGCGCGCGCATGGTTGGTACTCCGGCTTGTGGTACGTCCCTACTTGTAGTCCCGGTCGCGACGTTACTCATTGTGGTACGATCGGTCGCGTGTGGTGGTTCCATCTGCACGGCAGGCGGCGTTGGTTCCGAAGGAGACGCGGGATAATCTTCGTAAACTCTAAGCGCGGCAGACTTCTTCCTCGTGACCGGCGGACTTCTAGTAGTCATCGTAAAAACGTACCTAACCCGATCCTAATCTTAACACTGTACTAACGCACAAAAAAAAAAATAACACCAAAAAAAAGCAATAATAAAAAAAAACAATGTAAAAACACTTACCCCGATATACGCGCCTAACAGTTGCCTCTCGCTCACTCCCTAGCCCTAACACTATCACTATCACTTACACACTACCTAACTGTCCCTAGCAGTCCTTCAGGAGGGACTGGCCACGCGGCCAGGATACGCTCCTTTAGGGATGGATCGTGAGGGATAGGGTGGGGTAGGATCCACTCAGCAGAGGAAGGAACGTGAATACGGGGCGCTCGGTAATCGGCTGGAATGTCCGACCCCTTTGGCAGTGCCTACAGTCTGGCCCCCGCACCACGGTACCTTCTTACTGACGAGGAAGTGCACTTCGGTCCGCGCCCCGGTGCGCTCTTGATGGAACCGGTGGTGTCGCACAACACACCACACCGCCGTGAGGCGTTAACCTGCGCTTGACACCGTTTGACACCGTTAGGTGGTGGCAAGACACAGACCGCAGAGAACTGCGTATCGGATATCACCTGCCCGGGGAACACGACGCGACGATTGACTCAGGCTGGAGACTCGGAGCACCGTTCGGTGTTTTTCAGCACCCTGTGCCCGACGTGACGCTCGGCGCACCGTTCGGTGTTCTTCGAGCACTCCCTAGTGCCCCGACGTTGAGCACGGCGTGTCTTCAAGTCGAATCTTAAAATGGATCGACTGGCTGCTGGCTGACGGTTGATGACTGACGCTGATGGCTGACGCTGCTGGCTGACGCTGCTGCTGCTGGACCTCTTCGACACCCGGAACTGGTTCAACTGGCTCGGAGAGTATACACGTTCGTCCCCTGGGCTTCCGTTCGGTACACCCAGTGGATTGTGGCTTCTTCCGGCGGTCTTCCGTTGGTTTATTCAATCCGGCTTCCGATGGACCAAGAACACTGTGGGGGCCACAGGGTGTAAATGGTCAGGATTGGTTCAAAACTTCAGTGGACTGTATATAAATTTTCTTTATTCGGTTTCTTCATTAAAAAATCATCGGGTGTCGCTTTCGGGAGGTCCAAGGAGCAGGGGTTCAGCGCAGCTTGTTAGTTACAATTTCTTCGGAGTTCTTGATTCGTTCGAGTGCAAGCAGGAATACGAATTTGAATAAAAATGGCGCTACTTTTATTCCCACCTTGGACCTCGCGTCGCGCATCGCACTGGCGACTAAAACGAATGAGGAGGGAGCGAGACGGGTGCTTATTGCGCCTCGCTTCTTACAATAGGTTCCTCTCGTCGCACATATTGTTTTCTTTGTCTTAAGTAGTTTACAATATTGTACATTATCGCAAAGGTATAGAATAAACACAAAACATTCAATTTTACTTAAATTATACAAACTAGTGGAGTGAGCGAGGCAGCGAGTTTTATGAAATGGCTCTGTCCGTAACAATTAACATTATTTCCTCGCAAAATACATACCGGTCAACACTTGAGAGTAGCCACATCCACAGCCCGATATGTGTACGAGGACTGTTTGAGTGTTGCCCGGGCGACAGCCAGACAATGTCATCGTCTGAGTAAACAGAGACACAGCGCGCGCGCGCGCGGCGGGTACTCACACTAGGGTGGGCCATCACTAATGTACCTACCTACCTACCTAGATAACAGTGGACCATATTGTTGGGTTGTTTATCGGCTTGGGCACACAGGTGTGTATGTTATGGGAAGGGGGGAGTCCGCCCCGCTCGCGCCCGTCTCATGTTACCCCTCCGCTACCTGTGCCCGTGTCTATGTAACGCAATACATATGAACCTCACCTCACCTACACTTACCTACGTATGGGACGCGTCAAGGTGATTAATGTAAAACTATATAAATGTAATATAAACACAAATTTGCTATTTGTCTCAGTGACAGTGACAGTGACAGTTTCAGTAATTGTAATAACTTGTATATAGGTACGTGTCATGTACCTCAGTATATAGTGAACGCGCGGTGCGCGGTGCGCGGTGCGCGTGGTGCGCGGTGCGCGTGGTGCGCGGTGCGCGGTGCGTCAGTATTCACAGGTACCTAACACCAAATACAACTACGTTACTCGTAGTCGAGCACTGCACGGCAGCCGGGAGCCGGGAGCCGGGAGCCGGGAGCCGGGAGCCGGGAGCCGGGAGCCGGGAGCCGAGCCGCTCTAACCAACCCCATAACTATATTATAATAATATATCGTTGCTTGACAATAACAACAAATAACTATTTAATCACATACAAACACAATGTTGCAGACACCAGTTTTATCTTGAACATTCATATATATATGAATTATAAATACAATTTGAGTGTCTGTTTGTAATATTAAAATAACCGCTTTTTACTAAGTGCATATGGATGTATACACGGTACATATACCAAAACAACATATTTTTACAATTTTTGTCTGTCTGTTTATTCCGGCTAATCTCTGAAATGGCTGGACTGATTTTGACGGGACTTCCACTGGCAGATAGCTGATATAACAAGGAGTAACTTAGGCTACTTTGCCGAGGGGTAAAATAGGGGTGAGTGATAAAACCGAATTCCACGCGGACGTAGTCGCGGGCAACAGCTAGTATATTATAAAACAATGTCCCTGCGCCGCGTCTGTCTGTCTGTCTGAATGCAATAAACTCAAAACTCTACTGAAAGGATTTTCATATGGTTTTCACCAATAGATGGATTGTTTCATTAGGAAGGTTTACACAACAAATGTTCGTGTTTGATGGGAATCGAACCCGCGAACTACATCGCAGACAGCAGAGCTACTCCCGACTGAGCTGTGAGCTGCCGGTCATCAAGCAGGGTTTGTGTGTCATAATATTGATTTCCATTGTGTTTTTAATACAATTATATAGATTGCGGTCCCGTGTTGGCTGATAATTTAATATTATAATATGGAGGGGTGTGATTTTGGGGTTGTTATAACATCCCCTACTGTTGCAAACCCTGTGGAATTACAGACGTATTGCTGAGAATTGGTGGATATATTTATAAAAAAATCGACCAAATGTGTCAAGTGAAATGTTAAAAGTGAACAAAAAGAAATAGCCTGTTCGATTCCCACTTTAGTATTTTGTGTATCGCGCTGATGCGAGCACTGACTAACAGCGTGGTGTTCAATCCATTGGTCGCCGGTTCAAACCTGACACGTAACAATGAGATTTTTCTTTCAAAATGTATGTGCGTAAGTAATGTCAAATTCTCAAAACAGTGAAGGAAAACATCGCGAGGAAACCGACACGTCTTACAACCAAAAATGCGAAAACATGTGTCAAGTGCAGGAGAGGCGCCTCTTTGGGGCGCATTTCAATAGTTTCACGAGCCTGGTGGGGGAGAGGTGACATAGGTATGCGTCCCTACTACTGACACTTAGAGGTGTAATGTCTGAATAATGTCAAGCGCTTCACAGGTACACTGTGACAAGTTGCAACTTCGCTCTGCCTGTCTGTCTGTCTGTATGCAACACTATCACAGATATTGACAATAAGGACAAGTGGAAGTAGCGTAGGTATAACATAATGATGTGTTAGGTATAGTTTCCAGTAGTAAGTAATGTTATTCCAAAGCTATTGTAATTATTGTGTATGTATTGTATGTGTCAATATTAAATATATGTTGGTTCCTCCACGTGTATACATACAGTCATGTGTTGCCAAAACACAACCGCGGCGCGGCGCGGCGCGGCGCGGCGAGAAGGCGCCCCGACACGACACCTCGATGCGTGTCCTATTTAGAGTCCATTCCAGAAACGGAGTCCCCTGGCTGTGGCGCTAGTGTCCACGTGAAAGCACCACGTTCCAAATGTGTTGGTGAATCCACCGCGGTACCTACGTAGAAACGACTCGGAAGTCATTCGACGCGGACACAAAGCTATCGTGTAATCAGCAAGGCATGCGGGCCGCATGGCGCGGCGCATGGCGCATGGCTCTGCGAGACGAGGCGCGGCGAGGCGAGGGGTCGATATGTTTAGATACGTTATTGCACCCCTGGGTGACGTCGCGTCGCGTCGCGTGCCCAGTATTTAATATAATACAAGTTTATTGAATGTGTTATTAACTGACTTCAGAAAATAAAGAGATTATCCACTTTGTTGGTTTTTTATTTTATTTTTATGTTTCCTCATTATATCCACCATTTATAAACAGATTTGGAAAATTATTTATCTTTAGAAAAATGTTGTTGTTTGTTTTGCTACACTTACAGATTGGAAAGTTTAAAATCAAAATCAAAATCGGTGTTTGGTTTATAAATCAAAGAACTGGAAATATAATCATGTCATCCAAGTGTTAGATAACGACAAATCATTCTCCTCGTACATTGACGTTGAAATGGTTTATAGTTTTGCTGCGCAACATAATGATTGGTTCGTTGTTATACATGTTAAACCACTCGCCGCGCCGCGCCGGCACCGGCACCGGCACCGGCACCGGCACCGGCACCGGCACCGGACACAACTGAACGACACTATGACAGAGGATATGTAGGTATATCTAGCTAGAGTCTAGTTAGATATACCTATGTATATCTAGCTAGACTAAACAAAAAACTAAACTAAAAAAAGACGTGTGGCACTCGGAAACTGCCGCGGTAAAGCTATTGCGCGTGATATTTCAAAATGTCATTAAAAGTTCTGGTATTTATCGATAGATGGAAAAACTAAAAAGTATCACCGCTGTGCCGGTCGGAGTGGGGGGTGTTAGGTTTTTTTCGTTACGGAATTTCTGGATTCGGTCTCCACGCTCAAGGCCCGCGATAGAAGCTATGCAATAGCTTAAAAACTAGAAAAAAAAACACAGTTCGTCTATACGAACTGTGATTTATTTATGTTTTCAAACAGAATCTACATTTCTCATTGTAAATAAATGAAATCTTAAAATGAATCCAACATCAACAGACTCACAACAGACTTCGTATATTTACTTAGTTTTTTACTCGATTTTATACACTATATATTATATTATATTTATTTACTACATTTATGTTTGTGCAAGTTAAAAATACATTTTCGCCAAGTAAACTTATTCCACAGAATTTTCACGCAACTGCCAAGAGAGAGAGAGTAATGTTATCCGGTGCGTATGTATGTATGTATGTATGTCTGTATTTCTGTTTCATTGGCATCCTTTACCTCAAATTGCTTGATGGATTTGATGACTGAGATGTCATTGGATTTGTCTTCATAGTTAAACTTACTTTAATTATATTGCTTACTAAATTAAACTTAATGCCACTGTATGTTTGGTTTTCCTTTTTTTCCTTTATTTTTTACAGTAAAAATAGAGTAACTTAAAAAACCAGTGACAAGGGGGTAATAACTTATTTACGATATCTTTCTTCGACGTTATCCGAATAAAGCTGGACGCTTCGGCCCAGATCCGATGTTTGTACCAGTAGTTCCACCCAGAGCACCGGGGTTTCCGAATCCACCATCCGCACTTTCCCCTGCGTGTTCCTGCTCTTCGGATTCGGATTCTAGTGCACTAGAATCATTATCTTGTCCCAAAACTCCCCCAGGTTTATAACTCAATTGTGGTACTTTGGGTGCAGCTTCTTTCCTGTGTGTACCCGCGTCCTCGTCGCTTTCTGACGATTTATCAAAACTCTTAAAACCTCCCGTCAGTGTTGCAGCGTCTCGTGTCACTTTAGGAACTGTTGCGTCGCCAGTTTTCGCTTTGTCTAAATTCTTATCTCCAGCGTTTAGTTTTGGAACATTATCGGTTACGGATTTTACATTTGCCACATTCGCAGGTAAGTTTTCTGACGGAGTTGGAGCGCTTGGTAACTTCGCTGGTATATTGTCAGCGAGGTTATTCATTTTCGTAATATTTCCAGGGTCTGGTATCGCTGCGGTCGGGTTTTTAGACGTGGCTGTCAGTTTATCCGCGCCTGGTATATTTTCTGCAAGTCGGTCAGGCATTTTTACAGGAATATTGTCAGTACTCGGTATGTTGTTACCGGGTAGTATTCCTGACAATTTGCCGATGTCTGGTACACTTTTCATATATTGGTCAGCGCCAGGTACGTTTTTTGCCAACATGTCAGCGCCTGGTATATTTTTAATAGTTTCCTTAGGGTCAAGTAGGTTGCCTGGCAATTTTCCAACTCCTGGTATACTTTGTGGCGGCTTATCAGTGCTTGGTTTGCTGTCGTCGGTTTTTATTTCTGGCTGGTTTTGAGGCTCTACAGCATTACCCGTGTTTCCTGAAATATCGGTTTGATGATCACCCAGGCTGGAAGTAGTGTTGTGATGAGGCGGGTGGTATCAGTGCACCCGCGTGGCACCGTGTGCAGCGCGACGCACGGCGGACGCACGATGCGGCGCGGGCGTCCCGCAACTCACGCGTCGCGTCGCGTCGCTGATCATCCATCAGCGTCCCTTGCGCACCTATCACTGTTTGTAGAGGTACCTGTTGCTACTGTGCATCACTTACCTCCAGCGTTACACTATTTCCTTACCTTTTAATCTCAAGATCTCAGGCTAAGGACCCCTAATATCATTCTAGGGTTCGCTACTTCAAATTCAGTTGTAGGAGGTACGGGAAGCAAACCAAGGAAATGTTTATCTGTTGGAATATTTAAATCCTCATAACGGTGAAGGAAAACATCTTGAGGAGTATCAGAACATGTTCTAGAACCAACATTTACTTACCAGACGTGTCAAGTAAGCATGAAAGGAAACTATATGAAGATTACTTTATCGCGTTACACTAGAATGATTACATAGATATTATATAGGTATTATTGGACAAGTGCAAACTCCAAGCATCAGCTCCCCAACACAAAAATAAAACAAGCTTTTAAATTGTAAGTAGGTAAGTATATTGATTACTGAAGAACATATATAACCTTAGCGAAGCGATATATTTATTTTCACTCTCTGCTCTACCGTAGCCGAGGAAACCATAAGTTACTTCTTCTTCTTCTTTTTATTTTGGCGTGCGTGGCTATGATGCAACCATAAGTTATATATACTACACACAGTTTGATACTGACTGACACGGGAGACTGACAGTGACAGCTGTCACCGGCTGCACACCGTGATGTGACATTGGCAAGTCTACAAAAGCTTGTGTGGAGCGAGAGAGAGAGAGAGCAATATGTCTTCGGCATATCACAAGATGACTGTAGCTGTAGTACCTCTGCCCATAACGTTAGCATTCTATAATGTTACAGGTCAGGCTCAGTATAATATTAATCAATGCTTTGTTAACTCGTTAGTTCTTGCATTAATTATTATTATTTTAGTTTTAGTTTAAGTATAGTTTACAATCAGGTACCTAGTCTGGAAGACATAGTATCATACGATAACGCCGCCTTTGGATACACAGCTACATTTATGTATTAAGTATCACGTGTTATTCCAATAATGTATTATTAGTATTATTATTAACTGTGTGTAAGACAAACTATATATCGCGCGCGCACTGTGTAGGTATCACGCGGTATCACGTGGCCTTTAAACATTATCACACACATTATACAATACAATTAGTACGTTTAGTTTTGCGCGTCGTTACGTTAATTCAATAAGCTTGTAATTACAATGCGACACTTGTACAAATTCATTCTAATAACGCGTCACACTTTTATATGTTTGAACAGAGCCCGCCCTGGCCTGGCTTCTGGCTTTGAACAACATTTGTGCGTCACTCACAACATCTCCTCACTCGTTCTGTGTGCGAAAATACATATTTGAATTGTAACACGTTTACCAACACGAGGCCGGCTGTGAACAATTGGCCCACACATTCCGCGACACACACACACACACACACACACACACACACACACACACGTCATATATACATTTGCAACACAAATATTAAGACACGTTATCAATGACATATTAGTTTTTTAGTGTTGTTTGCTATGAATGCTGCCACAGGCAGCCCTATTACACAAACATATAACAGCTTGCACACGTAGATTGTTATCAAGATCACAATGTATACGATATGTTTTTAAGATCTTTCATTTCTTAAATTTATTAGGCCAATTGTTGAATCGTTTACTTGTTATTACTGTTTCGTATAGACAGATCCAGACAGCTACCAAAAGCAAACAAAATATTCTCCACATGAAACCATGGAAGGATGTCTCCTTTATACTTCTATATTAGTAATGTCAGAGCTGTGTGTACGCAATGACAATCAAGCAATCGACCGAACAGAAGCCTTCACAGAAAGAAGTCCTGCGACACTTGAAGGAACTAATGTGAAACCAAACTAAAATCTTTGCTCTCGCATATAAACTAGCGCCACAGTTTATTCTCCCGTTCTATATCGCAATGTATTCGCAAGTTGTTTATAACAAGTGTTGCGATGTACACTACACTAGATGGAATAGCGGAATGATGCACACTGCACACGTGTACAGCGATTGGGAAGACGAGCGGGGCGCGTGTTCGGGGATTCCACTGTACCTACTATACGAGTTTGTAGTAAGTAATGTATAGGTGTGGTTGCGCTGTTACCACGCACACGCACACGCACACGCACACGCACACGCACACGCAAATCTATCAGGAGAATACCGACATACTTTAGATTACTATTGAATTGTTTTGTTTTACTTTATTTAGTGCTTATAATATGTAAATTTAACGCATATCTTGTATGTTTATGAATCATACTAGTTTGTACAATGTCATAGATATACAGGAGGTAGGTATGTCTAAATGGCGTTACCGGCGGGGAGTGCGGGGGCGGGGGCGGGGGCGGGTGCTGCGCCCATCGCCATTCCGCCCGCCAGCAGCTTTTGGAAGAACGTGATGATCGGCATTATGATAGGCGTGAATATGTTCCAGGGCGGCGGCAGCGGCAGCGGCAGCTTGCTCACGTCGAAGCTCGACATCTCACCTGGCGGACGTACATACACAACAACTATAATATTTTTAAACGAATTTATATTTATTAATTTATTACAGGCAACAAATTACTATGCTTGTACTATGGGAACCAGGTGACTAATATAATACATTTTTTTTTTATGTTAATACATGATTATAAATCATATTAACAAACATCAATGCTCGTCACACAAATGTTTGTCTTGGGTGGGAATTGAACCCAAGACCTAACAGCTCAAGAAGGCAGAGTTACTTACCACCTGAGCTGCGAGGTTACTATTATAATATAGAAATATATAAAATAAAAATATGTGATTATTATATTGTAAGTGGGTGTGTGTATGTATTACCGGAATCAGGGTGTTGGTTAGAGTGAGTTGCGTGTAGTTGAGTGCAGATTGACGTGGAATAAGTTCAATTCGGTGTCGGTAGGGACGCGAGGTCATCACGAGCACCCACACGGCAGCTTAACCTCACTCACCTTGAAACCCCCCTCCCCAGGTTATATACTCCCACACTATTATTAATATTTACCGGCGGCTCACTGACCTCGATATGGATTCAGTCACAATATTGTTACATTAAATTTGGGCTTTTCTCTCGGTCAAATGATAGATAGACAAAGTAACGCACCCAGTACATCAGCGGCCGGTAACCCTCCCACTCCGACTCCGCCCAATCCTGGGATACCTGCAATCAAAATAGTATACCTTAACCTCCTTGATATTGCCCGACTATCCAAACAATATATATAAGCTGCGGGAGTGATTTTCCAATGTGGCGTCCCGAATAACCCCCAGATTATGAATTTGAACCGAAACAAAGCAATATTCAAGTCATGTCATATCAAAGCCATGTTGAATCTATCTTGGATTTTCAATACCATTCATCGCATGTGCCCTTTGATTCCCTGTCACATTTCCAGGAAACGAGGTACATATCATTAAAAAAAAGTATATTCTAAAAGGTATATTTACGATTCAATCTTATTTATTCTATAAAGTTTTGATGAGGTTGTCAATTAGGTATCATAGTTAGCGCATTAAGCAATTTAATTTTCAATAAAAAATGTTATCTAGCCTTTCCGGTCGAGGAAAAAAAGTCCGCGAACTCAGCGCAAAGTCTTAGTACTAACAACAAAAACAAAATGGAATAATTCCAAACACAAATACAAACAAACCTGCACCTGCACCTGCACCTGCACCTGCACCTGCACCTGCACCTGCACCCGGGATGCCTGGAATAATACCAGATAATATCACCTGTATGTAGGTAATATCCCCGACGTTATTTGTTTGTTGTTACGTGTGTGGTTGGCGGTCGCCGGTTAAATTACAGGCACGTGAGACATTCCACCTTCACGTCTCAG
The DNA here is from genome assembly GCA_947359385.1 of Chesias legatella. Lineage (NCBI taxonomy): Eukaryota > Metazoa > Arthropoda > Insecta > Lepidoptera > Geometridae > Chesias > Chesias legatella. The sequence goes on from OX375792.1 coordinate 65,979, forward strand.
AGTTACGGGCGCATACGATGTGACTTGGGTCTTATCGTACCTAGGTAGGGGACGAGTTGAGTCATTTTGTTTGTTAAGGGCAGAGGTTACCACTCAACAGCGAGGCCACGTCCCCTCAACTCGACAAGATGGCGCGTGTCAGCTGTTGACTCGTTACTTACTGACATTTATTGATTATAAGGCGCGGAGTAATGTCGCGCGACATCATGTACCTACGTACGTACAGATACCTAACGCATTATGTTAACACTCGATTTTGCTCCGCATATCATTCACCTACGTACCACGTGATGTAACTATCAGGAGTATCAAACTAAAATACATTTAAATTTATGTGTAAAAACGTTAAAAAAACTCTTCTGTCAGTGATCCAAGAATATCTATCGACTGGAAACTTAATTTGACAACATGAATATTCCACTTTGGTAATATATATTATGTTTAGTTGTGCGTCACATTACAATAAGCCTGCCCCCACACCCACATCCACATCCACATGCCGCTAAACTGAATGAGTAAAGCGCGTCGAGCGCGAGCGGTGTGAAGTTGTCCCGGAGCGGGCCGCAGCCGGGCCGGGTTGCGCGACACCGTGTTGCCAACACTCTGTGTCTGCTTATCCGTTTAATGTTTGTTTGTTGAGAGCGCACCTCGCGTGGTCGCGTGCTCGCGTGGTCGCGTGCTCGCGTGCTCGTGCGCGGCACTACTGACACCAGGCACACAACTCACCTGGGAAGCTCCCCACCCCCGGGAGACCTGCTCCTGCTCCTGTTAATACAACCAAGTGTTTCAGTTCATTGAACTGCGTCCACAATTGTGCACTCGCTCAGTTCCGCCGCGCGACTCTTGTACGAGTACATTAACGTATGCCATAACAAGCGATGCGGCTTGCTCCTCCCCTACTAGGTACGACAACACCCAAGTCGCATCGTATGCGCCCATAACTCCGAGACGTGTAGGTGGAATGTCTCGTGTGCCTGTAATTTCACCGGCAACCACACCTTTCAAACCGGAACACGCGAAACGCGAATGCATTTCTACTTGCCGGCAGAAATGGACATGAAGTTTACTATATAAGTGCGATTACAATATTTCAAAAAAATAACGCGTTTTGTTCGCTGTATTTTCGCAAATGTGCTTAATGAAATCGGTTAAGGAGTAAACTCCAAAAATATTCATGAATCAAAATAAACAGTCTGTTTCAGAAATATCCATTAAAGTGTGTCAAATATATATGGGTAGATTTTTCCAACAGCGCCATCTAGATGTGCTTTGAGGCTAGCCTCAAACTAAGCAAAGCTTGCATATAGCATAGGTATGTGCTCTCTGTATGTATGTATGTATGTATGTATGTATGTATGTGTCAGCACTGATGGACAACTAATATAGGAGGATTATTGTACAAAGAGGATAGAGCAGTGTTTAGTGATGGGCGCCATGTTGATCGCGAGCGCGAACAGGTTCACGTGAACTCGCGAGGGTAGCGAGGGGAGCGAGGGTAGCGAGGGTAGCGAGGGTAGCGAGGGTAGCGAGGGTAGCGAGGGTAGCGAGGGTAGCGAGGGTAGCGAGGGTAGCGAGGGTAGCGAGGGTAGCGAGGGTAGCGAGGGTAGCGAGGGTAGCGAGGGTAGCGAGGGTAGCGAGGGTAGCGAGGGTAGCGAGGGTAGCGAGGGTAGCGAGGGTAGCGAGGGGAGCGAGGGGAGCGAGGGTAGCGAGGGTAGCGAGGGTAGCGAGGGTAGCGAGGGTAGCGAGGGTAGCGAGGGTAGCGAGGGTAGCGAGGGGTTCACAGATAACACTACCTACTGTAAGACAGCTTGTGTTGCCCTTTCTAATATTATATTCACAATCCCTGGCTGTGTGTGTGTGTGTGTGTGTGTGTGTGTGTGTGTGTGTGTGTGTGTGTGTGTGTGTGTGTGTGTGTGTGTGTGTGTGAGACGATGCCCAATTAACCTGAATGATGTTCTTACTGAGTAAACTTGTATCGTTATATTTGGGGCAAGCACTGTGTGGCCTCCCGACTCCAGGTGCAACGCTGCATTTGTCATTAAGTCAATGAATAATATGATAACATGAGTCAGTTGTTGGCGAAGGCTTGTAATTACCAACGCAGCGCAACGCAACGCAGCGGTTCAGCACAGGGAGATCAGCGCTGCGCTGTGCTGCTCACAACCGACTCGTAGCTCAGCTGGAAGCCATCTTGTTGCAATGCTGTACAGCAGATTGAGCCAGTGCTATTGTTAATATATAGTGAAGTGTCCTTCAGTACGTTTTGTGAGCTCTCTTTTAATTTTGTTTAAAAAATATCTCTTAATATTATTATTTATTTTTTTATTTTGCAGGTAGCGTTATATTGTTTGCCAAAGCGAAATGTTTTTCTTTGTTTATATCTTACCAGGTGAACCGCCGAGTGCAGTTGCCGCTGAGCTTGCAACAGCAGCACCGGGGAATGCGGGGCCCGCGCCCGCTGCCGCCGGTGCAGCACCGGCACCAGCACCGGCACCAGCACCGGCACTAGCCGCCGCAGCACCAGCACCAGCACCGGCACCGGCGCCGGGTGCGCTCAATGGACTGGCAGCTGGCAGCTTGTCGAGCCCGGTGAAGCCTCCACCTGAGAGACATAGTTTTATTAACCCCCCACGATATAGAGGGGCGTTGTGTGTGTCTGTGTGTGTGTATGTGGTATCTCATAGCTCCTCAACGGATGAACAGATTTTGATTAAGTTTTGTTATCTTTTGAACAAATGTCTTAATCGTGTGTTTTGTGTGTTAGCTATGTATCATGTAGATCTGTGCAGATGTTTGTAGATGATCACCTCCTCCTCGTACTTGATGTACGATACACAGATATAAACACCTTCCGCAGGTACGATCTACAAACTTGTCAGTGATATTACAACAACCAGTTAACCCTTCTCAAATGGTTTTATAAATGTTGAACCTGAACGCCTTACGTAAGCTGTCTTCAGAGACATGTTGTGTATGTGATGGCGCGGGCGCGGGTGACAGCGCGACACTTACCCAGGGGCGAGGCGGCCGTGTACACTGACAACTGCAACACAGCAACATACATACATACACTTACACTGTGTAACAATATCGCACGCTCCATATTTATATCGTAGCAATGGCGTGTCAGCGCCTCATTTGAATACAATATAATAATGGTGGGCATTGTCACACAGCGCCATCTAGCCCCAATGTAAGATAACCATAGCTTGTATCATGGGGACCAGACAACTGATGTTTGCTTGTAAATGTAATATACAGACACAGAACAAACACCACGCAATGTTTGTCCTGGGTGGGGATCGAACCCGCGACCTACAGCGCAGAAGGCAGGGTCGCTACTAACCGAGCTGTGAGTCAAAATGTATATGTTATTCGTAACATTGTTTCATAATGAACGCTGTGGAGTTGAGGGATTTTCTTTTTCATTTCAGGGGAACAATGCAAGCAGTGTAAGCGGCAATGAATACTCAGCCTACACTTGAAATAACACAATGAAACAGTAATAAATTGAACACAATATATATATAAGCATAAACAGTTAAGGAATGTAAGACCTAGTTAACAATATGGTGGAGAGGTTGCGTTGTCAAGCAGCAAGCAAGCACTACCTACCTACCTACCTAACACAACATTGTAACACGACGCGACGCGACGCGACGCGACGCGCTGCCTGCCTGCCTGCCTGCCTGCCTGCCGCGCACACTTGTGCCGCCAAGCAGTAATATAATAATGGTTGCTGTGTTGCGGTGAAATGACGGGCACTAGAGCACATCTCCGAGTTACGCCCGCAATACATCTGCCACTCGGCTCTCGGTTTGCTCACGGGCAGAGCCCACCGCTGAACTCCACGTTACAACATAATAAGTAATCCCCCACCAAAGTATATGTAGTGTAGTGTACTATGTAGGTAGGTACTATGTAGGTACTTACAGCAACAGCTAGCGCTAGCGAAACGAGCGGCTTCATGTTGACTTCGCACGGCAGTAATGGCGGACGCATCGGAATTCCTTCATTTATAACATATCCAGCCGCACCTGAAGCATGGCGTGAAGCCAATAATAAACACCTGTACAAATACCGTACAACGTTAATATTATGCATACCTATATATTATCTAAACACAAGTCTGTATGTATGTCTGTATTTATATAAATGGAAAGGCAGTATCAAGTACATAGTGCATCGGTGGGCCGTCAGCTCAGTTCCGTCAATTAAATCAATTAAAAACCTGTACATTGCACGCAGACTCAACCAAACCTGCTACCTGTGAATCCGGAAACATTATAGGTATGTGGCAAAAACCGCGCTGAAACACAAGAGGTCGGTACTCATTGTAATACCAACATGTGTTTATACAAACAAACAAACATAAAGACAGTTAATATATATATATATATATGACAATTAGAAGTGTACCTACATATCGTTTACCATAACACTCATAGAAAAATAAAAAGGATATATAGTCCAGTCGGGGCAGACATTTAAATAGAAAAAATTCCGGGGAGCGATTTTTTTTTAAACGTCGGGCGGGGTGGTTGGGAGTATAAATCTCGATTTTCTAACTAATCCCGGTAGATGATTCGCCGCCATCTTGTTTTAAAGTTCAATTTTTTCGTTTTTCTGAAATAACTCGTTAATTTTCAACTTTAGAGTAAAAATGGTACTATCCAAAGTTGTTGGAAATTTAATTTTCCACAAGTTTGGTCATTATCATTTTTACGCTAGGATCAATATTTGCAGAGTTATACTACTAAGTTCTATACTACGTTTAAAAAAAAATCGCTCCCCGGAATTTTTTCTATTTCAGGCTAGTTTTATGTCTGCCCCGACTGGACTAATAAGTACGTAAGTATAAGAAAGTTAAAATGTATCAAGTAATACATAGAGATAAGAGAAGTACCTACGACATAATACAAACAAATTAATTTATGTTATTGTATATATGTGATACATAGGGTATGAGGGTATAAGAACAAAGCCGCGGCCGCACGCTAGTTAATATCCTAATGAGCAATAAATTATACCTAATCATTTATTTTTTAGAAAAACTAGATGTCTCTTAAAACTAGAACTAGCAATAATGTGTGTAAAAATGTCCACCAATATTAACATTCAGTCAAACATGTATCGGGAATGGGAATGGATGATTTGTGAATGGTGAATGGTATCAATATAAATATGTTGTTTATGTTAGGTTGGCACAAGTGTTTTGTATTTTGGCGCGGAGTTAGAGTAGCATCTGTTATTTATATTATATACAGCGCTGTGTTTAGTTATACATTATCATATCTAGTGTGTATTGCCAATTTCATAATGGACAAAAACATCGAACAAAGAGTTGGTCTTAAATTTTGCACTCGGAATTCTTGCCGGAAGGTCAAACGGTAAATAAAGAATATTATTTGATCGTTATGCGGCATTTAAGAGAGCGCAAATTTGATGAAAAAGGCCAAATTTGTGGAAAGAATATTATTGGATTTTGCACCACGATAATGGGCCTTCGCACAAGGCCATCATTGTGAACGAATTTTTGACCAAACATTCAACAAATACCAGCGAGCAACCACCATATTCACCAGATATGGCTTCAGCCGACTTGTTTCTTTTTCCTAAACTCAAATTACCAGTTCGTGGCACCCGTTTTCAATCTGTAGAACACATAAAGGAGAATTCGCGGCGAGAACTGAACTCAATACCAGAAACAGCGTTTAAAAATAATGTTTAGATTAGGTATTCGTTAGCGTGAGGTGGTAGGTGAGTGTATCGTTTCTGAAGGAGCATACTTTGAAGGTGATCAAATACATTTGTATGAATAACAAACATTTTGTGTATTATTGATGTATTCCCGGTACTTTGTTGACAGATTAGTATTTGTGGTGTGCGCGCATATGGGATGGGAACGGACCTACTCGGTCTGACAACTGGCGTGCTGGTGCTGGTTTCTCTATCTATCTACAGACTGTAATCTTCAGTGTAATTAGTTATTTTGTATAAGGTTTTGTTTAACTCGCATACGTTTGTCTCGGTCCAAATTAGTAACTGAATGTAAGAGCAGTGCAGTGCAAGTGTGTGAGCTGAAGCTGAACTGTGAACACACAATAACAATGCAATGCAATGCAATGCAATGCAATGCAATGCAATACCGGCTTGTTTTGCACGAAAACATATTTGAATAACTGTTTCTTGTAAATGAGTTCTAATCCAAAAACATTTAACAAATGTAATCTCCGTGATCCTGTAATTCTGTAGAGGCCTTCGGCTGCATTACGTAGGTACCTACATCGAGTAGGTAATCATCTAATAGGTATATCAAATTCTCGTGTCACAGTATTTGTAACCAAATTCCTTGGCCGATTTTTATGATTTTGTTTTGTGTATATTAGGTAGATGTGAGATTGGGACGTTAACTATTTTTCATACATCCTAAGTGGTAATGGTGGTCAACCACATTCTTTTTTTTGGACAATTTTTTTTTTAATGATTAAAAAATACAATAGAACCCTAAATTCACACTATTCTACCACCAACCCCTATTTTTGAATTGGGATATTAGTGCTTAAGTAATTGTCAACCCTCGGTGTTTTTTTTGTTTCATTTTGAATGTCACTATTATGTAGAGGTGGCATTGCGTTGCGTGCCGGGTACAGCCACAGCCACTGTGTGCCTGTATATAATACATTCCGTGACGGAGGTAAAACATTAAACTACCCGCTTTAGCACTAACAACGAGTGCAAACTGCGCACAACATTCATTATCCGTACAGCGAACAATTTAACTTGAGTTTTCTGTACAAAAATAAAGGAGTATCGGGTAACCACACAGCATACTATACTGTAAACGCTGTGAGACAGAGTGTGTATTGCAACGTGTGGAGTGTGTGGAGTGGGGCCGGGCGCGACGACTCCCCGTTCCGTCCGCGCGCCGCGCCCCCTGCCCGAGTCTCCTCCTCTCTCCCCGGCGCCGCGCCGGCCGGGGCTCCGGCACCGACCGTCGGCGGAGCCCCACACGGACGCACGTGTCACGTGACGGCAAGTGACGCCAACCCACTTATAATTATTATTCAAAATATAATATGATGTGAAGTGATTTTTTGATCAGTGATGTGATGTATTAAGTTTGAATATATTCATGTGAGTTTCAATATCGTACGTGTGTGTGTGAGTAATCCGGTGTTTTTTATTACATCTCGTATAAACTTAACTATTGCCAATAAAACTTGACAGGAAATATATTTGACTGGCCTCATAGCTCAGTTGGTTAGTAACCCTACCTTCTGCGCTGTAAGTCGTTGGTTCGATCCCCACTCAGGACAAACATTTATGTGACATTTGTAACATTGATGTTTGTTCTGTGTCTGGGTGTTAATAAGTATTATATGTATGTATTGACAAAAGAAAAGTATATAAGTATGTATATCAGTTGTCTGGTTGCCATGATACAAGCTATGCTTAGCTTACCTTGGGGGCTAGATGGTGCTGTGTGAAATATCCACCATTATTTATTTATTATTTATTTATTTTGAGCTATTAGAGTCATATAATTAATTTATGAAGCCAAACCAGGATTATTTAATACACTCACGGACATGATTACAGGCAGATGCGGTTAAAATATTCAAGACAAGTAACTATATAAAAAGAAAAATATATAAAACTAATTAAAAACCAAAATATCTCTCTGTGGTCGTTTTGTGGGAGATTAGGATGGTCGGGCTATAGCCTAGCCACGTTCCCTAACTAATCAACACACATATCTTGTAAGTTATATTAATATTATGTTTGCTGTAGAGTTTGGGGCATTTTGCCACATTTTGGTAGCATTCGTTTGAGCACACACAAGTAGGTACCTACTTATACAAAATATAAATTTAACAATTTAAAAACATTATATTTTTATTTTATTCGACTTTCTTTTTCAGTCTTTATCTTAATTAGCTTTGTATTTTCATAATTTGGTAACATTGAATAGAGTAGGTAGTAGTACTAGTACTATTAGTAGTAAGTAGTATTTTAATGTAATTCCAGTGTAATATTATATGTAACTTTGTTTAAATTAAATGAGGGAGCTCTGATTCTATGTCAATTTGATAAATAAATAAATGTAATGTTTTTAATAATTGTAATAGGTATTGTAGTTTCAGAGATTACCTCCTACAGCCAAACTTTCAACTCACACTTTCACTTACCTCTCTACAATATTATTGTTGTTTGAACGAAACGAGCCGACGGCCCACCTGGTGTTAAGTGGTATAACCTCGGCTCATAACAACTGATGCGACTTGGCTCCTCCCCTACTAGGTACGACAACACCCAAGTCGCAACGTATGCGCCCGTAACTCTGAGACATGTAGGTGGAATGTCTCATGTGCGTGTAATTTCACCGGCAACCACACCTTTCAAAGCAACGCGAATGCGTCACTGTTTAGCGGCAGAAATGGGCACTTTATGACAATTGATGAAGCAGTGCTTACACTCATAATTGTTTAGAAGTAAATGTGTTATATGATGATGTGCGTACACGAACACGTACATACGAGTACGTACACACGAGCGCACGACAACAGTACGGCGGGGCGGGGCGGAGCGGGGCTGGGCGGAGGCGACACGTGGCGCGCACGTTTTGTTTTAGATAACATATTATCACGGTGTTTACATTATTGACTGGCCTCATAGCTCAGTTGGTAGTAACCCTGCCTTCTGCGCTGTAGGTCGTGGGTTCGATCCCCACAACAAACATTTATGTGACATTTGTAACATTGATGTTTGTTGTTGATGATGTGTCTGGGTGTTAATATGTATTATATGTATGTATTTACAAAAGAAAAGTATATAAATATGTATATCAGTTGTCTGGTTGCCATGATACAAGCTATGCTTAGCTTACTTGGGGGCTAGATGGCGCTGTGTGACAATGTCCACCATTATTTATTTATTATCATCACGGTCTCAAGTCACAACCTCACACACACTACCCACCACCCACCACCCACCACCCACTGCACACTGCACACTGCACACTGCACACTACCCCCTGCCTACAGGGATACACTTGCAACCCGGATGTATCATTATTGTCAAAGCAAGATCTTATTGTATTAGTTGAGGAGGGAGGGGGCTGTAGGAGGGCCATCGTAACTGGCTTTACACTGCTAAACAACGAGCTTGTGGCATGTTTATGTTATAAGTATTGCTAAGTTACCGGGAAGTACCTACTGCAACAACACCTATTTTTGCCAGCAGGCTGAAAAGAAATTTTACCTAGATATCTCAGAGGACGCAATTAACGACTTTTGACGGTTTTTCCTTTCCCATGGGTATCTAGTAAAGTAGAAGGTTTAAGTGGTAGATATTGCTGTTATGTTAGGGGCAGAGGACACCGATTACAATTTGGCCATCTGCTCGTTCCCTCACCTAAATAAAGAATACACAGTTTCATTCATTCTTGGTATACTTTGAAACTTGACCCATCGCTAAATTTGACATTTGTTAGGTACCCTAGCTACTAACCTACAGACAAATTTATCTAAAGCGCCGCAATATTTCCCATGTAATAATTTCTAATTATTAAATAACAAGCTGTTGCCCGCGACTTCGTCCGCGTGGAATTCGGTTTTATCACGCACACCTATTTTACCCCTCGGAAAAGTAGCTTAAATTACTCCTTATTACATCAGCTATCTGCCAGTGAAAGTCCCGTCAAAATAGGTCCATCCATTCCAGAGATTAGCCGAAACAAACAGACAGACAGACAAAAATTATAAAAAATTCTTACGGATCCCTAATTTTTTGAAAATAAATTATAGCCTATGTTACTCCTCGATAATGTAGCTTTCTATTGGTGAAAGAGTTTTTGAAATCGGTTCAGTAGTTTCTGAGTTTACTTCGGACATACATACAACATACATACACCTTACCAACATTATCTCTTTATAATATTAGTATAGATAAACTCCGAGTTCAAATCCAAATGTAGCCCGTTCGAATCCCCAAAAGCAAAAACAATTATTGGAAACGTTTGATTAATTTACTAGCTCAATATCACATTCCCAAATACAATCAGAAGCAGTCTGTGAAGAACAGGAGGAAAGTCTCTTTGAGGCGCACTTACATCCTTTCACCACACTGGTACCACAGAACCAGTGTGGTGAAACTAAACAAATGTATTCATTAATAATTCAAAACTAAGACGTACAATTGATATAACCTATGTACGTATAAGTACGCGGTACGCTACAGCTACGGCTACCAGGATACGGCTCAGCATGATGCGTAGTACGCAGTGCGCTGCCCTTCCGCCAGCTCCTACAAACAGTACCTATCTCTGTCTAGCTAGACCTATTACATTAAACATGTGACTAGACTAGACTAGACTAGACTAGACTAGTGGATATTAGTGTTAAGTTTTGTTCCAGATGTCCAGATGTCTAGCTACGGCAGCATGTCGCCTTCCGACGAGGGCTTCGACAGATACGAGCCTCCCTTCTACTGCCAGCCCTCACACCAAGGTGATACCTTCTATCATGTCACTTACACACCAGGAACGAGCCGACGCCCCACCCACCCCGCCACCTGTAACCACCACCCATACACAACACCAATACCAATCAAGTCCTCCCAAGTCCCACCGAAATACGAGATGACTCAAGTAGCATTGCGTTGCGTCCGTCACCCCGAGACGGGGATGTTACGTCTCATGCGGCTGCAATTACACCGGCACCCACTCCCTTCCACGGGAACACAGCGACACGAGTGCATCACTGCTCGGCGGCAGATTACCAGGTGTGGTGGCAGTACTTCTCCGGGCGAACTTAGCACAAGTTCTACTGCTACTTTGTGTTACCCGTCATACGCTACTTATGTGACGCTAGCCACCCTCATCCGCTCCGACGTCGCACGGACGCACTGAATTAAAAAATTATTTGACTGGCCCCACAGCTCAGTTGGTACTAACCCTGCCTTCTGCGGTGTAGGTCGTGGGTACGATTCTACCTACAAACATTTGTGTGATGAAAAGTGCTTATTCTGTATGGGTGTTAATTATGTATATAAACAAAAAGTATATAATGTATATCAGTTGTTTGGTTCTCATATTACAAGCTATGCTTAGTTTGGGATTAGATAGCACTGTGTGAATTGTCCACCAATATATTTTGGATTGTCGTGTATGGAGGAGGAGACGGTATGTTTCATTGTTGCAGGCAGCCCGATGGGGAGCGGCATGTACTGGGGGAGTGGGGGAGGGGGAGGGGAGACACGCGAGTACGAGCCGCAGGAGATATACCACGACCAGCACTACATAGGCAGGACATACGGTAAGCGGCGTGACCACAGGGGGTTTCCTGCCTGTTCCCCCCACGGAGGGTCGGGTAGCTTTTGCACACGCAGCAAGTACGCTGTATTGAATATTAATTCGGTACATGAAGTTTGCAAGCCATGTCTTTATGAATTATTTGAAGAGAGAAATATCATTTTGAACACAAATGCATAATTAAGTTAATAATATATAAGATATTTTAATAATTGCTAAAATTAATTAAATTTGTAACATACGTATAACATATTATCAATTGACTTATTTGTTAGTTATTAATATTTTAGTTTTTATATTATTTGGATATACATTAGATATACATTTGGACTTGTAGGTTATGTTATGAATAAATGAACTATAAGAAGTTATCCGGTAGTATACGTAGATACACTAATTTCCAAACTGATACAACATTACTAAACCATGTAGCTCTTATAAGATACAAAATGAATTCAACGCGGGTAAAGTCGCGGGTGTATACAGTTCACAATACAATTTAATATTGAAAGTCGACTTTTCATTTGCGTTTATTGCGCTGTATACCCCTAGGTATAGGTATAGGTATAGGTATAGGTATAGGTATAGGTATAGGTATAGGTATAGGTATAGGTATAGGTATAGGTATAGGTATAGGTATAGGTATAGGTATAGGTATAGGTATAGGTATAGGTATAGGTATAGGTATAGGTATAGGTATAGGTATAGGTATAGGTATAGGTATAGGTATAGGTATAGGTATAGGTATAGGTATAGGTATAGGTATAGGTATAGGTATAGGTATAGGTATAGGTATAGGTATAGGTATAGGTATAGGTATAGGTATAGGTATAGGTATAGGTATAGGTATAGGTATAGGTATAGGTATAGGTATAGGTATAGGTATAGGTATAGGTATAGGTATAGGTATAGGTATAGGTATAGGTATAGGTATAGGTATAGGTATAGGTATAGGTATAGGTATAGGTATAGGTATAGTGACACACCAAAGTAGAAGGGACAGCAGGCAACAAAAATGTAGATATTTATTTATAAATATTTTTATTAATAAATTAGTATAATAATCAGTTAAATATTTGTCTACTAGTCTAACAAAAACACTAATCAACCTTTAAACAAATAAACATATTACAAAAGTTACAGATTCAGGTCTGCTCTGGTAAGTAAGTTATAAAGTTACACTTCCAAGTTATCTAGTATCTAATCTATTCTGACTATTATACTATTCTATACTATACTATACTATACTGACTGGCCTCATAGCTCAGTTGGTTAGTAACCCTACCTTCTGCGCTGTAGGTCGTGGGTTCGATCCCCACTCAGGACAAACATTTATTTACATTTGTAACATTGATGTTTGTTCTGTGTCTGGGTGTTAATATGTATTATATGTATGTATTTACAAAAGAAAAGTATATAAATATGTATATTAGTTGTCTGGTTGCCATGATACAAGCTATGCTTAGCTTACTTTGGGGCTAGATGGCGCTGTGTGACAATGTCCACCATTATTGTTATTATTATTATAATATTTTTTTTTTCGAGTACAAATATTTTTCTTTCCATTCGTGAGCTAGAAAGTAGAGAGAATGAGATGAGGTGGTATTTTTTTTTTTCGAGCCGACGTCCCACCTTGTGTTAAGTGGTAACCTCTGTCAACAACCGATGCGACTTGAGTCCACTCCTACTAGTTACGACAAGACCCAACTCGCATCGTATGCGCCACTAACTCTGAGGCGTGTGAATGGAATGTCTCATGTGCGTGTAATTTCACCGGCGACCACACGTTTCAAACGGGAACACGGGAACGCGACGCGTCACTGGTGGCGGCAAACATGGGTACGGTGTCAGTACTTCCCCGGACGTACTTGGCGTGTGTTGTATCTACTGTAGATGTGTTGTGGTGTGTATGTGTGTGTTGTGTGGCGTCAGGTTACGAGGAGATACAGTTGGTTGGCAACGAGCCGTACGACGGCGTCGGGTACCACCACGCGGCGGGGGCGGGGGCGGGGGCGCCCCACCAGCACGCGCACCACGCCGGGGGTGAGTACAGTACTAAGGAGACAATGGTCCACCGATGGGGGGCGATCTCTCCCAGCCAACCTCTGCATGAACAACACCGACAAAGGGCGTTGTCACAAAAATTATTATCGGTAATTGGGCTGCTTCACTTTATTCAGGACATCGAGATCTTTCCCTTACCGTAGTTAATTCACATCAAAATAATATCTAGTTACTGGTTCTTGAGCAGGTGCGGTGAAAGGATCAAAAGTGCGCCTTAAACAGGCTCCCGTGCACTTAATATATTCTTAACCGACTTCAAAAAAAGGAGGAGGTTCTGATATCGAATATGTTTGACGTACGATCAGGTATCAGGTATAACTCCCTCATGTATTTGGGAAATTATTTGTTTTGTTCGATAGATGTTTATTCCGAAATGGTCCCATTTAAATTTCGTTAAAGTTGATTCAGTAAATAGTTTGGTTTTTAACACAAAATAACTGGAAAAACACACGTCATCCGAGTGCGACATAACCAGACATCATTCTCGTCCATTTGCTATGAAATTGATTTTCGTTTTGCTGCTCAAAGTTTTCTTAAGTGTTACTAAGTCCTTACTGAGTATCTTTTTTTTTCTAAGTTACACAACATCCACACAAAAAGGGCCTCTTAGCGTTCATTTAGTTCCCGGCTAATGTGTAACATAAGTCCCGAGTAGAACCGTGTTTGGTAACGCGGTGTGTGTGTGTGTGTAGGGCTCGAGTGCGACATGGAGTCAATGGCGCTCCGGTACGAGCGGCCGGGGACTTCGTTCGTGCGCGTCGTCAAGCGGCGCACCACCGCCAACAAGAAGGAGCGCCGACGCACCCAGAGCATCAACACCGCCTTCTCGGACCTCAGGGAGTGCATACCCAACGTGCCGGCCGACACCAAGCTCAGCAAGGTAACCGACGCTAACACGGAGCATCAACACCGCCTTCTCGGACCTCAGGGAGTGCATACCCAACGTGCCGGCCGACACCAAGCTCAGCAAGGTAACCGACGCTAACACGGAGCATCAACACCGCCTTCTCGGACCTCAGGGAGTGCATACCCAACGTGCCGGCCGACACCAAGCTCAGCAAGGTAACCGACGCTAACACGGAGCATCAACACCGCCTTCTCGGACCTCAGGGAGTGCATACCCAACGTGCCGGCCGACACCAAGCTCAGCAAGGTAACCGACGCTAACACGGAGCATCAACACCGCCTTCTCGGACCTCAGGGAGTGCATACCCAACGTGCCGGCCGACACCAAGCTCAGCAAGGTAACCGACGCTAACACGGAGCATCAACACCGCCTTCTCGGACCTCAGGGAGTGCATACCCAACGTACCGGCCGACACCAAGCTCAGCAAGGTAACCGACGCTAACACGGAGCATCAACACCGCCTTCTCGGACCTCAGGGAGTGCATACCCAACGTGCCGGCCGACACCAAGCTCAGCAAGGTAACCGACGCTAACACGGAGCATCAACACCGCCTTCTCGGACCTCAGGGAGTGCATACCCAACGTGCCGGCCGACACCAAGCTCAGCAAGGTAACCGACGCTAACACGGAGCATCAACACCGCCTTCTCGGACCTCAGGGAGTGCATACCCAACGTGCCGGCCGACACCAAGCTCAGCAAGGTAACCGACGCTAACACGGAGCATCAACACCGCCTTCTCGGACCTCAGGGAGTGCATACCCAACGTGCCGGCCGACACCAAGCTCAGCAAGGTAACCGACGCTAACACGGAGCATCAACACCGCCTTCTCGGACCTCAGGGAGTGCATACCCAACGTGCCGGCCGACACCAAGCTCAGCAAGGTAACCGACGCTAACACGGAGCATCAACACCGCCTTCTCGGACCTCAGGGAGTGCATACCCAACGTGCCGGCCGACACCAAGCTCAGCAAGGTAACCGACGCTAACACGGAGCATCAACACCGCCTTCTCGGACCTCAGGGAGTGCATACCCAACGTGCCGGCCGACACCAAGCTCAGCAAGGTAACCGACGCTAACACGGAGCATCAACACCGCCTTCTCGGACCTCAGGGAGTGCATACCCAACGTGCCGGCCGACACCAAGCTCAGCAAGGTAACCGACGCTAACACGGAGCATCAACACCGCCTTCTCGGACCTCAGGGAGTGCATACCCAACGTGCCGGCCGACACCAAGCTCAGCAAGGTAACCGACGCTAACACGGAGCATCAACACCGCCTTCTCGGACCTCAGGGAGTGCATACCCAACGTGCCGGCCGACACCAAGCTCAGCAAGGTAACCGACGCTAACACGGAGCATCAACACCGCCTTCTCGGACCTCAGGGAGTGCATACCCAACGTGCCGGCCGACACCAAGCTCAGCAAGGTAACCGACGCTAACTCGGACACCAGCCAAATACCATCGCACCGTACCTCTCAGAAACTAAATAATGCCAAAGTAAGAAGGCATATAAGGCCAGCCGATTACCGCACGCTTGTAGGCTGTGACCCTTTTTTTATATGATACAGTTACCGAACGAGCCGACGCGACGGCCCACCTGGTATTAAGTGGTAACCTCGGCCCATACAGGCGATGCGACTCGGGACCTCCCCTACGACAAGACCCAAGTCCCATCGTATGCGCCCGTAACTCTGAGACGTGTATGTAGGTGGAATATCTGTGTCTCATGGGTGGGAGAATCGAACCCACTCGCTACAGCGCAGAAGGCAGGGTTACTACCAACTGAGCTATGAGGCCAGTCAAAGCCTGCCTCTGGTTTGCCTAAACATAACATAAGAAACCGAGAACTGATCATTTTGTGTGAGTAAATGAGTCTATTTACAGGTCTCGCAGCTCAGTCGGTAGTAACTGTGCGAACCCACTCGTTACAGCACAGAAGGTGCTGTAACGAGTGGGTTCGATTCCTACCCAGGACAAACATTTATGTGACGAAAATAGATGTTTGTTCTGTCTGGGTATTAATGTATAAAATATGTATACCTATCAGTTGTCTAGTTCCCATAGTACCAGCTATGCTTAGTTTGGGGCTAGATGGCGCTGTGTGACAATGTCCACCAATATTATTTACGCAAATAATATATTCATTAGAGCGGTCTGTATGATGGCTTTACCTTGCAGCCCGCGCGGCACTTAAACTACTTAGGCATAATGTTGGTGCACTATGCACGCGCTAAGTATTAGCTGTTACCCTCCACAGACAGACAGACATACTGAGGGTTACTGTTTATGTTGCACGTTAGTTATTTTGGTGTCGGGCTTTACTTATGTCAGGGTTTATCTTTAATAAGGAATTACTTACAATGTAACATAGCCTTCAATATGACTTACTTTATCCATCGCCGTTGGTCGATTATATGAGGGTAATTGATTATAATACGCAATTTTAGAATTAAGTTCCACAATTAAAACATGGTTAATTACTTATATTTAATTTGTACCAGTAGATCACTTACAAGTTGGCTTACAAGTTATAACCTGTAACATTTAGTTTTCGAAAGCGATGCATCAAACTTGTTGGTTATGTGATATTGTTGTCTCACTCATACATTCCCGCCCCTCAGATGGTGCGAAAGAGATCGCAAGACATCAACACTGCGTTCAGTACCCTGAGGCGGCAGATACCCCATGTCCTGCCCGACACTAAGATGACTAAGGTTTATATATACTATTTTATCTAAATTATTACATTTAGTTTACCTTTCTAATGAACTTTTTTCGAGTCAATTTCATAGTTTCTTTATTGCATTTCTATTAAACTATACATCCAGCACACTACAAGAAAGGTTTCCGTAATACAGTTACGGAACGCGTGCGGTGCGGTGCGGTGCGGTGCGGAATCAAACTATTGTAATATAAATAAATGTATTCCCGTCCATAAGTGATGTGTTGTGAATGTTGAGTGTAAATATATATACAGCTAAACGGTAATTTGACTGGCCTCATAGCTCAGTTGGTTAGTAACCCTACCTTCTGAGCTGTAGGTCGTGGGTTCGATCCCCACTCAGGACAAACATTTATGTAACATTGATGTTTGTTCTGTGTCTGGGTGTTAATATGTATTATATGTATGTATTTACAAAAGAAAAGTATATAAATATGTATATCAGTTGTCTGGTTGCCATGATACAAGCTATGCTTAGCTTACTTTGGGGCTAGATGGCGCTGTGTGACAATGTCCACCAATATTATTTATTTATTTATGTAATCCATGTTGTTTAGATAAAAACCCTCCGTCTGGCGACGTCTTACATATCGTACCTGCTGCGCGCGCTGGAGTGCGAGGGCGGCGAGCCCGCGGGCGGGTTCCGCGCCGAGCTGCACCACGCGCCCGCGCGCGCCCGCCCGCGACACGCGCACGACGCCACGCAGGTACACCACACCACACCACACACCACACACACACACACACACATGTTGTTGCCCGCGACTTCGTCCGCGTGGAATTCGGTGTTATCGCGCACCCCTATTTTACCCCGTCGGAAAATTATCCTAAGTTACTCCTTGTTACATCAGCTATCTGCCAGTGAAAGTCTCGTCAAAATTGGTCCAGCCATTTCAGAGATTAGCCGGAACAAACAGACAGATAGACAGACAAAAATTGAAAAAATAGTTGTTTTGGTATATGTACCGTGTAGGTATACATCCATATGCACTTAATGAAAAGCGGTTATTTTAACATTTCAAACAGACACTCCAATTGTATTTATTTGTAATAGATTTTAACCCGAAGTTAACAAATGATATAAAGAAAGAAAGAAAGAAGACATTTATTCACACACACACACACACACACACACACACACACACACACATACACACTGTACACAACAACGACAAACATCACAAAAACACAAAAAAACCCAAGCAGAACATAAAATAAAACAAAAAAATGATAAAAAATATAAACAAATATACTGTTAGTGAGTTCAGTCGGGACACACGTACCGTTGCACCCGAGTCCACTTGACTCACTTCACACGGGAACATACCCACGCCTGCGCCCGGCGCCGCCCGCACTCGACATGCACTTACTACACTACGTCTCTAATCAGTGCGCACACATATCTACACAGATAACAGACGGCTGTTACCCATCCACCATTTAAGAGCAGCATAACTCACGACAAGTTCGTCCGGGGAAGTACTGCCACCATGCCCATTTCTGCCGCCAAGCATTCGCGTTACTGTGTTCCCGTTTTAAAAATTGCCAGTGAAATTACAGGCACACGAGATATTCCACCTAAACGTCTCCCAGAGTTACGGGCGCATACGATGCTACTTGGTTCTTGTCGTACCTAGTAAGGGAGGTTCCAAGTCGCATCAGTTGTTATGGGCCGAGGTTACCACTTAACATCAGGTGGGCCAACTGCTCGTTCCGTCACATAAAAAATATGTAGCTTCGTATAGTTTACAATAAATGTAGAGTTTAACTGAAACAGTTATAGTAATGTGCGCGATACCTTCACCACAACTAACTTCCCCCGCCTTCACTTGCAATATGGAGCGTGGTGGTCTAGCGGTACTGACCCCCGAGTTTCAATCCGGAGGTCGCCGGTTCAAATACCGACGTGCACCTATGAGTTTTTCGATTGAAAGATTTATGTGCGCAATACCACGTTCTCAAAACGGTGAAGGAAAACATCGTAAGGAAACCGACATGTCCTAGAACTAAAAATTCAAAGACATGTTTCGAGTGCAGGAAAGGAGCCTCTTTGAGGCGCACTTACAATCCTTTCACCACACTGGTTCCACAGAACCGGTCACTCGAAGAAGAAGAAGACTTGAAATATTTCATGTCAATGGGAGAAACAATAATATTGGTTGACATTGTCACCCAGTGCGCATCATACCATATTGATACAATACTTAAAAAAGAAAGAAAAGACTTTCTTTTCTTTTACAATACTTATGTTTATATTATGTATGATGCACAAACATTTCATTTATGTTCGTCACACAATTGTTGGTCCCGGGTAATCGAACCGACGCCCTACAGCGCACAACTCATACATATTTACATCCTTTACCTAGCACCTTAACCTATAGTTCTGTTTAGACTACATGTCAAGTGTAAAATATGTATCCAGGACAAGGCATCATCGCTGTCTCCCTAAACTAAGACACTAGTTGGAAAACTGCACCCTTCGCACTGACCCCGGGGTCGACGTATCCCCGTAAGTGAGCGCACGGGGCGCATTCCTCCCATTCCTCCCAACTCGCGACGCCCCAAGCCGAGGTCCAAACCTAAGCGGTGCCCGCGGTCACGTTGTGTTAAGTTTTACCGGTTGAGAGCCGTCCGCTCTCACCAAAAGTCTGTCAAGGCCATCTGCAGCCAACACCAATATAGCGGCAATCCCTTGCGGATATTTTTCTTGTTCTGTGTACTTTTGCGTGCATACTACTCGCGGCGGGAATCCAAGCTAGTGCCGGCAACTGACTGACCATAGTGCGATGTGTGTACGATTTTGTTCTATGTATCTGCATTGCAGGTACACCCGCTGGCAAAAGCTAATACAAAAAACATGAAAAACATGAATTCCACGAATGCACACACCTGTTAAACAAGTCTGAAAGTGAATATAATCTAAAACAAACATTATTTAACAGATAATATATAAATTACTGTATCTGTATAGGGGGCCATGTGGCGCGAGCTATAATTGTATTAGCGGACTCGAGTCACGAGCGGAAGCGGGGGATGTAGCGTTTTGGTAACGCCCACACGATACGTCAGTAAAGATAAGTTCAGATCCATTCACATCGTAGAATTCCAGTCCAATATTTCATCAATGCAGTGCCGGCTCTCGGGTCACGCGTCGCTTTATTAAAAGCCTGTTCAGATGGGCGTGATGTTATTCATTTAGCGCGGATTCCTTCTTGCGACTCCGACTCACCTTGGCCGATTGTTAGTTGTCACATTTGTATATCCAATAACAAGTTAAAGTCGTATCTGAAATATTATTCTGAACCAGCCAACGAAATGAATTTTATGAATTAATTTATATTTCATGCGCATGTCTATAAAAAAAAACTAATTACAATTAGAAAATCGTTGACTGTGTAGAAGCTATCCTTATACTGTTGTGCTTTATTACACCCGGTCACAATTTGCATAAAGAAAATAAGGACTGCGCTCAACAAGAAAGTATTATTTAACATTTTTCAAAAACTACCGTAACAGTTCACCCATTTTGTCTTCTTCTTCTTCGAGTTACCGGTTCTGTCGAACCAGTGTGGTTTTCATTTTTCTTCCACCCATTTTGTATAAGATATATATATATAAATTATATACGAGTACAATAAACTTGCTCGGTTATCGCTCTTTTAGGGGAAACCATATGAATATTCATCTGATTAATGGCTGTATAATAGACGTCATGAATGGATATTATACAATGAAATGAAATGAAACATTAAACTGCAAACAAATCTGTAAAGTGAATATCCGTCGCGTCGCGTCGCGTCGTGTAGAACAAGTGTGCGGACAAACATACAAAGGCAGACAGCGACATTGTTTCATACAGTTTCCGCTGTAACACCGCCGTGAGCTCGCACCTTGCACCACACCCCGCCACAAACCAGACGCCCCTCTAATATAATTAGGAAAGTGGATATTTCGCGTTTATCGTTCTATAATGTTGCCAGATCTTCTCTACCGACTGCACACACAGACACACAGACAGACAGACAGAGGGAGAGTAATACAATCTCATCATTTCCTAACTGTTTCACACATTAGTCAAGTGAAACGGCAAAGGGGACTCTTGCTGTGTCCCGCGGATATGGTTTGAACTGACGTCAATCTTACCAATCAATCAATCAATCGAACATTTTATTTCCTCAAAATAAGGGTAACAAAGGTCTTCACAAAGGGTAATAAATACGCAACACTTTTATAATTTCGCTTCTTACTGTTTTAATGCGACTAAATTGAGGTTTCCATGCCATTCGACTAGCCTCACAGCTCAGTAGAAAACCTACCTTCTACGCTGTATATCGTGGGTTCGATTCCCACCACGACAAATATCGTGTCTGGGTGTTAATATGTAATATTTAGTGCAACGTATATTTAATTTGGGGCTAAATAGCGCTGTGTAATGTCAGTTAATATTAATTTATTGAATTTCTTTAAGAATTCAACTTATTTGTACATACACAATTATACATATATTTTTATGTATCAAGTTTCAAAACGATTGTAATAACAGCAGATGGCCCACCTGGTGTTAAGTGGTAACCGCAGCCCATAACAAGCAATAAGACTCGAGTCCTAAATAGGTGGAACGTCCCGTGTGCGTGTAATTACACCGGCAACCATATTGCCCGTTTACAAATCTTACCTCGTTTGATACGTTATAAATAATGCTAAAAATAGCCGCCACATTTCTGTGGAACAAGTAAACAGGGGAAGTTGTAAACTTAATGATAAACAGACGGACACGGACACGTGCTGCTTTTTATTATATATATATATATATATATCGTAAACAGAGGTATCGGCGCGGCGCGGAATTCTGGCAATAATAATAAATAATAAATCATTTATTCATAATATCGACACAGGATCATCTGTAAATTAAATTAAAATATTAGATAGATCAAAAATAACACTACACACACATACCTACACTAAACTATAGGAATATAATGTAATATGACATAGGTACCAAACATATCAAACCAATTATCAAATAATCTATCAATCAATAATTTAAACAAATGAAAAAAAAAAAAATTTTACTAAATTATTTAATCTTCAACTAGGTACATACAATTATTTAATAAGTGTTATATATTAGTTGATTATGTATTGTGTTAGTGAACATATGAATTCTACAGCATTCCAATATATTCACATAAATAATAATAACAATGCGTACGTTTCACATATATAACTAAGTATAGATAACATATTGTACCTAACTATATGATCTTGTACATACCTGCTCGTACCTACCTACCACCAGGCTTTATGCAAATATATAATTCTGATTCTGATTCTGATTCTATGTGTGTGTGTGTGTGTGTGTGTGACCGACGAGTGGGTATTGCAATAGTTGTGTAGTGTGCGTGTGAATGTATAAACATCCGTTGTTTAGTTTTCAAATTAATTTTTACACTAAATATTTTTTAACTAACTAATTATTAACATGATCATTTATCAATGTGTTGTGCTGTTTGCCTGTCACACTTACTGTACTGTCACAAATAAATATATTTTTCTTTCTTTCTTTTTAAATAGCAATTTCCTTGTTGTGACATTTGCGGTGGACGTCGGATTATTAAGAAATTATATCTAGAACGAATGTGTTAGTTGAATTATTGTTGGGCGTGTATAGCGTCGGCGTCGATGCGCTCTCACTACTTGTTACATCTACGTTCCCACACATACAGTACCACACATAATGGGTTGCCTTTTGTATTTCACCTTCCTGTTTCACATAAACCAGATACCTGATGTGATACTGTTGATGGAAAATTTCATAAGTTTCACCCGGTTTTGTCTGTAAATAAGTAACGTAACAAATTTAATATTGTATAACGAACAAGGTAACTAAATCTTGGCTCAATAGAATCTCAATTTGAGTTCATTCAAAGATGCGTTAGAAAAAAAGGACTCTAAATTTTCCCTCGAATTAAATGAAACCCGAGGCAACGTCCAAGTATTTACACCAAAAATATTTAACCTGTATTTTTGGATAATTCAAAAAATCAAAATCCATCCGTTTTTAAGTGACATGCGCTCAATAATAAATTGCATTACATTTTAATACACACATACATTTATATTAACCAAATAGCTCAGTTGATAGCAACTCTGCCTTCTGCGCTGTAGGTCGTGGGTTCCATTCCCACCCAGGACAAACATTTGTGTGACGAACATACATGTTTGTTCTGTTTGAGTGTATGTGTTTACAAAAAAGTATATAAGTATGTATATCAGTTGTCTGGTTGCCATGATACAAGCTATGCTTAGCTTACTTTGTGGGTAGATGGCGCTGTGTGACAATGCCCACCAATATTATATGTTATTATTTAAACATGTGCTGGCTGACTGCAAATAGTAAACAATCCAGCAAATACATAAAAAGAGAGTTAATTTTTTTTGGAACTTGTAACGTTTTTACACGAAAGGTAACAGACACCCGCGCAAGTAAAAAAACGGTATGAAAAACCTCCAGAAATGAGGGCTCGTTATGAACCGTGTACGGCAGTCAATGGGGCTCCTTGTCTGACGCACTTGACTGTTCTATTGCAACACCGCACCGCGCCGCGGAGACGTCCCCGTGCACGTGTACGCACACGTGTACGTGTACGTGTACGTGTACGTCGCGTTTGTGTTGATGCACTTTACAACACTACACTAGAGATCAACAAAAAAAATGTGAGCCGTCACGGGACGCCTGGCAGATGTGAAACATCGACATTATTTTGTAAGAAACTGAGTACCCCATCACTAATAATGTTTATGATTTGTCGTAACCTTGAACGGACCAATCAGCGCTCATGCCGTGGCGACGCGTCGCCATGCCAGAAATCTGTTTTACGTGCGGCTATAGATGTTTCACATCAAAAAAAAAAATCTCCTACTGTTGTACGACATCTCCTTGACTACTAAACCACGCAACGGATTTGATACGGTTTTCACTCTTCTTCTTCGAGTAACCGGTTCTGTCGAACCAGTGTGGTGAAAGGATTGTAAGTGCGCCTCAAAGAGGCTCCTTTCCTGCACTCGACACATGTCTTTGATTTTTAGTTCTAGGACATGTCGGTTTCCTCACGATGTTTTCCTTCACCGTTTTGAGAACGTATTATACGGTTTTCAGTAAAAGCTATAAACGAGGAAGGCTTGTGTAGGTAAATAATCTATACAAATAAATAAAATTGGAGTGTCTGTTTGTAATATTAAAATAATCGCTTTTTACTAAGTGCATATGGATGTATACACGGTACATATACCAAAACAACATTTTTTCTTTACTGTTTTTGTCTGTTTGTTCCGGCTAATCTCTGAAACGGCTGGACCGATTTTGACGGGACTCTCACTGGCAGATAGCTGATGTAACAAGGAGTAACTTAGGCTACTTTTCCGACGGGGTAAATTAGGGGTGCGTGATAAAACCGAATCCCACCCGGACAAAGTCGCGGGCAACAGCTAGTTTGTGAATATTTAATAAACCACTGGTTACTGGTTAAGGAGGTGGGCGCTGCCTCTGCTACACAGCTATTCTAGCTTTTGCAGTAGTCATCGCTCCTTATTGATAAATGTATCATTGTGTTCTTTCCAAATAAATTATTTGTATTTTTTTTTAATAGATACTATATACTATATACTAGAATACTTTATTCTGATGCAGTTATGAACCGAGCCGACGGCCCACCTGGTGGTAAATGGTAACCTCTGCCCATAACCACCGATGCTACTTGAGTCTACTACAAGACACAAGACTCAAGTCACATCGTATGCGCCCGTAACTCTGAGACGTGTAGGTGGAATGTCTCATGTGCCTGTAATTTCACCGGCGACCACACCTTTCAAACCGGAACACAGTAACGCGAACGGGTTTCTACAATTTCAGCATGTTTCGTCTGACAAAGTGAAGTATTTTAAACTTAATTCAGTTTAATTATGAATACAGGTTATCTAGATAACAGAGACACAGGATACAATAGATACAGGGATGTCATCAATCACTTGGGACATGTATCACGATGTTTTCCCTCGGTGTGCTGGGAACGTGGTATTGCGCAGTACGGGCGCGCATACATTTTTTTTCAGCGAAAAAACTCGAGTGCCTAGTGGTCTAGCGGTACTGACCCCCGAGTTTCAATCCGGAGGTCGCCGGTTCAAATCCCGACGTGCACCTATGAGTTTTTCGATTGAAAGATTTATGTGCGCAATACCACGTTCTCAAAACGGTGAAGGAAAATATCGTGAGGAAACCGACATGTCCTAGAACTAAAAATTCAAAGACATGTGTCGAGTGCACGAAAGGAGCCTCTTTGAGGCGCACTTACAATCATTTCACCACACTGGTTCCACAGAACCGGTGACTCGAAGAAGAAGAAGCGAAAAAACTGTTGCCGGCTCGTGGTTCGAATTGGCGATCTCCGTGCTAGGTGCCGGTGTAGTGTACCACTGTGGCACACAGTCGCAGATATATAACGTCGCGCTATGTTACAGCACGCGTCGGAGAGGCGCGGCAAGGGGCGCACGGGATGGCCGCAGCACGTCTGGGCGCTAGAACTCAAAACTGAACAAAACTTACAGACATAGTACATAATACTAGTACATTATGTATTTACCGATCGCTGTATATAACGCAATACTACTGTGAGGAAGACTGTTCAATCTTCCCATAAAACAGTGTCATAACTACATAAACAAATGTTAATATTCAAAAGAAATATTGAGGGTAGTCAAAGAAGTATGAAAATATATGGAGGGATATAAAACTCATAATTATACTTTTCATAATGAAACAAATAACTAACTATTTTTCGGTACTTCCCCGGACGAACTTGGCGAGAGTTCTACTGCTCTTAAACACAATGCAATGCAGAATTGCAAAACAATCACATGATTTTAGTGGCCTGTTCTGATTCTCTTTGTCACAGTGGGAGGCTGACTACTTAATTATACTCAATATATATAACATGTGTACCTAGTATTAATTTATATTAGATATAATATTGTAGTGCAATAATTATATTCTTAGTATAATATGTAATATCTGTTGTATGTAAGTACAGACAGCGTAACCGGCTGTACTGTAGCACTATGTTACATACTTTTAGTATTATTGTGTGCTGTGTGTGTGGCTGTACTTCCACAATATCATATACACTCACACGTCACAAACAAACATATATTTTTTTAATATAATATTGACATGTGTTGTTCCGTGTGCGTTCCGAAACCATTTTTTTTTTTATCACATTGTGATGTAACCTTGACACGAGTGTTCTGGGGACGTTCCTGCCACAAATAAATCTTTTATTTGATTTTTATTTTGCTTTATTTTATATAAAATCACTTCGGCAGGCAGAATATTATTAAGTATTATTTATTATACTGTATTTCATTATAATTAACGTGGAAATGCAACGCACGCCGGGTACTGCTAATACATTTATATATATTACAGTGAGTTCTTTTGCTGACTGTATCACTCATGTTACATATAGTAAAGTAGTTATCATAATTTAAGTAGATAATATAGAAATTGTACTTAATTTAAAATAAAAGTATTAATATGACCATTAAAGTTAAGTGGGTCGAAGATCGACAGAAACACGAGAACTTGAGATCGAATCCCAACCAACCGAATCCTTGCAGACATTTATACATATAGTATGGTATCGAAGAGTGTTAGCTGAATTATACTTGGGGTAACCATGGTGGGGATGTCAAAGTCAAAGTCAAAAACTTTATTTCCATAGAATTCATAAAGAAATGGCTTGGAAACGTCAATATTCAAAACATAAGGTCAAGCGTACTTATCGATAAGTTTGGTGCCTGTACAAACCCTATCTGATGTACTTATCACTTGTCCCATCTACGTTTTCTGGATAGTTTCACGCGATGAACACTGGCCCAACGTGGCTCTGCCGACCCCTTCGCAGGTGTGAATGGTACATAATACGATATTTTTTTGTATTTTGTAAATAGATATTGTTAAATTTCTGTATGTATGATAAGTGTACCTAAATACATTTGTTGGATCCGTTGATATTGTTTTTTATTTAATCCCAAAATCTAAAAATTGGCGTAAGAATTTTTGAAATCGCACGGGCAATGCTACTAACAAACACACAAACAAACTTTACTATTATAAAATATTGGTGCAGATTGAACATTCATACACCCTGGCATACAGGTGTTGAGATATGTAATTACAATGTTTGTTTAAATGCAATGACGTCTTATTATAGAACGTTGAGTTGACAAGCTCTGAACAATGCCGCCATTACACGTAATTACAAATACAAATACAACATTTATTTGCCAACTAAGTGTATAATAAGGTCTTATTAACTAATTACCATATAACCTTATCACAAACGGACATTGACAGACTCAAATAGTGCCTACATCCAATGGTAACAATTTACCTAACAATCAAATAACATCCGCCATATTGGAACATCACATCAATGTTGGATCAATGTTCTTTGGTTAGACAGAGGAATTCATACGATTTATAGGTACTTTATCAAGAGGAAAATATTTTATATTTAATCAATATTTTATTAAGCTTTCATTGGTTTGATTTTTTTTAAGCAATTCGTGATATTTATTCACAATTTTTTTTTTTTTATCACACTTGAATGACCATAGTCAGCAAAGCACTCAAAAAGTAAAAGAGATTAAAAAAATACTAGACTTATTACACTTATCTGAACCAGTGGCAATTTGAACATCGCGCCCAAGCTGAATATTCAATAGTTTAAAAAACCCGCAGAGGTTAAAACCGTCATAGCCGGCCTGATATGTAATTGTGTTACCATGTGTACACCTGAGCACGATTTTTGTCCAAGTCGATTATAACTGTCTTTCAATTTTAATAATAAAAAAATTGCTTAGGCGGCTTGTATCACACAATGTTTTCCTAACCAAATCAAAATCCTTTGAGAATATTTTCAATTATTTATGATTGCATCTGAGTTCTATAACTCATGCATAGACTCATATTTAATGAGGGTTTGCCACGGCCATGCTTCTGAACTTGATCAGATAGCGCTGTTCTTGAATGCATGAAATAGATAAGGTTTTGATTTATTTATTTAATTTTCTGTTACTTTAAAAGTCCTCGTATTTTATAATCAAGTATTTAACGTCAGATTAGCAAAAATATTACAGATAATTGCGATAAATTATATTGAGAGGTCGCTAATGCTTAGATAGCTAAAACAAAGATAGAGAGAAATAGTTTTGGTATCATCTTGCATTTTGTCATTGTTAGTGAAATTATGCATCTTTTTAGAATCCTACCTTCCAATCAGAATATATCAAGCAATTTCAATGAATTTTTCTTCGTATTAAATCGATAATTAAAATCGCTCATAATTAAGATTTTACCTAAAAACGTGTTTTAAATTGTTCTAGTAAAACGCAGCTACGTTGGAATCTAAAAAAATATATATTACTAATTAATTGCACACATTTATTCTTATGTTTTATTCATATCCAAATAGCTACAATGTGGTGAGTTCTATACTTGGCAACGTACTGTCATAAACTGGATTTCAGTGCTGGCAATACTAATCAAGTCATCAGGAAAACGTTTTATCGTTAACTATTAAGTTCGTCGATTTTATCGCATATTTTCGTATAAATGTCCACTGCAATGACTGAAAAATCTCGATGTGTGTTTTGCAACATCGTTAACAAGTTAGAGAAAACAGAATTACTTTACGAGGACGAAGATTTGGTTGTATTTCGCGACATTAAACCAGCGAGTCGTTTCCACATATTAACTGTGCCGAAGAGGCACATAGACGATGTCAAATCGCTCACTTCACAAGATAAACAACTGGGTAACATATTATGTAAAAACATTATTGACAAAGTTTACAAATAGCTGTTGTAGCTCTGCCTCCTGTTTTAGTTTACAGGAGGCAATGTCTTGGTACATACGTAATCACTCATACGTTGCCGACAAGAAAAAAAAAAAACAACAAATTAGGAAAACATACAAAAACATATAGTTAATTTGTGTGTTTGTAATGTGAGCAAAGCAGGTGTTATGTTATTCCTTTATTAGGTTCTGTTTGAGCGAGTGGGTATTTAATATATTGATTTATACATTATAAACACAACTATGTAAATGCTTCTATAGTATTATTGTGATGTAGCCTTACATATTGAAAATATTTTGTGAATGGTTATTTTAGTTCTGATATATTTTGTTATTGGTTAAAAACTGTGCCGTAAGAAATATTCCATTGATATATTTAATTGTTGGATACAAACTCGGCTGTAACAATATTCTGTAAGAGGTTTCAGTGGCTAGGCTACCTATTATGGTTGACAGATAGCCGTGCATACTATACTATACCGTGATACTAATAATATTCCTATCAGTTACTAATAATCAGAATTATTGCAATATTGATATTCCAATAGATTAATTATTTAAATAACACTATTATCTAATCAGAATATGAATCAATTTTAATATATTACACCTCTTGCAAACTTAGTATGTCTTGGTATGTCTGTGGTAGTAATGTTAGGTTAGGCGCAGTCCAGCTCAGCTTATGTTACGAATGAATGAAATATTTATTTGTAAATGTACAGGCTGTTACAAAATGTTATTGTACTTATTAGATTATCACCGTAGTGAACCTGTTGGTTGTGCAAATATTATAACTAGCTAGCCGCCCTGCGTTCACACCAGTACAAATTTGTATATAGAAGAAAGAAGAAAGAAAGAAAATCATTTATTTTAGCCACACAAATACACACTAATAACAAGAAACAAAAAAAAAAAAATAATTTAATCCATTATTAATGAGTTCAATAATTTTCTTATTTCAGTATCCAAAATGTTAGCCGTTGCCACAGAAATGGTCATCAAAAACAACATGTCGTGTGAAGACGCTCGCTTTGGTTACCACTGGCCTCCGTTCAGGAGTGTGAAACATTTACACCTCCACGCTATAGCACCACAGTCTGAAATGGGCTTCCTAGCCAAAACAATATTCATGAAGAACTCCTATTGGTTTGTTTCCGTAAGTTTGACTGTTGAGCTGGAAAGCTTACAATCTAGAGGTCGCTGATTCAAATCCTGAGGTGCAGTCAGTTTGTGCTGGAAAATAAATAATTTTTACAATACCACATTCTCAGAATGGTGAAAGAAAACTTCTTGAGACTGGCATGACCTAGACCTTGTTAGTAGCAGTAGAACTTATGCCAAGTTTGTCTGGGGAAGTACTGCCACCATACTTATTTCTGGCTCTGGTTTGAAATATGTTCCACCTGCACACCTGTGAGTTACGGGCCCATACAATAGAACTTGGCACTTAACACCTGGTGGGCTCTGCCCATTCCATAACTTTATCAATTGAGACATTTCTTCTACAATTATACAGAAAAGTTTATCTTCTTTCTGTGTGTAACATGCATACACAATGTCATCTTACAGACATTATATAAACATAAATACATATATTTATTTGCATAAATATGTGCAGATTAGTGTATTGTGTTATATGAAGAATTATAAACACATACTGAACTTGTGTCAATTCTTCTTCTTCGAGTCACCGGTTCTGTCGAACCAGTGTGGTGAAAGGATTGTAAGTGCGCCTCAAAGAGGCTCCTTTCCTTCACCGACTTGTGTCAATGAAATGATACTAATTATGACATTATCAGAGATAAAACAATACATACCTAGTAATCATTAGATGGTGGATAGAATTACAATAAATTTATAATAGCATTATGATCAATATTATTTATGTGTAATCTATCAACCTGAAGCAAACACTGCCTGTGTGCATAACCTATAACTTGTCCTATATATTTTCAGCCGGAGTATGTTGAGTCAACACTATGAGAGCACTGCAAGTTTATACTTACCAAACTATATACAAGTATCAACAAATCAATATTAATACACAACGGACCCAACGTGTGAACGTGGAGTTTTGAAGAGGTTGAACGTTGGAACACTGACCAGATGAAGGAAAGAGAAGACAAGACCCTCTGATACATGGCTCTGTCCCGTTGTAACTCTCGGAAATGTCATCAGTTAGAATGGGAAACACTGGGAGCGTCCACACAGCATCAGCCTGGCCGACTCAATGGCTGCTTGTCTCTTTTTAACTAGTTATGTTTCTATGCGACAGAAAAGTATAGATGACCAAATGACCCAAATCCAGTCCAACCATTACATAGACATTACTAAACACTGGCTTCAAGGAGAAGAACTTAACTGACCAGCCTCACAGCTCAGTTGGTAGCAACCTTGCCTTCTACACTGTGCATCATGGATTCCATTCCCACCTACGACAAATATTTGTATGATGTTTGTTCTGTGTCTGAGTGTCAGTATGTATTTACAAAAAGTATATCAGTTGTCTGGTTCCCATGATACAAGCTATGCTTAGCTTACTTTGGGGCTAGATGGCGCTGTGTGACAATGTCCACCAATATTAATTTTTATTATATATATTTAACTGATGAAAAGCAAACATATTGTGTGGTGTGTCGGTGCAATACTGTTGATTAGTCCCACAGTAATATTACTACTATTGAGAGTGGTGGCGTGGTGACCGTGGCCCAGTGATACATACAGACCCCGCAGGTCGGTGTGGAGGTAGCTGGTTCGAATCCTGAAGTACACCAATGAGTGTTACACTTGAAAACTATGGGCGCAATACCGCATTCTTAAAACAGTGAAGGAATACACTATGAGGAAACTGATATTTCTTACAACTAAAAATACTTGTTGCGGCTGTGTCGAGTGCAGGAGCCTGTTTGAGGCGCACTTTAATCCTTTCTCTGGTTGGACAGAGGCTGTGATATGATTAGTTCTATATATTATTTATTTTGGATTATAAGTACTAATGTAAAACTGTTTCCCGTATACTACAAGGCTGTGTATAACTTAGGCCATTGTTTAATTATTAAACAGTGACTTACATACATACATGTTTTAAAGGTATTTAGTATATTTTATAGTACTGATTAACTGCCCTCACAGCTCAGTGGGTAACTCTGCCTTCCGCGCTATAGGTCGTGGGCTCACTACCCGTGCAGTACAAACATTTATGTAAAGAGTATGTTTGTTCTGAGTGTTATATATACATATATGTACTTGTTAAATAAAGTTTTTTATTGTTATGACTTACTGTCGTAACACAAACTTTGGTTAGTTTATTTATTTATAAATTAAATGTACAAATATTTAACTCCAATTAAACTTTCGTCGGTGTAACTTCAATTTTTTAATCATATTTACAAATAGATATAAAACATAGATTCACTTCTTTTATCCCCAAACAGACCTGGTTACACAATCATGTAATCGTACACTTGAGAAGAGGTGAGCACCTGTGGTCAATTTCCCACTATTAACTCTGCTAACGCTACCTTCCAGTGATACATAACGTAATAAACAGACAACAAACACCTGTAATTATATGATATATATATATATATATATATATATAGTATATTATATAACAGTACGGAAAACGCCTGGAAGAGTTATTGGGCCATGAAAAATCATGTTTTTTTTTGTTTATACACCAAAATTAAGCAATTAATATGTGAATATATGGTGAAAATTTACATAATTGACTGATGTAACATGTAACTTTGTCTCATTCATCACATCAGCCATTTAGAAGTTTACCATTTACATCTCCAACAACATGAATGAAGTTCGTTGGGTTGATTTATGACAGAGAACAAATACAACATGTTATATGTGTTTTAAAATGTATTTTATTTAAAAAACAACAACCTATAGAAAAAAATATAAATTATGTATCTTAATAACACGGGTTTTTTTTTTCAACAAAGTTTCTAGTGCAATGATTATCGCAATATTTTTTTGCACATACTGGCAACACTAGTGTTTACAAGTTGTGAATTCTGTATTTTAGGTTTCTAAAGTTATGAAATACCTATGAGAACGTTATTTAATGTAGTAAAACGTATACAAAGGTAGGTAGTACATACATAAATGCAAGAGTATGAGTTAACCACAAAAAGTTTTCAATCAAAACGTGCTGGCCGGCATGTGTACATTGTTTTTGTGTAAAAAATCAGAAGAAAATACCATAAAATTAGGTACAACTAATGGTTAAAAAAGTTCCATCGCTTCCCATACGCTTACCTTACGCACTAAAAGTCGGTGATCAGATACACAATACGATTTTTACCGATATTTGTAATCGTAATAAAATTCAGTATTTTCAAATGCTGTTGCTGATTTTACTTAACTGTATTAATAATGACAATAAATAATTTACCTGCATGTTGTTTTCACTCTTATAGGGCATACGTAGGGAGGGATTTTTCACAAACCTTGCCTGTTTTGAACAATGTCAGATAGTGAATTAGACTCGTCCGAACTGGGGACGCACAGCTATTGGAAGGACACCTACGTAAAGGAAATTACCAATTTCGATGAACATGGAGACACGGGGGATGTCTGGTTTGGTGAAGACAGCGCACACAGGGTCATCAGTTGGATATGTAACTGCGGAGCGGCTAAGGACACGGCCGTTATTGATATAGGTA
This sequence comes from Chesias legatella, assembly GCA_947359385.1. Taxonomy (NCBI): domain Eukaryota; kingdom Metazoa; phylum Arthropoda; class Insecta; order Lepidoptera; family Geometridae; genus Chesias; species Chesias legatella. The sequence continues at coordinate 99,589 of OX375792.1, forward strand.
CGTAGAATATCTCCTTGGGAGTTAACTCAAAGTCAAAAACTTTATTTTTGAAGAATTCATAAAGAAATGGCTTGGAAACGTCTATAATATTCAATACATAAGGTCACGCATACTTATCGCTAAGTTTGATGCCTGTTCAAAACCTATCCGACCCTCCATGGGGAGACATACTCTTTAAGAATAGATTTTTCTTTATAGTCTGCAAATTAAATTGAGAGCAAAATCGAGTATTCTAATTAAGTTGCCCCAATGTGTGACATAATTGCGCATCTCAAATCTAAACCTGCATTATCATAATGATTCAACTCCTATAACATATCTGAGCTGACACATGCTGTTATTTATTTCCCTTTCTTCCTCTATCTTTCATGGCCATGGAATGTCTGCCACACCATTGTCTGCATCGGTAGCCTTTGTGATATAGATAAGACTTTTGAAGGACCACGTGTCATGCTTTGGGGGACAACTCATAAAGAAAATGTTTGACTTGTCATGACTTGGTTGCAGGCTGCGGCAATGGCTACACCCTTTCGGAGTTGGCTCGTGAAGGTTTCACAAACCTGCTCGGAATAGACTATTGTGAGGAAGCCATCACGTTGGCCAAGAAAGTATCCAGCGTTGAATTTCCACATATAAAATATCAGGTAGTCATCATTTGGTGGATATTTATATAGCACCTTCTAATCCCAAAGCTGAGCATGGCACGTTCTGTGGGAATCCGACAAATGATAGAATACACAAGACAACATGAGAAGCTGGTGTGTTGGATTGGTTGAGGTTTGTGAATGTCTGCCCGAGTTCATCGGATAGATGATATTGGAAAAATAGCATTACATATCTGGTTTAAATTGTGCTTAGTGTAAGGCCACATAGGGCTGTGTGATGTTTACACATATATACCTACATATATACCAAGCAGAGGTTTCTTTATTGTTATGTGACGGTTAGACCAGCCGATACAATACATGTTGCATATCAATAAGTTACCTTATATACTAGCTGTTGCCCGCAACTTCGTCCGCGTGGAATTCTGTTTTATCACGCACCCCTATTTTAACCCGTCGGAAAAGTAGCCTAAGTTACTCTTTGTTATATCAGAATATTTTAATAAATAAATAAATAAAATATAAAATAAAAAAAAATATTTAAATATATATATTTTTTTTTGTTTTTTTTGAATATTTTCCTTAATAGAGCATGTGCTATCCACAACAAATTCTTTAACGATATTGATATATTTAATTTAACAGCTCCATCCTTTCGTCGACAACTTATGTCAAGCATTTGCCGCTTGTGTAATTAATTTAGACTGTTATTGTTAATGCTAATTTATATTTGTGTTTTTTTTTTTGTAATATATTTAAGTTCACAAGTTTCCTAAACTGTACTACCTCATGGTGGAAACTTCACTGGTTTCTGTGTTATTTATTAGTTATAAGCTAACATAATTTATGTACTGTATGTTTCCCGAATAAAGCAAAATAAAATAAAATAAATCAGCTATCCGCCAGTGAGAGTCCCGTCAAAATCGATCCAGCCATTTCAGAGATTAACTGGAACAAACGTTCCAGTTAATCATCATGTCATGTTTAGACAGACAGAGAAAAATTGTAATTGTTTTGGTATATGTACCGTGTATACATCCATATGCACTTAGTAAAAAGCGATTATTTTAATATTACAAACAGACACTCCAATTGTATTTATTTGTATAAATATATGTGTGCAGGTGTTGGATATAAGTCAGGAGGATGTGTCACCGCTGGGCACATTTGGAATTGTCCACGACAAGGGCACTTACGATGCCATCAGCTTGAACCCACAGAATGCTAAGCTCCACCGGGACAAGTATATAGAGCAAGCTGCGCTAATGCTGCATCAACACGGTAAGAGCCAGTTAGCAGCCAGTTTACTCAACGGACTAGAGGTAAGGTTATGTTTGTCTGGTGTATGCACGTGTGTATGTTTCCTTGGGAGATACAGTAGCATGGAGATTTCTATTGGTAATTGAAAGCTCCACTATTGAACTTGTTAAACACTTTTGAGGCCAATGAAAGATCAGATACGAACAGACATACATGCGTCCAAACAACTTTGGACATCCGGGTAAGAAGGATACACAGAATAATTAAATACTTATTATAATAATAAATTTGGTGGACATTTCACACAGCGCCACCTAGCCCCAAACTAGGCATAGCTTGTTTGAAGGAAACCAGACAACTGATGGAATACTTATATACATTTATTGGAGATACATAAATATGAACACCTAGACACACAACAAACATCTATGTTCGTCACACAAAAGTTTGTCTCGAGTGGGAATCAAACCAACAATCCACAGTGCAGAAGGCAGGATCACTACCAACTGAGCTGTGGGGCGTTGTGCCTCTCTCTTTATTACAAGCATAAATATCAATATATCTGACTTGAGAAATCTTTAGTTCTGTGTATAAATTATCATCCCCTGTAAAAGTTTTATTTCTACAAAAAAAGGTAGCCTTTCTTTTTCTTCTTTTCCGAGGTCCAATCAATTTTAGCATTTTTGATTAGTAACATGACTTTTAAGAACAGTAGAACTCTCGCCAAGTTCGTCCGGGGAAGTACTGCCACCATGCCCATTTCTGCCGCCAAGCAGTAACGCGTTTGCGTTACTGTGTTCCGGTTTGAAAGGTGTGGTTGCTGGTGAAATTACAGGCACACGACACATTCCACCTACACGTCTCAGAGTTACGGGCGCATACGTTGCGACTTGGGTCTTGTCGTACCTAGTAGGGGAGGAGCCAAGTCGCATCGCTTGTTATGGGCTGAGGTTACCACTTATCACCAGGTGGGCTGTCAGCTCGTTCTGTAACTGTATTACATAAAAAAAAGACGTGTGGCACTCGGAGACTGCCGCGGTAAAGCTATTGCGCGTAATATTTCAAAAAGTCATTAAAAGTTCTGGTATTTATCGATAGATGGAAAAACTAAAAAGTATCACCGCTGTGCCGGTCGGAGTGGGGGGTGTTAGGTTTTTTTCGTTACGGAATTTCTGGATTCGGTCTCCACGCTCAAGGCCCGCGATAGAAGCTATGCAATAGCTTAAAAACCAACTTATATACGTTAATATTTTGTTTTCAGGTTTTTTCATAATAACTTCGTGTAATTGGACGGAGGAGGAGCTGATACAACAGTTTTCACATAAAATGAAACTGAAGTGCGTGATACCGACGCCGCAGTACAGATTTGCCGGGAAAGTGGGCAGCGTTGTCTCCTCTGTTGTATTTGTAAACAAATAGTATTTAGTTTTGTAAATAAATGTAAATCAACTTTAATCTATACATAATAAAATCTACAAGTATAGCTAGAGCACAGAAATGAGGGGTCTCTTCTAATACAGGTTTCTTAAACTTAACAGAAGAGTTCCCAATCCATTTTACGACAGCATTGTAATCTAAATAAATAACTTTTGTTTAAAAAAACTGTATTTTGTATGGTGGCACTCTATAAACCCTAAGATTTGTCGCATTTGAATGTCCCCATTCACCGTTCAACTAACAGTTCGGTCGGTTCTGTGTAGAAATACTCTGAACCTTTACATATTGCAACCCTTCAGGGGAGAACACAGTACATCTTAGCCCTTGCATTATTATTTTGTTTTGGCTTTTTGGTTTTTATTCTAGGCATTGGCCGTTTACAAACAATAAAAGTTGCCCAAACTACGCACGCACGCACGCATTCTACCTTAATGTTAGCTTTGACAGATCATTAACTCAATGTCAGGTAAGGTATGCACGCAAACTACGTTCCGTAAATGTGAATTGTGGAGTTAAACTAAGCATTAGTAGAGAATAATTAATATCGTCGAGTACCTAGGTATTTCACATGAGGGAGGTTGACTAAATTGTATATATAATAGGTAGGTTTTGAGACTACAGAGGCTCGAGTCTACCAATCTGCCAAAAAAATTAACTAAATCAGCCTATTGCTCTAATTAACTAAAGTTATTCAAGTTTAAAACAATTTGGCGGATAATTCCGTCTCAATGTTTACATTTACATAAAAAAAAAAAACTTGAGAGGTGTCAAGGGACACCCGGATGGAACGAAGTTCCTTTCGATTAATTAGAAAAGGAATTCTTAAATCAACAAACAAAAACAAAACAACATCAACAAAAAGTGTCGTGACAACTTTTCGTAAGAATTTTTTCCGTCTAGCCCCCCCCCCCCCCTTTCACAACGCGCGATAAGGTACTTCGTTCCAAAACTTTTATTTATATGCAGTTGCCATTCAATGCAGAGTCCTAAGTTTACGTTACGCACAAACCCTGTAAACTGTGTGGTTAAGACACGAAAGCCAAAGAAGAAGAACTGAACTGAAACCCTGTAAAAGGGGCCCCTTAAAACCCTATCACTAGAGCAAGGCCATCTGCATCCCCGATTCCACGGAATTATTTGACGTTGTCCAATAATACCAAAAAAAATGTGTATGCAATTTTTATTTCTTCAAGAATATTATAGCTATTCAGGGAATAAATATACATATATAAGGCGATATTTAGGTGAATTTGAAGTTGGACCTAGGGGGAACATTCTGTAGGAGTTGGCATCACTGCACAAATGTTGTAGTTATCTACTGAGCGCTGGCTGTTTGTTTGTTCTGTCTGTTCATGACGTCTCACTCGGTCTCTCGCTCAATCAAGTGTCAAGTGATATCGATGTCGACCGTTTTATCAATCATGTATTCCCAAAGTATTCAAAAGATCAAGATATAAATCAAACACCAATGTTTATTAAAATAACAACACATATACAACACAATGGAGTACAGAACGCAAGAAGTGGACTCCGATCTCGTGCAGGAGATAGCCTTCGTCGTCGACACGACGTGCAACGTTTGTTTGGCAGAGTTCCTGGACGCGGAAGATTTGGAGGTGCATTTGAAACAGATGCACGGGACTTGGAACGCCGGCTGCCAGCTGTGCGCCTCCACATACGTAGATCAGCTCGATTACGCGGAACACATCAGAGATCACCATTTGCCGGGGTTGCGCTGCTGTAGGTACTGTACCAAAGTGTTTACAGACAAGAGGTATCTAAAGATGCACGAAAAGAAACACGTGAGTGACACGAGCCTGTATTCGTGTTCCCAGTGCGACGCCATGTACACCAGCACCCGCGTGCTGCAGCAGCACGAGAGGAAACTTCACAACAACGACATAGACGGCTTGTTCCTGCAGTGTGTCCCCTACTTGTCCTCCGTCCTGTGCCTCAACTCCGTGAAGCTGCTGCAGACGACCCACCCCAAACTGTACAAGTGTTTGTGCTGCGGATTCAAGGCCACCGAGCTCAAGATCTACAACAAACATCTCAACAAGAAGACATGTACCGTGTATGTGTGCGAGAAATGTTTCATCGTCTGCAAGGATAGAAAAAATATAATAAGACATATAAAACACACAAAAAAATGCATAACAAGTGATGATGATACAGATAAGGATGTACCGTGCGAGGAATGTAAGCGGCCGATCCACCCTAAGTTAATGAAATCCCATCTGAAAAGCTGTAACAAGTTGCGTTGTGTTGATTGTAACGCTATATGCCAGACTATCGACGAGCTCTCTGCCCATCAGTTGCGTGAACATCCATTAGATATGGATGTGATCCGATGTAAATTCTGTCAGAAAGAGTTTATTGGTAAATCTCCATTGAAGAAGCACGTGAACAGAGTACACAAGCCTAGCTTCCATTTGTACAAATACAAATGCGTCGACTGCAATGCAATATTTAATCATCCGCAAAAGTTGTTCGCTCATTTTTTTACCCAACATAAAGAGTTGGAGCCTTTTAACTGTAACATTTGCAATAAGAAGTTCAGAGTGCGCAAGGCGTTCTCCCTCCACATAAAGCTGGATCATAAAAGCGTTGGGTGCGTTGAGTTTGACGACCAGTACCATGTGTTCTTCACCGCTAATAAATCTGATAAACCGTTTGTACCCTCGTGTGTTATACCCGCTGAGGATTTGCGTGAGTCAGATAGCGAGGAGTCTGAGCCGCAGAAGATGAAAAATGTATCCATCAGATCGAAAACCTTCATAGACACAGATGCCACTGAGGCGGAAACAGAAGACGATATAAAACTAATAAAAAGACCACCAACAAAAAGAAAACTCAAACCGAAGCGGACTAAAGTTAAAATACTTAAAAAGACAAAGAATGAATCTGTCAATATTTACTCATCAGATGAAGAACCATTGATGGAGTTGAGGAAACGCACCGTGAAGGGTTCAAAGCCACGCATGTGGAATTGGAAGAAGAAGAATCAGTCTTTATACACGTGCAGCGTCTGCAACGTATACTGCTACACTTATCAGAATCATAAGAACCACATGAGTCTACATAACGGTGATAAGAAAATTGAATGCGTTAAATGTTCAAGGAAATTCACTACAAAACATGATCTCTCCGCTCACATGGAAAACGACCACGCGACCTCCAAACTGACAGAAACACTCAAGAATATCCTCCAGAAGAGGAAACAGGACGTTGAAACCGTTCACGAGGCGGCCAGCGACGACAGAACACACGACAAATTCACAATTACCATGAGAAAGGTGAAGATGAGCAAAAGCGACGTCCCCGCCAAGATAACGCAAATCGATAAAGATCTGTCCGTGAGAAACTTCTTGGAGAATTTCACACCGGAAGTGACTGAAGCTCCCAAAGGAGCGGTGGTCGAGTCCGCCGTCACCATCAGACGGTACAACAGCCCCTACCCGAGGGAGTCCATCATCAGAATGAACAGATTCAAGGATGACCGCATCGACGTGCCCGGGGCGTTGAGGATGCCGCAAAGATTCAAAGACGATAATATCATTAAAGCCAAAGTCAGGATTAAAATAGCCGAAATGACAACACCGGCGCCGTTCGAGGAGTGCGCCCCGCCGGAGTACGCCGCGGACAGTGACCCCGACCAGAGCAGGGAGGAGGTGCCCGAGGCGGCGCACGAGGTACTGCTCGAAGGCACAGAAGAACCGCCTAAAATACAACCCAACATCCACAATTTGCTCCTGCCCAAACTCCCGAAAGGGTACAACAAAATCCACATAGCGACGCTGCAGCCCCAGCCGCCGTACTTCAAGATCATCAAAGTGGACACAGATAGCGGCAGCGTCAACGTGGAGGAGCAGCCTCCGGAGCCGGAGGAGCCCCACAAGGATGTTATAAATCTGCCAAATGGCACTAAACTGGTGACAGTTAACCCGTTGGCGCATCTGCTGGGGGACAGGCCTTTGGAGAATGTGTTGGAGCCGGTTCGCAGTAAGTATTATAAGTCGAGGATTACAAATTTCCAGGGAGTCATCGCCAAAGCTATGAGGAAATTGGAAGAGGGGCCCAAATCGAGGAAGAAGAAGCAATCTGAGCAGTGACAGTTCAAGCGTCCACTGACAAACCGCTCTAGAACAATCCATTTACAAATAGTTTGTTCTTTTTAAGTATCATTTAGTTGGAAATATTAAACACTTTAAATGATAAAGAATAAGAATAAAATTTAATTATACAAATACAAAATTACACCACAACACAATATAAAAAAGAAAAAGACACACAGACATACGAATGATGATCGTTGTCGCGTACATATACTTGTATAAAAAGCCCCGAGCTCAGCGTGTGCTGCAACATGTTGCAGCGCTGATTTTCAGCACAGGGCTGCGGTGAGGCGACGCATTTATATGAAGAAAAACATTTGGAATTATAGTAATAAGATGAACATAGAGAATATCATAAAATATATAAAAAGAGTTCAGTTATGCAACAATAAGAAGTACTAGATGATAACATATAAGAAAAATTATTGAAGTTAAAGCAGACGACATTAAAACGATAAATAAACCACAACGTGTAAAAGAATAAATAATAGTTACATTATAAAACTATATAAAGTTGTTTTTTTTAATGTATATTTCACATTTTATGAAATTTTTGATAGTTCCCCATTCTGACTGAATATGCCCCCGCGGTGAGGAAGTCATCCCACGGGAACACTGCACTTTTCTGGGATAAAAAGTAGCCTGTGGATCCACGATTATATTCTATTATCAAATTTCATGCAAATCCGTTCAACCGTTTAAGTGTGAAGCTTATGAGAGCGTGGTGGTCTAGCGGTACTGACCCCCGAGTTTCAATCCGGAGGTCGCCGGTTGAAATCCCGACGTGCACCTATGAGTTTTTCGATTGAAAAATTTATGTGCGCAATACCACGTTCTCGAAACGGTGAAGGAAAACATCGTGAGGAAACCGACATGTCCTAGAACTAAAAATTCCAAGACATGTGTCGAGTGCAGGAAAGGAGGCTCTTTGAGGCGCACTTACAATCCTTCCACTACACTGGTTCGACAGAACCGGTCCCTCGAAGATGAAGAATAAGAGTAACAACCATACACACAACCTTTCGCCTTTATAGTATTAGTATGATGTTTTATATATACAGCACCATAGACCCATAGACCCAACCAAATCTATATGTTATTCACACAAAATGTTTGTCCTGGATGGGAATCAAACCCTGTACGGAATGCTACATGCGGCAACACTGACAGGGGGGCTCATTATATTGTTCAGTTTAATTATGTTTAAAGAACTGCTAGCTAAAAAAATAATATAAAAAAAAGACAAAGATAATCCAAAAATAATTTTAATACATTTATAATCTATTACAATTAGTAGACTAAAATAATATTAACACGAAAAATAAAAGAAATTCAAATTTTGGAAAGTTTGTCATTTTTACCTACTTACAATTAAGTTATATCAAAATTAGTGAATTAATTGAACACGAAAATGTATTTTTTGTATAAATTAACACAATTTGTTGACCTATGAACAGGTCACAGGGACTACTTTGGCATTCCCAACCTTATTCATCAATAATATAATATTTGTTTTCTCACACAAACAATATATTGCATGTGTTACATTACGCCTACGCTGAACCAACATTCACGGCCGGGAATCGAACAGGCACCTAACAATTAACTCAGCCATGGATCATTCAATACTTAATTAAGTCACACTACCACATTTTTGTCTACTCATAGTACACGTGTAGAACTGTATGTAGGATGGACAGTGAATACTCCGATCAGGTGGGCCATCCGCTTCAGAGGCTATTAGTGTTTCCATCCAATTTCTTAATAAAATGTTATATAATGAATAAATAAACAATTTGTGTACAAGCAACATCTCTCTCTCTCGCACTAAACCGTTCAATATTATGTCCGTGTGTTGTCTAAATCAGCTGTAGCCTAACAAATTATATATTTACTAAGTTTGTTTTTCCCTTATAACATGAACAAAAACACCCTCTAACTGAATATGATTACCGAGAGTTAATCAGTCAATCAACTGATACATTTTAATGATACATATATTAAACAGAAATAGAAAAGATAATCAGTATAGACTGACAATATTATTGTAGTCTTGCACAATGTTCAAACTTATTATAATAACTTAGATTTAACACACACTTGTTCTGTATCTGAATGGAATATACAAACCAACAATTGAATCATATAATAGTAGAATAATTAAACATTTATTATGGAACTAGTGTCCCCCCCTAGGTGGCGTGTCGGCGTCGCCCCCTAGGTGGTGTCGGCGTCGCCCCCCTAGATGGCGTGGGGGCGCCCCCTAGGTGGCGTGTCGGTGTCGCCCCGTAGACGGCGTGTCGGTGTCGCCCCCTAGACGGCGTGTCGGTGTCGCGCCGACATCGGCGAGCTGGAGGCGGATTCGACGCACTGCTCGGACGCGTGCTCCGCCAGCTCCGTCACTATCTGGTACACACACACACACACACACACACACACACAATGTAGTATAGTCGTGTTACTGGCAGCTTCACAGCACAGCTCAGTCAGTGCACTCGGTAACAACCCCTCTGCGCTGTTGGTCGCCGGTTCGATTACCAGCTAGGACATATATTTGTGTGACCGACACACATGTGTTTGTTGGAAAGAAGGAACGTTTACTTCAGCCAATTGTCAAAAACAACATGAATACAAAAAATAGAAACGTGTTGTACACAAAATGTGTTATATATAGACGTGCATGTGTGTTGTGTGTGAGGGAAACGAGCTACCGTCTCACCATACACACTGAACATCGTGCAGCGCTGGTTTTCAGGCCAGGCCCAGAGTTGTCGTCACGGACACACTCCATAAACATACTATACATGTACTACAGAACCAAAGCTATTAAATTTAGTTATTTAATTATCTCTGTGTGTGTGTGTGTGTGTGTATGGGTATATATATACCTTGCGGTGCGCGTGCGGCGTGCAGTCGGGCGGCAGTCGCAGCGCGCGCAGCAGCCGCGCGAGCTGCGGCGCGGGCTCGCCCCCGCCCCCGCCAGCGCCCGCGCCCACGCCCGCCCCCGCGAGCTGCACCAGCCGCGCGCCCATCTCGGCGCGGGCGGCGCGGTGTCGCGCGCTCCTGCAACCAGACACACACACACACGCCGTGTGAGTGAGTACACGTGTGCGGGTGGGTAGTGGGTGTTGATATTTGGAATTAAAATTGCAAAAATTAATCTCTCAAAGATTGTTATTTAAAATATACTGTCAGATTGTTTAGCGACTTCCGGTTGAAGCCCTTTAATTATTTTTGTATCCGTATCCGGTAGAAGCGCTGTATATAATATCTGCTTAGTTCATTACTCATTCTCTTTCTGGTGCTCGCTCTTAAAGTGATAAGTAATACTTTCCCAGTGGAGTTTACAAATAGAATAAAATAGTAATTCAGTGAAGAAACTATATTCATTTGTGTTGCCACCTAGAACCCCATAATCCTATAATGTGTAGTGTGCGGGTGTGTAGTGGGCGGGTGGGTAGTGTGCGGGTGGGTGGTTAGTGTGCGGGTGGGTAGTGTGCGGGTGTGTAGTGGGCGGGTGGGTAGTGTGCGGGTGTGTAGTGTGCGGGTGGGTAGTGTGCGGGTGGGTGGTTAGTGTGCGGGTGGGTAGTGTGCGGGTGTGTAGTGGGCGGGTGGGTAGTGTGCGGGTGGGTAGTGTGCGGGTGTGTAGTGTGCGGGTGGGTAGTGTGCGGGTGGGTAGTGTGCGGGTGGGTGGTTAGTGTGCGGGTGGGTAGTGTGCGGGTGGGTAGTGTGCGGGTGGGTAGTGTGCGGGTGGGTGGTTAGTGTGCGGGTGGGTAGTGTGCGGGTGTGTAGTGGGCGGGTGGGTAGTGTGCGGGTGGGTAGTGTGCGGGTGTGTAGTGTGCGGGTGGGTAGTGTGCGGGTGGGTAGTGTGCGGGTGGGTAGTGTGCGGGTGGGTGGTTAGTGTGCGGGTGGGTAGTGTGCGGGTGGGTGGTGTGCGGGTGGGTAGTGTGCGGGTGGGTGGTTAGTGTGCGGGTGGGTAGTGTGCGGGTGGGTGGTTAGTGTGCGGGTGGGTAGTGTGCGGGTGGGTGGTTAGTGTGCGGGTGGGTAGTGTGCGGGTGGGTGGTGGGTGGTGGGGTGGTGCTCACGTGTGTCGGAGGGGTGCGAGCGCGCGGCACGCGGCCGCGACCGCGGGGCGGAGCGCCTCGAGCCGCGCGTGCACCTGCGCCCGGTCGCGACACTCCTCCGCGCTTGACACCACGCACCGGATCTACACACATACATTATTTTTTTATTAATTTATTTATTTATTATGGGTTACCAGCAAGTGATACACATTTCTTACATAATTATCATTATAAAAGTATACATCTTGTGCTCACTTCCTCAAGGTAACCACAGCTTACACGGGTACCATTCCTTGTTGATATTAGAAGATAGAAGGGATATAAATATGATCTACTATATATAATAACAATAATAAATATTGGTGGACATTGTCACACAGCGCCATCAAGCCCCAATGTTAGCTAAGCACAGCTTTTATCATGGCAACCAGACAACTGATATAAACATTAATATACTTTTTTGTAAATACATTATAGTCAAACTCTTTATTTCCATAGAATTCAAAAGAAATGGCTTAGAAACGTCAATAATATTCAAAACATAAGGTCACGCGTACTTATCGATAAGTTTGACGCGTGTTCAAACCCAATCCGACCATCCATAGGGAGAACAGCCAAGAAACCCCTAATGGAGAGCTTCCTTTTTTCACGAGCACGATCCTTGTAACAGTCTTAGTAATCATACGTATTAACACCCAAACACAGAACAGACACCTGTGTTGTGTACACAAATGTTTGCCCCGGATGGGAATGGAACCCACGACCTACTGGGGTGTACCCACCTCCTCGCAGACGTGCATGTACTGATGCAGCGCGTATCCGCCGCTCTCCCACCCGCTGACCTCGTGCCGGCGCGCGGCCTCGCTCAGCGCCTCCACCAGCGGGGATATACTCTGAAGGTTGTCTGGAACATATATACAACATGAAATTAATATATATATACAATTTATAATGAATGAAATAGTGTTACAAATGAAACTCATCAAACGTAGTCAAGATTTTGAGTTCAAAACGAAGTTTTTAAAATGGCTTTCTCGTAAATCTTAATTTTATCAAAATGGGAGTATTATAAATAAAATTTTTTTAGACTCCTTTGCAGTAGTTCATAAAACAAATACAAAAAAATACGTTCCCATTTAATAAAATCAGTTTTACTCCTTACTGATAAATATAACTCAAAATATGCCATAAATATATGTCGAAATAAATGTATGGAATAATTTCCACGTATTACTTTTGTTAGGTACGGGCCCCATCCTGTTAGACCTAAGTACTCAATTGTTACAAGGATCGTGCTTGGAATCTCTCCATTAGGGGTTTCTTGCTGTTCTTCCCCATGGTGGGTCGGATGGGGTTTGAACAGGCATCAAACTTATCAATAAGTACGCGTGACCTTACGTTTTGAATAATATTGAGGTTTCCAAGCCATTTCTTTATGAATTCTATGGAAATAAAAGTTTTGACTTTGACTTTGTTAGTTTAGAAGGCGACGGTAAACATATCATGTAGATATATCGAGGATATTGCAGTTAAACCTAAACTGTGTGATTGTTGTGTTAGTGCACTCTTCTACTTCGAGTGACCGGTTCTGTCGAACCAGTGTGGTGAAAGGATTGTAAGTGCGCCTCAAAGAGGCTCCTTTCCTGCACTCGACACATGTCTTCCAATTTGTAGTTCTAGGACATGTCGGTTTCCTCACGATGTTTTCCTTCACCGTTTTGAGAACTATATTGCGCACATAAATCTTTCAATCGAAAAGGTGCACGTCGTGATTTGAACCGGCGACCTCCAGGTTAGTACCGCTAGACCACCACGCTCTCAGTTAGTGCAGTGAGACAGGACGGTGTACGGCCCCGAGTGACCCCAGGGAACAGCAGGGGGAGTGGGAGAGTGGGGTGGTACTGACCGGCGAGCACGGCCGCGGGCAACAGCTCCTCAAGCAGCACCGCGTGCGCCGCGTTCCACTGTCCGGCGGCGAGTAGGTGCTGCGCCTCCACGCCGGGGAGGTGCTGCGACATACACATACACACACACATCAGTACTGATACTGCCAGTAACTTATAAGAGCAATACAACTCACGCCAAGTTCCTCAGGGGAATTATTGCCACTAGTAACACATTCGCGTCAATGTATTCCAGTTTGCCAGGTGTGGTTGCCGGTGAATTACAGGCACATGAAACATTCCACGCACACGTCTCAGAGTTACGGGCGCATACGATGCGACTTGGGTCTTGTCGTGTACCTAGTAAGGGAGGACCCAAGGCGCATCGGTTGTTACGGGCAGAGGTTACCACTTAACACCAGGTGGGCCGTCGGCTCGTTCCGACACTGTATCACATTAAAAAAAAAAAAACATTGCAACCGTAGCTTTAAAAACTACAAAGGTATATCTGTGTAAGTATGATATTGTGAACACAATATGTGTGTGCAGTGGTCACCTGGTAGTTGGCGCGGTGGGCGCGCGCCTCCAGCACCCAGCGTTCGGGGACGCGCAGTCTCCGCAGCAGCTCGAGCCGCGTCTGCAGGTCCGCTGTGTCGCCGGTGGCGGGCGCGTGACGGGACACCACCGCGCGGATCAGCCGCCCGCGACTGTCACACACACACACACACACACATACATGATACTACTATATATAAAACAAACTAAGCATAGCCTAAATCTATGTGAACTACATAACTGATAGTGATATACTTTTATGTAAATATGTATATGTCGGCGCGATCTACGCGAAGACTTCATTAAGATTTGGAACCGCAGTTTTTGTTGTTTCGAAAAGCATCGTTTTTACGAGCGAGCCCGAAGTTTTTGTATAAAGGCGGGCGTCCGACGGAGCGCAGTCTCTAACGGCCGGACCAGTCGGACCTCCCGACACAACACTGTATCATTAGTTTAATGGACAGTTATATAGTGGAATAGTTGATAACGTTCAAGTCAGCCTTATTTCACAATGTTTTTGTAAATGTACAAAGTTCAATGAATCATTGTTGTTTGTCCGCAAACCTGCTTTAAATACGGCCGCTCGGTCGAGGCGGGGGCATTCTTGCTCGAACCGTCGGACTGTTCGGACGTCTACGTAGTACTGTGCCTAGCTATAACTATCTGTGTATAGTGAGGTCTATGTAATAAACACCGAGATGATCTGTATCGTCGCGTCACTGGAAATTCACGGGTGATCAGAGCAATGTTGAAGATACTGACGTCAGCAATGCTGACGTCACACTTTTTAAAAACAACCCTGGTGCTCTTCATCCGTTATATATATTAAATACATATGTTTGTTCCAAGAATCGAACCAACTACCTACAGAGCAGAGGAGAGTTACTAACGAAGAAACTACGAAATACACATTTCATTGTGTAAATTCTTAAACAAATAACTACAGTCCTCTGAGTGCTGTAGACTATATGTTACAACGACTTCAGCCGGGAGAGGTCGGTACGGTACGGGACTGGTGCGTGTGCGTGTACGTGTGCGTGTGCGTGTGCGTGTACTGACACGCGCGCGTCGGGCAGGTAGCAGAGCGCGTGCACGGCGCGGTGCCACGCGCCGCCCGCCTCCAGCTGCTCGGCGCACCCCACCACTGTCTCGGCGGACGGGTGACCGAACCAGATCTCCAGGAGGAAGCTGCAAACATTACATCATATACTTATATATTTATGAAATACATTTTGTCTTCAAACATTAACTAAACAATAAAGGTTTATTATTATTTAGACAAAAATAGTATATCAGGGATCAAACAATATTCTAGTACAGGGTAAACAACGGTTGTGAAACATATGATAACCTTATCAACAATTCTCTCATACGAGTTTAACATACGAAACTCTTCATTTCCAAATCGACTTTTATCGTCGCCATTATTAACGGAGCTGTCAAAGCACGACCTCACTCCTCGGCTGCCGGACGGAAACTAAATCGGATGACTGTCTTCTCGCCACACTAAGCGACGTACAAGGCAATGCCACGATTTCGATAAAACGTTATTGGTAACGAAAAAAAATACCCCCAACTATCCTTTAAAAACAGTGAAGGAACACATCATGAGAAAACCGTTAAATTTGAAGTTTTTTTTTTATTTTTCAATTGTCAAGTACACGGGCGTAGCCTCTTCGAGGCGCACTCTAATTGTAATATTTTTGATTGTTTTAGGTTTATCTTCCGTGACGTCACCAAACGGCTCTGTCGGAAAACCAGCGTTAGTTGTAACGTGTTTACAGCTACCTCACGCTGAGACACAGACCGTTTTGTGACCCAAACTGACAGAAGCTTTGTTGTATTTTAAAATTATATTTTTATTGATTGTGGTACAAATAAAATATTATCTTTGTTTGTAAGTGTTCATACAAACAAAAAGGAATGTCACCTGAGCGTGTAGTCGAGCGGGTGCGGCGTGTATGTGGCGGGGTGCGCGCGCACCCGCGTGTGGAACGCGCGCGCGCGCAACAACTCGTACCGGAGGTCCAGCACGCGACGCTTACCAACACCAACACCCTGGAGACGAGACAACATATGTACACTACAGTTACCAGGGCAGGGGGTCCCAAAACTACAACTGTGACAACGTTAACCAGGACTCCGTGCGGACATCACGATCCACACCACAGTGATGAACTGAATTGTTAGCGCTTGGGCCTGGCCGGTGTACATCAATGAACATCCGTGCCGTCCACAAGCAACTCTCACATCACAGCTGTGATTTCAGTTGCTTGTTGCTTGAGCGGCATTTTGACTGGCCTCCATAGCTCAGTTGGTTAGTAACCCTACCTTCTGCGCTGTAGGTCGTGGGTTCGATCCCCACTCAGGACAAACATTTATGTGACATTTGTAACATTGATGTTTGTTCTGTGTCTGTGTGTTAATATGTATTATATGTATGTATTTACAAACAGAAAAGTATATAAGTATGTATATCAGTTGTCCGGTTGCCATGATACAAGCTGTGCTTAGCTTACTTTGGGGCTAGATGGCGCTGTGTGACAATGTCCACCATTGTTTATTATTTATTTATTATTATTGCGGGGGTGCTCCCCCCCCCTCCCCCCGCACTACCGCTCAAAACAAGAATATACAGTTGTGTGGCTGTAGGTGCGGAACGGCCGTATCATTACGACAAAAGGAAAGTACACGGGTATCTAGTACCCGGCCCGTCTAAAGGGTACAAATATACCACCTTAACCTAAAATCCCTAAGAGTATTCAAATCAAACTAGGTAATCAGAGAGATAATATTGTGTACGTTATACCCATCTCATCATTGGACAGAAGAGTTAGGTCCACCGCCTCATACTAATTGACTGAAAGTACATCCTTGTTTACGAATTCAGTCAGTCACTGAGCTCTGTTATCACAGAAATAAGTCAGTACCCATATCTCCTTTATACAGAAGAGTAACATGTACAGCTGGAACAATGAGTACTCACATCACAGTGGCGGATATCGTAATCAGGGACGTAAGGCGGAAGCGGGTATCTCATGCCCATCTCGTCATCGGGCAGAGCGGTCAGATCCACCACCTCGTCGGTGGAGAATAATTCCTCGTACCGACGTATCACTGTTTCCAGGGAGGGCACTTGCGGGCAGAGGTATCTGTAACAAACAATACGGAATTAGTTTTGTGTTCACGTGACGGAACGCCGATGGCTAGCCATGTAACTATGTGTGTGTGTGTGTGTGTGTGTGTGTGTGTGTGTGTGTGTGTGTGTGTGTGTGTGTGTGTGTGTGTGTGTGTGTGTGTGTGTGTGTGTGTGTGTGTGTGTGTGTGTGTGTGTGTGGCGGTCACCTCGCAGTGGCGTACAAGGCGTGCCTCCAGTCCGCGTCGGCGAGCTGCGTCCGGGGCGGCGAGCCGGAGATGAGGCGCAGGATGGCGAGCTTGTGCGTCGCGATCAGGGTGTCGGCCCCGCACTCCCGCCACAGGGACAGCTGCCGCGACAACACCGAACGGAACGAGGGGTCACCTGAACCATCAATACAATGTATCAAACGTGAACCAACACTTGTGTTCTAGAACCGTTCTATCTAAGACAAGTGTCGAGTTTTGTGGTAACCTCGGCCCATAGCAGCCGATGCGACTTGGGTCCTCCCATACTAGGTATGACAAGACCCAAGTCGCATCGTCCGTGCCCGTAACTCTGAGACGTGTAGGTAGAATGTCTCATGTGCCTGTAATTTCACCGGAGACCACACCTTTCAAACCGGAACACAGTAACGCGAATGCGTTACTGCTTGGCGGCAGAGAAGGGCATGGTAGCAGTACTTCCCCGGACGAACTTGGTGAGAGTTCTACTGCTCTTAGAGTGCACGGGCGGATCCTCTTTCAGGCGAACTTTAAACAGAGAGGAGGGGGCACGCGAGGGGGGAGAGATAGGAAGATCACCCCGGTGAAACAAGGAGTAGTCAGGTTAGCTGGGCATATCCTCAGGCTACGGCCTTCTTCTGTAACATGTACCTTCTGCCTGTGCAATGAGAGCGGCCAAGTTGAGATCTCCGTGCTCGCGGGCAGTTTTGCACGCCTCCACCAGCCGCCCGCCCAGCAGCAGCGTCCATATACGCCGGCTATGGCCATCGCTCTCTGGAAGTAACGACAACTTTGTAATGTGTAGCTGTACTCATTGATTTATTGTATGCTGTTTTGGGGCAATGCTGCTGATATAAAAACAATTTGAACGAAATTGGGGTTCGATACTTATCCAGTTATCATGTGGTTCGAGGTGTTGTTTCCCGTAACATATACAAGGATGATATGGACAAGTTTAAAGTAACACGCAAATTAATACACATTCGCACGCATACAGATCGTCAGACTAAGTCAAAAAGTTGATTTTTATCAATAACATATTTTTTTTGTCTTGTTTGTTTGGTAAAAGAGTATATTTAGCTCCATTATGAGTTACTGCATGGTGCAGTGGGGTGATGGTGCAGATACGAACATGAGGGAAGGATAAGATATCACAGGCACTCGGCATCGTCTTCCTACCCAGTATTCAGTCAAGACTGACAGTATACAATTGTGAGGTAATGCTGCAGATAAAGAAACAACGCGTGTCGAAGAAAAGTTTACTATTTTGGATATAAGGCACATGGGACAGTTACCGTCTTCCTTCTCTCCAGGAGCGGGTTCGGCGAGCTGGCGGTCGGTGAGATGAGCGCCGGCCGCCGCCAGCCAGCCCAGCAGCCGCTGGTGTCGGCTCACTATCGACGCGGCGTCCGTGCCGGGGACGCCTGCAATAACACGAACAAGTCAAAGTCAAAACTTTTATTTCCATAGAATTCATAAAGAAATGGCTTGGAAATGTCAACACATCATTATATGATGACTGGCCTCACAGCTCAGTTGGTAGTAACCCTGTCTCCTGTGTTGTAGTGGCGTGGCGTGGTCGTGGGTTCGATTTCAACCCAAAACAAACATTTGTGTGACGAACATAGGTGTTAGTCCTGTGTCTGAGTATGTATTTACAAAAAAAATAATTAAGTATGTATTATCAGTTGTCTGGTTCCCATGATACAAGATATTTACTTAGCTTACTTTGGGGCTAGATGGCGCTGTGTGAATGTCCACCAATATTTATTTATTATAGGACATAATATCCGAAACTACTGATCTTATTCCGAAAATTTTGACACAAATAGGAAACTACATTATCCCTGAGTGCTGTAGGACATTTTTGGCCGTAAATACTTAAACGTAATACTACGCCGTAATAGTAAACGCTACCCTTGCGAAGCCAGGGCGGGTCGCTTTTCATAAGCTCAACTAATCAGTTCCAGGAGCACACTTATTCCTGGAACTACAACGATGGGGTACTATAGGGTAATCAAAGAC
Source organism: Chesias legatella (assembly GCA_947359385.1). Taxonomy (NCBI): domain Eukaryota; kingdom Metazoa; phylum Arthropoda; class Insecta; order Lepidoptera; family Geometridae; genus Chesias; species Chesias legatella. The sequence continues at coordinate 118,893 of OX375792.1, forward strand.
TCACCATCATTTAGCAAATCGAGTCCCCACAGCGCGTCGCACAGCTTCCATACTTCCAGGCAGTACGCGGCGCTCACTCCGAACTATAAATATATAATATAATCACATTCAATTTAATAACTGGCCTTATAGCTCAGTTGGTTAGTAATCCTACCTTCTGCGCTGTAGGTCGTGGGTTCGATCCCCACTCAGGACAAACATTTATGTGACATTTGTAACATTGATGTTTGTTCTGTGTCTGGGTGTTAATATGTATTATATGTATGTATTTACAAAAGAAAAGTATATAAGTATGTATATCAGTTGTCTGGTTGCCATGATACAAGCTATGCTTAGCTTACTTTGGGGCTAGATGGCGCTGTGTGACAATGTCCACAAAATAAAAAAAAAGTTTCTTGGAATTGTCTAAAAGTTTTGTGCTTTTCGCTTCCAGGTGCTACTCTCATGTTCCTGAAATGGTACCGGCTTCCACATTCACACCATCCAAAGCGACGCAGCACTGCTCAGAGGCAGTAATAGATATGGTGGCAGCATTAAGTGGTTTCCGAGTCAGTAGTCTCTGACCCGCCATCCGCGACGCACTGTCTTAGGTAGTGCATTTTACTAATAGAGGGGTTCAATATTATATGTGGTATCAATGGTAGCCCCTTAACAGTTGTACGACCAGCGACCGAGTGAGGTAGCAGGCAGTCCCCGAGTAGGACGTAGTGCTATATGTTATGTAGTTACGGAACGAGCCGACGGCCCACCTGGTGATAAGTGGTAACCTCGGCCCCTAACAACCGATGCGAATTCGGTCCTGCCTTACTAGGTACGACAAAACCCAAGTCGCATCGTATGCGCCCGTAACTATGAGACTTGAAGGTGGAATGTCTCATGTGCCTGTAATTTCACCGGCAACCATACCCTTCAAACCGGAACACAGTAACGCGAACACGTTACTGCTTGCCAGCATAAATGGGCATGGTGGCAGTACTTCCCCGGACGAACCTGGCAAGTTCTACTGCTGTTGAAACTACTGTTCTACTTGCTCTATCTGGTGTGTGTGTGCGTACTCACAGCGGGCGTGGCGGGCGTGGCGCGCGTGGCACTCTCCGCGTCCCGTATGATGCGCTGGAGCGCCGCGTGCCGCGCCCGCGGGGACTCCTCCACGCGCAGTCTGCTGCACGCGTCCTCGGAGCCCTCCGACAACGTCGAGTACTCGAGCAGGCTGTCCAGGTGACGACACAGGATCTCCTGCACACATGCAAATATTAACTAGCTGTTGCCCGCGTAGCATTCGGTTTTATCGCGCACCCCTATTTTACCCCGTCGGAAAAGTAGCCTAAGTTACTCCTTGTTACATCAGCTACGTGCCAGTGAAAGTCCCGTCAAAATCGGTCCAACCATATCAGAGATTAGCCGAAACAAACAGACAGACAGACAGATAGACAAAAATTTAAAAAAATGTTGTTTTGGTACTGTGTACATCCGTATGCACTTAGTAAAAAGCGATTATTATAAAATTACAAATAGACACTTCAATCCAAACAAAGGGGGGTACGTGCCTGCGCGTCGCAGCGTGCGTCGGGCTGGCAGAGCGCGAGCCGCGCGACCACCGGCTCCGACCAGTCCTCGTCTGTCCTCCCACACACGTACTTGGACAGCTCGCACATATCTGCATCTATAACAACAAATATTTCATTTGTATACCTCACAATATACTTACGGATTTTCTAGATTAAAACTGTTTTGAGATGACAAAACATGAACGTATGTTGTACGTCATATGATGAAATATTAAAAAAAAAGACGTGTGGCACTCGGAGACTGCCGCGGTAAAGCTATTGCGCGTGATATTTCAAAAAGTCATTAAAAGTTCTGGTATTTATCGATAGATGGAAAAACTAAAAAGTATCACCGCTGTGCCGGTCGGAGTGGGGAGTGTTAGGTAATTTCGTTACGGAATTTCTGGATTCGGTCTCCACGCTCAAGGCCCGCGATAGAAGCTATGCAATAGCTTAAAACAATTTTTGACTTCTAACACAAATAAGATTGGAAATTGTTCAGTACAATTGCTTAGTTTACAAATTCTCAACATATCGTGTTAACATTGTCACACAACCTGTGTCACATTTCATATCTTCAGACGTGTTTGTGTAATATACAGTATTTTAAAACATGTCCTCCGATTTATTTAATTAACACTAATGTGCAATTTACTATTTAAGATAGAGGGGTTGGAAAAAGGGGGAAGGAGAAAGGGAAAAATGCGGAGAAGCCGAGGAAGAGGGAGAGGAAACAACAGGGAGAGAGAGGAAGTGGGAGTTGGAGAGGGAGCTAGTACTTACTTTTGGGTAGGTCAGCAAGCGAATCGTATGTGGTAGCGTACACGAGCGCACCGCCCGGACCGAACCCGAGCCGCGAATGTCGCGCGCGGCTCACAGACATGTCCGCCACGCAAGCGGCGCCCAGCCGACCTGCAACCCCCCACAATGTAAATTATTTTATAAAGAATTCTCACAGAATTGATAAATATTGGTAGATATTTCACAGCGCCATCTAGCCCCAAAGTAAGCTAAGCATAGCTTGTATCATGGCAACCAGACAACTGATATACATACATATATACTTTTCTTTTGTAAATACATACATATAATACATATTAATACCCAGACACAACAAACATCAATGTTACAAATGTCACATAAATGTTTGTCCTGAGTGGGGATCAAATCCACGACCTACAGCGCAGAAGGTAGGGTTACTAACCAACTGAGCTATGAGGCTAGTCTAATAAATTAATATTTATATAATAATTTATTTACTCCACAGATACAAAAATAAAACACACATAGGTATCTAAATAATGACATGAAAACAGTTTTAAACTAAACATAAAATTGGACTCGGGTCTTAAAAATTTCAACGAATGTTACAAACTTGAGGGTTAAGCATTAAAATTATAAAATTTAAATAAATTCATTTCACGTAATTGGGAACCAAAAAATGACAAAGAGATATAGAACGCGGGCGCGGAGTTCCACTCTGTGGCTGTCCGCATTACGAAAATGGAACCAAAACGCTTCAAAAACATCACCTCAAGTTACTGAGGCTGTTTCTGTTTCAGCTTGGCGCTGAAACTAGTTCGTCCGGGGAAGTACTGCCACTATGCCCTTTTCTGCCGCCAAGCTGTAACGCTTTCGCGTCACTGTGTTCCGGTTTGAAAGGTGTGGTTGCCGGTGAAATTACAGGCACATGAGACATTCCACCGACACGTCTCAGAGTTACGGGCGCATACGATGCGACTTGGGTCTTGTCGTACCTAGTAGGGGAAGACCCAAGCCACATCGCTTGTTATGGGCTGAGGTTAGCACTTAACACCAGGTGGGCTGTCAGCTCGTTCTGTAACTGTATTACATAAAAAAAAGACGTGTGGCACTCGGAGACTGCCGCGGTAAAGCTATTGCGCGTGATATTTCAAAAAGTCATTAAAAGTTCTGGTATTTATCGATAGATGGAAAAACTAAAAAGTATCACCGCTGTGCCGGTCGGAGTGGGGGGTGTTAGGTTATTTTCGTTACGGAATTTCTGGATTCGGTCTCCACGCTCAAGGCCCGCGATAGAAGCTATGCAATAGCTTAAAAACCAGGACTGGTTGCAAGAAATATGTTGATATATTACCTGCAATGGTCTTCTTGAAGGGAGGTATCTTCCTGTGGTACTTGAGTACTATGTTGTGAGGCTGGACGATCAACGGTTTCATTGCAACTTCTGAAACATAAACTATCTATTCGTGTCACCGATTCCCTCGAACCAGTGTGGTGAAAGGATTGTAAGTGCGCCTCAAAGAGGCTCCTTTCCTGCACTGGACACATGTCTTCCAATTTGTAGTTCTAGGACATGTCGGTTTCCTCACGATGTTTACCATCACAGTTTTGGGAACGTGGTATTGCACACATAAATCTTTCAATTGAAAAACTCATAGGTGCACGTCGGTTTGAACCGGCGACCTCCGGATTGAAACTCGGGGTCGGTACCACTAGACCACCACGCTCTAAACATAAACTGAAACATTAAGAGAAAACGCCGAACCGTTTGGATAAATAGGTTCTAAATCTGTTGCTAAAAACAGCAAATTTATCATTTTTATTTCCAGATCAGGTTTATAAGTCATTTATGCAATAAATGGGAGTTAGTTTTAAATGTTAACAATCATATTTTATATGATACAGTTACGGAGCCGACGGCCCACCGGTAAGTGGTAACCTCGGCCCGTAACAACCGATGCTGAGTCCTCCCCTACTAGGTAAGACAAGACCCAAGTCGCATCGTATGCGCCCGTCACTCTGAGACGTGTAGGTGGAATGTCTCATGTGCCTGTAATTTCACTGGCAACCACACCTTTCAAACCGGTAGATAGTAACGCGAATAAATTACTGTGTTCCGGTGCAGTCACATTGAGTTAATGACGCAACGTGGTGCGACGCGGCCTTCCCATACCTAAGTAAGGGAGAACCCCGAGACAATATGTTTCCAGGTTATTAGTGCTTAACACCAGGAAAGCCATTAGCAACTCAATCACCCCAGTTTCTGGAGACACAGTACATCGGTCACCCATCCAATACTACGGGCTCACCTTCAACGTGCGGCTCCTGCAGCAGGTCGCGCCGCTCGCCCCCCGGGAGGCTCGACCCGGCGCTGGCGGGCAGGGGCCGGGGGGAGGAGGCGCCCCCCGGGGGGAGCGAGGGCGCCGCCACCGTCCCCATCGGCACCAGCTGGTCGCCGTTCGAGATCGATATGTCATCATCCATTTCTGTTACACAAAACATAACATATTCATTTAATGTACACGACTTGTCTGTACCACCCGGCAACGACACCAAACCGTCACACTCAAAGAAACGGCACACGTGTCACATTTCATAAGCAAATTCCCCGCGCAATACTTGTTCAATATATGTGGGAGAGCGCGTCAGGTCGCCGCGCCGACCGCTAGTATCTAGCTAGTAGCCTTGTGAGTGAGTGAGTGAGTGAGTGAGTGAGTGAGTGAGTGAGTGTGAGTGTGAGAGTTTGTGTGTGTGTGTTTGTCGGCGTAGTGTTTGTGTGTGCGTGTGCGTAGGCGTAGTGTGTGTGTGTGTTAGGTGTATCGGCGTAGTGTGTGTGTGTGTAGGTGTATCGGCGTAGTGTGTGTGTGTGTGTGTGTGTCGGCGCAGTGTGTATGTATGTGTGTCGGCGTAGTGTGTGTATGTGTGTGTCGGCGTAATGTGTTAACTGTGTCGGCGTAGTGTATTACCTGTGTCGGCGTACAGCGATGCCTTCATGAGTTGGACGTGCGCGCTCTGCCTGTTCTCGAGGCGCGCCAACTCGCTCGTCGGACTTTTGACGCCAAACGCTGACAGACAAACAATACAATACAATACATTTGTGAGACATTGTGTATGTGTTGTATGTTATGATACATACAACACATACACAGGGTCATACAGCATCATAGTAAGACTTTGGAACCAGATAACTAGTACAATACTTATATATATTTTTGTAAATACATATTAAAGGACAATGTTTGTCCTTGATAAAAATTGAACTCACGACCTAACAGAAGGTAACAACTGAACTATAAGGCTGGTCCCCGTCTTCTATGTAACATATATGTAGTTTTAGAGTTTATACACTATTAGGTAATAGTTAAAGTAACTAATTTATTTTTAGTAAGACAGTGTGGCAACCCTAAAACGTTATATAAAATGGATACTCTGGTAAAATCATATACATATGTATGTATTGTAAGGTTTAATTTTTAAAGAGGGTAGTTTGCGATCAACGACGTTCCACAATAACATTCAACAGGTGTTTTCCGGACGGCAGTGACTATAAAAGCAACTACAATCGGCAAGAAGGGGCATTCTGTGTTGAGTCGTTGTGGCGTTCGGACGTCAAGTCGAAGTAAAGTCTATATCTACAAGTATAAATTGTATAAAGTGTATAACATGGAGTAATAATAAGTAATTATAGTCTTGTGAAGTGGACCTAAAGGACTATTATTGGAGTATACGCTTACAGTATATACGGAAAAATATTAAACTTTTTTTTTTTATTTATTGTTTATTGATGCAGTTACGGAACGGGCCGACGGCCCACCTGGTGTTAAGTGGTAACCTCGGCCCATAACAACCGATGCGACTTTGGTACTTCCTTTACTAGGTACGACAAGACCCAAGTCGCATCGTATGCGCCCGTAACTGTGAGACGTGTAGGTGGAATGTCTCTTGTGCCTGTAATTTCCATGTTGACGGTGGGTTGGCTGTTGTAAGTGCACAAAACAAGCGGTCACCCATCCGAGTGGTGGCCCCCGGCGGGTACACTCACCTCTGTTGTCCTGGTAGAGGCTCTGCGACTCCGCGTTGTCCTCCGTTGTGTCCATCTCGAAACCTGACACAAGTAATTTTATTATTTTGAATTGTCACACAGCGCCATCTAGCCTAAAAGTTAGCTAAGCACATCTTGTACACACTTTTTTTGTTAATACATATCAACACCCAGATACAAAATAAACGTCTATGTTCGTCACACAAATATTTGTCCTGGGTGAGAATCGAACCCACGACCTACAGCGCAGAAGGCAGGGTTACTACCAACTGAGCTATGAGGCTAAGTCTAAGTTTACTCCTTAACAATCAATTCCATTTAAAGCCCCAGGTATGAAACGTTGATAGGATACATAATCGACTTTTTTTTTTATGTGATACATTTACGGAACGAGCCGAAGGCCCACCTGGTGTTAAGTGGTAACCTCTGCCCATAACAACCGATGCTGAGTCCTTCCCTACTAGGTAAGACAAGCCCCAAGTCGCATCGTATGCGCCCGTAACTCCGAGACGTGCAGGTGGAATGTCTCTTGTGCGTGTAATTTCAGCGTTAACAAAAAGCGTTATGTGATACCTTTAGAAGCGCCGTTCAGCTGGAGCATAGATGAGTGTTGCATCGCGAACATGCTGTCCTCAGGCGACAGCAGCACACCGCCGGAGAGGCCCAGACCCCCGAGGCCGGGAGATGGCGCCACTATAGGTTTCGATACTGTCCGACACGATTACAACAAATTATTGTTTAATGCGATAAAGATAAAACGACCAGAGTGCTTTTAAGAGCAATAGAACTCACGCCGGGGAAGTACTGCCACCATGCCCATTTCTGCCGGCAAGCAGTGAAGCATTCGCTGTATTCCGGTTTGAAAGGTGTGGTTGCCGGTAAAATTACAGACACACGAGACCAAACTGAATAGCAGTGACGTGAGAATTACTGCTTGTTAGCTCAACTGACTGCCTACCCATTTGAAGGTTATCGAAAGTCCTTTGAAGTTCAAATCAAATCTTAAAAAGATATTTCTAAAAGGAGTTCTATCATTGCAAGAAATTTTGACATAAAATTTTAATGAATAAGTTTTTTATTTTGACATTAACTATTTTTCATTTATTATTTTAATTGCAGTACTGTTTTTTATTTAATTTTATTGTAATATTGTTTAAAGCCTAATTTTAAGTTATTTCATTTAAGATTGTCACTGAATAAATGATATTATGATTGTCGGTAGATATAGGTGGGGTGGCAGCACCTTCCCGGGTGGGTTGGGGCCGCTGGTTGTGTACAGCGCGTCAGGCCGCCGGCCACTAGTATCTACCTAGTAGCCTTGTGTGTGTGTGAGTGAGTGAGTGAGTGTGTGAGTGTGTGTGTTTGTGTGTGTGTCGGCGTAGTGTGTGTGTGTGTGTGTCGGCGTAGTGTGTGTGTGTGTGTGTGTGTGTGTGTGTGTGTGTGTGTGTCGGCGTAGTGTGTGTGTGTATGTGTGTCGGCGTAGTGTGTGCGTGTGTGTGTCGGCGTAGTGTGTGTATGTGTGTCGGCGTAGTGTGTACGCTGTGTACTCACGGGCGGGCGCTGCGTTGTTCTGCAGGGTCTGGTTCACGAGCTGCCTCTTGATCACGTCCGGTGTGATGTCGTCTTCCTCGTCGGAGTCTGTCAGACCGTATTTGCTGAAGTGTTCCACCTGAACATTATGAAGGTATATAAACTGACAATTCATTTGATATGGACTGGCCTCATAGCTCAGTTGGTTAGTAACCCTACCTTCTGCGCTGTAGGTCGTGGGTTCGATCCCCACTCAGGACAAACATTGATGTGACATTTGTAACATTGATGTTTGTCCTGTGTCTGGGGTGTTAATATGTATTATATGTATGTACTTACAAAAGAAAATTATATAAGTATGTATATCAGTTGTCTGGTTCCCATGATACAAGCCATGCTTAGCTTACTTTGAGGCTAGATGGCGCTGTGTGAAAATGTCCACCAATATTTATTTAATTGTATTTTTCTAACAATCTGATGATGTCAAGTTTTATTTATTTTGTATTTGATAAAAAAAATACACAGTTATAATCAAATGTCGCACGACCAATTCAGTAAAACATGTTTCATAAACGATTGTATCATCTGCATGTAATGCCATTTACATGTTACAGCATGTTAAATATACTTTTTATGTTCTTAACACATACACACAATTAGCTGTTGCCCGCAACTTCATCCGCGTGGAGTTCAGTGTTATCACGCACCCGTATTTTACCCCCTCGGAAAAGTAGCCTAAGTTACTCCTTGTTACATCAGCTATCTGCCAGTGAAAGTCCCGTCAAAATCGATCCAGCCATTACAGAGATTAGCCAGAACAAACAGACAGACAAAGATTGTAAAAAATGTTGTTTTGGTATATGTACCGTGTATACATCCATATGCACTTAGTAAAAAGCGATTATTTTAATATTACAAACAGACACTCCAATTATATTTATCTGTATTGATAATTACCTACATAATGACGTACAGCGCTGAAGGCAGGGTTACTACCTGCTAACTGCAATGCCACTCATTATTCAAGTACAAAGTTATGTAAACCAACAAATATCCGTATTTTTTTATTTTTTTTTATTAGCACAAAACACATTAAAATTGTGAAAACAGTACATAACAACGCAATTGGTAATCTGAATAAGTCAAAGTCAAAACTTTTATTTCCATAGAATTCATAAAGAAATGGCTTGGAAACGTCAATACTATTCAAAACATAAGGTCACGCGTACTTATCGACAAGTTTGACGCGCTGTTCAAACCCTATCCGACCCTCCATGGGGAAGAACAAACTAGAAACCCCTAAAGGATGGCTTCCTTTTTTTGCAAGCACGATCCTTGTAACAATTGAGTACTTAGATCTATGTTATATTTATGACTACATAATATACTATTACAGGATGTTTTGTGTGTAGTTGAGCAGAGCGACATCAGACCCGAGGGGGATTTATCATTTATATAATCATTTACACAGTAATAAGCTTTACTTAACAGATAGAATAGTAACGTAAGCATATGGTATGTATGTATGTATGTATGGATATAGCTTACCCTAAACACCCAGCTGCCTGTCTGCGGTCTGTACTCAATGAACTTCGTGTCGTGTTTGTCGCACACGCGTCGCAGCTTGCCCTCGTACTCCATTTTCAATAATCTGTAATGTTTCATTAATATACTAGTTTATATCAGATGTGACATGTCGCCTGTGGGCAGTTTGTACGAGCTGTGACATGTCGCCTGTGGGCGGTGTGTACGAGCTGTGACATGTTGCCTGTGGGCAGTTTGTACGAGCTGTGACATGTCGCCTGTGGGCAGTTTGTACGAGCTGTGACATGTCGCCTGTGGGCAGTTTGTACGAGCTGTGACATGTCGCCTGTGGGCAGTTTGTACGAGCTGTGACATGTCGCCTGTGGGCAGTTTGTACGAGCTGTGACATGTCGCCTGTGGGCAGTTTGTACGAGCTGTGACATTTTTTTTTTTTTTTTTTTTTTTAATGTAATACATTTACGGAACGAGCCGACGGCCCACCTGGTGTTAAGTGGTAACCTCGGCCCATAACAGCCGATGCGACTTGGGTCCTCCCATACTAGGTATGACAAGACCAAAGTCGCATCGTATGCGCCCGTAACTGTGAGACGTGAAGGTGGAATGTCTCATGTGCCTGTAATTTCACCGGCAACCACACCTTTCAAACCGGAACACAGTAACGCGAATGCGTTACTGCTTGGCGGCAGAAAAGGGCATGGTGGCAGTACTTCCCCGGACGAACTTGGCGAGAGTTCTACTGCTCTTAAAAACATGTCGCCTGTGGGCAGTTTGTACGAGCTGTGACATGTCGCCTGTGGGCAGTTTGTACGAGCTGTGACATGTCGCCTGTGGGCGGTGTGTACGAGCTGTGACATGTTGCCTGTGGGCAGTTTGTACGAGCTGTGACATGTCGCCTGTGGGCAGTTTGTACGAGCTGTGACATGTCGCCTGTGGGCAGTTTGTACGAGCTGTGACATGTCGCCTGTGGGCAGTTTGTACGAGCTGTGACATGTCGCCTGTGGGCAGTTTGTACGAGCTGTGACATGTCGCCTGTGGGCAGTTTGTACGAGCTGTGACATGTCGCCTGTGGGCAGTTTGTACGAGCTGTGACATGTCGCCTGTGGGCAGTTTGTACGAGCTGTGACATGTCGCCTGTGGGCAGTTTGTACGAGCTGTGACATGTCGCCTGTGGGCAGTTTGTACGAGCTGTGACATGTCGCCTGTGGGCAGTTTGTACGAGCTGTGACATGTCGCCTGTGGGCAGTTTGTACGAGCTGTGACATGTCGCCTGTGGGCAGTTTGTACGAGCTGTGACATGTCGCCTGTGGGCGGTGTGTACGAGCTGTGACATGTTGCCTGTGGGCAGTTTGTACGAGCTGTGACATGTCGCCTGTGGGCAGTTTGTACGAGCTGTGACATGTCGCCTGTGGGCGGTGTGTACGAGCTGTGACATGTTGCCTGTGGGCAGTTTGTACGAGCTGTGACATGTCGCCTGTGGGCAGTTTGTACGAGCTGTGACATGTCGCCTGTGGGCAGTTTGTACGAGCTGTGACATGTCGCCTGTGGGCAGTTTGTACGAGCTGTGACATGTCGCCTGTGGGCAGTTTGTACGAGCTGTGACATGTCGCCTGTGGGCAGTTTGTACGAGCTGTGACATGTCGCCTGTGGGCGGTGTGTACGAGCTGTGACATGTTGCCTGTGGGCAGTTTGTACGAGCTGTGACATGTCGCCTGTGGGCAGTTTGTACGAGCTGTGACATGTCGCCTGTGGGCGGTGTGTACGAGCTGTGACATGTTGCCTGTGGGCAGTTTGTACGAGCTGTGACATGTCGCCTGTGGGCAGTTTGTACGAGCTGTGACATGTCGCCTGTGGGCAGTTTGTACGAGCTGTGACATGTCGCCTGTGGGCAGTTTGTACGAGCTGTGACATGTCGCCTGTGGGCAGTTTGTACGAGCTGTGACATGTCGCCTGTGGGCAGTTTGTACGAGCTGTGACATGTCGCCTGTGGGCAGTTTGTACGAGCTGTGACATGTCGCCTGTGGGCGGTGTGTACGAGCTGTGACATGTTGCCTGTGGGCAGTTTGTACGAGCTGTGACATGTCGCCTGTGGGCAGTTTGTACGAGCTGTGACATGTCGCCTGTGGGCGGTGTGTACGAGCTGTGACATGTTGCCTGTGGGCAGTTTGTACGAGCTGTGACATGTCGCCTGTGGGCAGTTTGTACGAGCTGTGACATGTCGCCTGTGGGCGGTGTGTACGAGCTGTGACATGTTGCCTGTGGGCAGTTTGTACGAGCTGTGACATGTCGCCTGTGGGCAGTTTGTACGAGCTGTGACATGTCGCCTGTGGGCAGTTTGTACGAGCTGTGACATGTCGCCTGTGGGCAGTTTGTACGAGCTGTGACATGTCGCCTGTGGGCAGTTTGTACGAGCTGTGACATGTCGCCTGTGGGCGGTGTGTACGAGCTGTGACATGTTGCCTGTGGGCAGTTTGTACGAGCTGTGACATGTCGCCTGTGGGCAGTTTGTACGAGCTGTGACATGTCGCCTGTGGGCGGTGTGTACGAGCTGTGACATGTTGCCTGTGGGCAGTTTGTACGAGCTGTGACATGTCGCCTGTGGGCAGTTTGTACGAGCTGTGACATGTCGCCTGTGGGCGGTGTGTACGAGCTGTGACATGTTGCCTGTGGGCAGTTTGTACGAGCTGTGACATGTCGCCTGTGGGCAGTTTGTACGAGCTGTGACATGTCGCCTGTGGGCGGTGTGTACGAGCTGTGACATGTTGCCTGTGGGCAGTTTGTACGAGCTGTGACATGTCACCTGTGGGCGGTGTGTACGAGCTATGACATGTCGCCTGTGTGTTAGAGCTCTGACATGTCGCTGTGTGTACGAACTGTGACATGTCGCTGTGGGCGATATGTACGAGCTGTGACATGTCACCTGTGGGCGGTGTGTACGAGCTGTGACATGTCGCCTGTGGGCAGTTTGTACGAGCTGTGACATGTCACCTGTGGGCGGTGTGTACGAGCTATGACATGTCGCCTGTGTGTTAGAGCTCTGACATGTCGCTGTGTGTACGAACTGTGACATGTCGCTGTGGGCGATATGTACAAGCTGTGACATGTCACCTGTGGGCGGTGTGTACGAGCTGTGACATGTCGCCTGTGGGCAGTTTGTACGAGCTGTGACATGTAGCTGTGGGCGGTGTATACGAGCTGTGACATGCCACCTGTGGGCAGTTTGTACGAGCTGTGACATGTCGCCTGTGGGCAGTTTGTACGAGCTGTCACTGTGGGCGATGAGTACGAGCTGTGACATGTCACCTATGGGCGGTGTGTACGAGCTGTGACATGTCGCCTGTGGGCAGTTTGTACGAGCTGTGACATGTAGCTGTGGGCGGTGTATACGAGCTGTGACATGCCACCTGTGGGCAGTTTGTACGAGCTGTGACATGTCGCCTGTGGGCAGTTTGTACGAGCTGTCACTGTGGGCGATGAGTACGAGCTGTGACATGTCACCTATGGGCGGTGTGTACGAGCTGTGACATGTCACCTATGGGCGGTGTGTACGAGCTGTGACATGTCGCTGTGGGCGGTGTGTGTGTGTGTATGTATTGTGCTCACCGGTCGGGGTCGTCTATGGGGCGTTTGTTGGTCTTGTCGCGGGGCCATATCCGGTCTAGCGTGACGATGGCGCGCCGGTTGAGCCCCTCGCCCACGGGCGGCTTGTCCGCGTCCTCCGGATATATTATCACCTCCTTGTTCAGGAAGTGTACTGTGGATATTAACGTAATTAATCGTCTGTGATTGAGTCATGTGAATATTAATGCTTTCTTGACTGGCCTCATAGCTCAGTTGGTTAGTAACCCTACCTTCAGCGCTGTAGGTCGTGGATTCGATCCCCACTCAGGACAAACTTTTATGTGACATTTGTAACATTGATGTTTGTTCTGTGTCTGGGTGTTAATATGTATTATATGTATGTATTTACAAAAGAAAAAGTATATAAGTATGTGTATATCTGTTGTCTGCTTCTCTTGATACAAGCTATATATGCTTAGCTTACTTTGGGGCCAGATGGCGCTGTGTGACAATGTCCATCATTATTTATTTATTTATTCATTTACTAGAGCTGCATATATCTCTGTTGTCATTATATCCACGACACAGACACACAACACATACATCCATAACCCAATATACTGACGTTTCCAAGCCATTTTTGAACACTATGGAAAAAAATTTTTTTACTTTGACAAAGAACCAACAATAATTGACATTTTCTTGACTCTATGAAATCTATGGACATAAAGATTGTGACTTTAAGCAAGTAATATAAGTAGAATGAAAGGCAAGCATACACTCCCGTAGCACACACACACACACACACACACACACACACACACACACACACACACACACACACGCACACACACACATACACACGTACACGCACACGCACACGCACACGTACACGTACCCAAGTTGTCAATATCGAGTCCGGCGACGTCGATCTCCGCGTCGTAGTAAACGTTCCCGTAGTTGGTGCGTCCAATAGTCAGGTGGGAGAGCACGCACGATCCGTCCGGACGTATGTACTCTGCAATTGTATGTAACGTTTGCATTAATTTTAATAAACACTAGCTGTTGCCCGCGACTTCGTCCGCGTGGAATACGGTTTTATCACGCACCCCTGTTTTACCCCTCGGTAGCCTAAGTTACTCCTTGTTACATCAGCTATCTGCCAGTGAAAGTCGCGTCAAAATAGGTCCAGCCACTCCAGAGATAAGCCGGAACAAACAGACAGACCGGAGATACCGGAGAGACGCCGGAGTTTGACAATGAAACGCTCAACCCCCCCCCCCCCCCCCTCTACCATTATTACTACTCATGTGTCAGTGTCTCGTATGTAACCAGTGCCCCACCCCCTCTGTGCCCCTAACTCAGAGCGTTACTTACTAATCATGTCCCCTCCCCTCCGTGCCCCTAACTCAGAGCGTCACTTACTAATCATGCCCCCCTAGTGTCCCTAACTCAGAGCGTTACTTACTAATCACGTCCCCCAGTAGCTCGCCTGCGTGCCCCTAACACAAAGCTACTCTTACTGATCATGTCCTCCCAGTGCCCCCAACGCCCCTAACTCAGAGCGTCACTTACTAATCATGTCCCCTCCCCTCCGTGCCCCTAACTCAGAGCGTCACTTACTAATCACGTCCCCCCCGTGCCCCTAACTCAGAGCGTCACTAACTAATCATGACCCCCCCCAGTGCCCCTGACAGTGCGCGTCACTTACTGATCATGTCGTCGAGCGAGGGTATGGTGTAGTAGCCGGGGCGCGTGCACCTCACGCCGGTGGGGTGCGGCGCCGTCTCGCGCGGCCGCGGGGCGCCCGCCTGCTGCTCCTCCTCAGACACTGCTGGGGAAACAAACCTATTGGTGGGGACATTGTCACACAGCGCCATCTAGCCCCAGAGTGAGCTAAGCACAGCTTGTATCATGGGGACCAGACAATGGACATACTTATTATACATACATACTTACTTATATACTTTTCTTTTTGTTAATACATATACTTATTATTGAAGGATACAGATATCAAATTGCAAGGTTGTCGATATTCGCAATTTCAAAATTTTTTCTTTTTATGAAGTAACTATGGAAATAAAAGTACAGTACATCATAAACACAAAAAGACAAAAGTTAATCATATAGAATTCGTCAGTTAATAAATAAATTAATGATACAATATAATAATAATATATATATATATATAATACGTACTAATAGCTAAGCCTGTGTTTCCATTTGCTCTAGGTTCTTTTGGAAAATAATATAATAATAAATAGTTAACTATTAAATATTTATATTAGTGTAACGGTTAAATCTAAAGTTTAATTTATTGTAATTGTAAACGATTGATACAATACCGATACCATCTATCGGTTACAAAGTGTCGGATATCGTGAAACCACAAACATGAGACCAGAATTCCTGGCGCAATAAATAAAAATAATAAATAACGATTTGAGTCATTACTTATCTAACTTGGTAGGGTATCTGTCAATTTATGAGAGGACCCAAGTGTTATATACAGGGTGTCCGGTAATGAATGGATAACCTTGAAATGGGTCTTAGTAGAACTATTGGGCATTCGGAAAAAAATATCAAATAAAAAAGAACCAAGTAGTATAAAAAAAACAAAACAAATAAAACAAAAAATTCAAAACATCGATATTATTTAAAAAAATACATATCTTTGATACTACTTCGTTTTTTTTTATTTGATATTTTTTTCCGAATGCCCAATAGTTCTACTAAGACCCATTTCAAGGTTATCCATTCATTACCGGACACCCTGTATATCTATGTTAAAAAATAACTTAAAATAATTACCAATCACATAATAATGTCACAATAATGAATATATAAAAATAACCGTATAGTCCTCCAATTTGATGTGATATCTTCTCACAAGTGGAGCACGCCGCGCTGTCGTCCGAGCGCGCGTGGTGACGACAGAACGACAGCCTCCATACACCTATATTCAGTGAGGGCACATCAGTAGGGAGGGGGGGGGGGTATTAGTAGGTGTGTGGTAATACTAGGTAGGGGGTTAGTAGTAGGTAGGGGGGTAGTAGTAGTAGTAGGTAGGGGGGTAGTAGTAGTAGTAGGTAGGGGGTGGTAGGTAGGGGGGTAGGAGTAGGTAGGGGGGTAGGAGTAGGTACGGGGGTAGTAGTAGTAGTAGGTAGGGGGGTAGTAGTAGGTAGGGGGGTAGTAGTAGGTAGGGGGCACTACTACACCACAGGATGTAACGGGGGATGCTGTGTAAGAGAAAGGATGGGAAGCGGTTTGTTAAGCGAATGACAATGCTGTCGGTAGTGCACAAAATGAATAGGCAAATATTATATTTAGTGGACAATAAATATGATTGGTTTTTAAATAGAACAAGACTGAACAACAGACAGACAGACGGACACAACAAGTGTATAAGGTGCGGCGGATAGATTGGATATAATGTGTTACCGGAGAGTGTATTGATGTTCTCCTTCTCGTGTGATAGGGAGAGTGAGGGGTCGCCGCGCGCCCCCGAAGTGGTGGCGGGCCGCACGCCGAGCTCGCGCACAGAGTTCTCGCACGCGTCCGAGTTCGGCGCCTGCGCAAGCGGCTTGCGGAGACTTTTTGTTGTCAGCCTGTACAGATTAAACTATATAAAAACACTTGAAAATTTCAAGTCAATCCATTGTCTACTTTTCGAGTTTTACGGACACAAACTAACGGAAACTTAATATTAATTATGTACTACTAATATTTTTTTCATTTAGTTCAAATAACATGAATATTATGTTGATAATAATAATAATAAATTGATTTAAACTTACATAGTAAAATGGTGAAAGAAACTTAACTAACTTATTTTACATTATATATTTACATAATGTAATGTATTATGTATAATTGATTCACTCACCAACTCGCTCGCCTCTCAGATATCTCGGTCTGAAGGTCTTTCTCTGTCAAAAGAAAACATACAATTTGTCAGTCGCGTCAAATCACTAATATGGCGATCGAATAACGATATTCCCATCAGTTAAACTAAAGAATATAACATCGATAATAAAGCTTATAATTATCACTAGAGTTTGTAAGTATGAGGGAGTAATATAGTGTCCTACGACAAGGCGCCAAACAACCCCAAAGGGCAGTGAAATTATGACATCAGTAACAACAACCTACATAAGACAAGTTTTGTTTAATTTATGTATTCTTAATACGAAATATCGCAAAAAATATATTTAATTTGATCCTCCAATTAGTTTCTTGTCGATCTTTCTTAGCCTTGTTCTAGACCCCCCCCTCCCCCCCTTTTCGAGGCAAAATTATCGGGGCACACTGTAACACGAGGTCGCAACGTTGGTTTAAAATATATGATGCTGTTTTATTTAGTTTGGGTAAAACAATAACAGTTTAAGTTAACATGATATAAAATCATACTGAAACCAATGAAATTTCCACAATTTGATTATTACTATCATTATTATCCAAAGGATGTGTTACCTAAAGACGGATAGAGTCGCGGTGTCGATTCCCCATCTATAGGGCGTTCCTTTTCGTTCCACGGTAGTTTTGAAGAGCTCAACCTGTACATACGAACACATAATGAATAGCAATGTTGTGGTACACTGCAGGGAATACTCTCGGATTGCGAGAGATTATATATCGGTGAATCACAATATACCGCTTTCAAGATGAAACGCTGACTTCGGGAACAAAACCTCAATATAACAAAACCTGACAATATATACTCACCAGCTGCTTTGGTTGTCTGAACTGATGTCATGGCCTGTAAACGAAATAAAACATTAATAAATACTATTTTATTTCAGTATGGTCCCACTTTTCAATAATTTGTTTAAAAGAAGATTGTCTAAAAAGGTAAATAAATAAATAATGGTGGACGTTGTCACACAGCGCCATCTAGCCCCAAAGTAAGCTAAGCATAGCTTGTATCATGGGAACCAGACAACTGATATACATTCTTACTTATATACTTTTTTGTATATAATACATATTAACACCCAGACACAGAACAAACATCATTACCTATATACTTTAGTGTAAATACATACATATACTGTAGGTAAGCTATGATGTATATAACTCACTGTTAATATTATTGGGGTAGTCAACGTTCCGTGGCAGTCTCCCCGCGTCCTGCTCGGCGTGCGCGTGCGCGCCGCTCACTTCACGCTGTTGCTCCTCCGATCTGTGCTCGCTACTGTGTTCACATTGCATTTATTATTTTATTTATTTTTATTTTATTTTTACATTTTTAGGAAATCTTACAGCTAGCTTAATGAAGTTAATAAACAGCAGATATCCTAGCTTTTTTTTGGTATAACATAAATAACTTTGATATCGATCGCTTTCCCCCATAGCATGATACCGTATGTCATAACACTATGAACATAATGATTATGCGCCAAACGGCAGCAGAACTAACTTTGAGAGTTATTACTTGCTGTTCCCACTGCACCTATATTCAAAACATAGAAGACTGCAGCTTCATTATGGAAGATTAGTATATGTAATACAGTTACATAACGAGCTGACGGCCCACCTGGTGATAAATGGTAACCTCAGCCCATAACAAGCGATGCGGCTTGGCTCCTCCCCTACTAGGTACAACAAGACCCAAGTCGCAACGTATGCGCCCGCAACTCTGAGACGTGTAGGTGGAATGTCTCGTGTGCCTGTAATTTTACCGGCAACCACACCTTTCAAACCGGAACACAGTAATTAAGCGTTACTGCTTGGCGGCAGAAACGGGCATGGTGGCAGTACATCCCCAGACGAACTTGGCGAGAGTTCTACTGGTGTTAAAGTGTTGTTGTGTGTTGGTTACCTGTACCTGTACGAGGGCGGGTGTCCGTCCGTGGTGTCGTTGTGTTCGGTGTGTCTGTGGTTGTGTCGCAGCACGAGCCGCTTCCGGCTCGGCTTCAGGCTCAGCTTGTCCTCCAGGCTCGCGTCCGACTCCTCCAGACCCTCGAACAGGGACTTCTGTAACGTTACGACACACGTTACGGATACACGCGCAACAAAAACAATGTTCGTGTGCACGGATCGTGAGCCCAGGTGTTCTGAATGGATTCATAATAATAATAAATACTGGTGGACATTGTCACACAGCGCCATCTAGCCCCAAAGTAAGCTAAGCATAGCTTGTATCATGGCAACCGGAAAACTGATATACATACTTACATACTTTTATTTTGTAAATACATACATATAATACATATTAACACCCAGACACAGAACAAACATCAATGTCACATAAATGTTTGTCCTGAGTGGGGATCGAACCCACGACCTACAGCGCGGAAGGCATGGTTACTAACCAACTGAGCTATGAGGCTAGTCGAGGATTGGGTGCCCTACAGGATCCTGGTGATGCCAGGGTTCGTGTTCCTGCGTTGCGTCGGTGTGAGTGTATACGTGTACTAAGTGAGTGAGTGAGTGAGCGTGTGAGTGAGTGAGTGAGTGACACCTTGTCGGCCGGCGGGCGCTGGTGCAGCGCGAGCCGGATCGCGGGCGGGGAGGTGACGCGGTACGCGGCGCTGGACCGCGCCATCACGGCGGCCTGCGCGCGCGGGTTCGTCGGCTTGAGCACGTCTTCAGCTGTAGTCGCTGTAACATGGCACGTACAACATAAGCCATATTACATACCGAGTGGATTCATCTGCGGGCTAATCCGCATCGAATTTGATTCAAAATTTTAAGGAAGTACTGCTACACTAGTATTAATTATACTACTCGTGTAAGTCAAAGTCAAAGTCAAAAACTTTATTTCCATAGAATTCATAAAGAAATGGCTTTGGAAACGTCAATATTATTCAAAACATAAGGTCACGCGTACTTATCGATAAATTTGATAGCTGTTCAAACCCTATCCGACCCTCCGTGGGGAAGAACAGCCAAGAAACCCCTAATGGAGGGATTCCTTTTTTTGTAGCAGTAGTAATACTCCACATTGGGCTGCTACACTACACACGTGCAACATGCAGTGTCGGGGCATACTGTCTGTGACTATTGGAGGCCTACAACTCACAGGAGTCCGGCAGCAGGTCCTTGAAGAGCGGCGAGTCCCCGTAGGGTCGCGCCGCGAGCGTCAGTATCTGCTCGTGCACGTTGCCAGCCGCGGACGCACCCGACAAGTTGCTGGAAACATTTGTTCATATATTTGGAATTAAAGTTACAAAAATTAATCTCTCAAAGATTTTTATTTAAAATATACTGTCAGATTGTTTAGCGACTTCTGGTTGAAGCCCTTTAATTATTTTTGTATCAGTATCCGGTAGAAGCGCTGTATATAATATCTGCTTAGTTCATTACTCATTCTCTTTCTGGTGCTCGCTCTTGAAGTGATAAGTAATACCTTCCTAGTGGAGTATATAACAAGAATAAAATAGTAATTCAGTGAAGAAACTATGTTCGTTTGTGTTGCCACCTAGAACCCCCATAATCCTATAACATTTACGTACGTTACGTTCATACGGATATCCCACGGACACACTGACAACAGCGTGCCGGGCCTATGCGCGGCTAACGTACACACTACATATATACAACATTGGTAAAAGTATTGTATAATAAATAAAAAATGTATAAAGTATTAATTTATTAGGGAAAACAAACAACTACATAATATCGTACAAACATACAAATAAATAAAATTGGAGTGTCAGTTTGTAATATTAAAATAATCACTTTTCACTAAGTGCACATGGATTTATACACGGTACATATACCAAAACAACATTTTTATACAATTTTTGTCTGTCTGCCTGTCTGTTTATTCCGGCTAATCTCTGAAAATGGCTGGACAGATTTTGACGGGACTTTCACTGGCGGATAGCTGATGTAACAAGGTGTAACTTAGGCTACTTTTCCGACGGGGTAAAATAGGAGTGCGTGATAAAACCGAATCCCACGCGGACAAAGTCGCGGGCAACAGCTTTTGAAGAAAACTGCCTTCTTCTTATCCTTAATCATTTTATTTTACAATGTTTCTCGGTATACTACTACAGAACTATCGGTACACGCTAGAACTGCGCTTCCCTTGACTTCGCTGCTCGATCGCTCCACTAGAACTGAGACTCCGTATTGCCACCTCCTTAACTCGTTGACAACAACGGCCATGACAGGCTACGCCTTTCCGGTACTCAATAAATTGAGAGACCAAAAGTATTAAAAATGACAGCAAGAAGTCAAGTGAAGTACCTTTGGAACATTTTTCATTACAAATCATAAAATTATACAAGGAAACGGAACATAAAATACTTAAAATCAATTAATAAATTTAGAAATCATGACAAGCTAGTAAACATATAAGTCATTTATATGTACACTACAAAAAAATTTTTTGTATTGTGGTAAATTCTTTTGCATGAAAGTAAATTGTGACTAGCGCTAGCATAGTGTGAAATAAACCGTCCAGATTTGTATAATATAATCAACATGAAACATGTGATGCGCTTGTAATTTGACAGGCGAATAATAGGCAAATAATCCCACTCACTTGGCGAGCGATGTGTTATTGGCGTTGATGCCGAGTCCGAGCGAAGAACCGCCGAGAGCCGAGGTGTTGCCGAACATGCCGCCGCCGAGCCCGCCCTCCAGCCCTGCACACACAGGCACACCACCTCAACACACGAGCTCTACGCAGCCGACGCACGAGAGGAGCCTCATTGAGGCGCACTTCAAATCCTTTCACCACACTGTTTCTCTCGGACCAGTGTAGTGAAAGGATTTTAAGTGCGCCTCAAACAGACTCCTTTCGTGCACTTGACACGTGTCTTCGAGTTTTTAGTTCTAGGACATGTCGGTTTCCTCACGATGTTTTCCTTTACCGTTTTGAGTGGTATTGCGCACATAAATCTTTCAAGCGAAAAACTCGTAAATGCACGTCGAGATTTGAGCCGGCGACCTCCGGATTGAAACTCGGGGTCAGGGGAGGGAGGTACACACAGGCGACTTTTTATCCCGAGGAACGAAGCCTATATTTGTATAGTAAAATATTGTTATTTACAAGTCAAGTAAAAAACTTTTATTTCCATAGAATTCATTAAGAAATGAAACGTCAATATTATTCAATACATAAGGTCACGCGTACTTATCGATAAGTTTGATGCCTGTTCAAACCCTATCCGACCCTCCATGGGGAAGAATGATATTACATATATAAATATATGTGTACATACCTGTTCTGAAATTGTTGTTGGGCTGCATCGAGAAGGAAGTGCCGCCCATACCGAACGGAGCCTGCGTCGCCGGCTTCGCAGCGAACGAATTCGCGCCCAATCCTGTGTTCATACCACCTGCAACATGTGTTTATATACAGGGTGTCCGGTAATGAATGGATAACCTTGAAATGGGTCTTAGTAGAACTATTGGGCATTCGGAAAAAAATATCATATAAAAAAAACAAGTAGTATCAAAGATATGTATTTTTTAAATAATATCGATGTTTTGTTTTATTTGTTTTTTGTATTTTTTTTTATTTGAGTTTTTTTCCGTATGCCCAATAGTTCTACTAAGACCCATTTCAAGGTTATCCATTCATTACCGGACATCCTGTATACATACATATATAATGCACGCTTACACAGTTTGGACATCTTTGACTGGCCTCACATCCTAGTTGGTAGTAACCCTGCCTTCTGCGCTGTAGATCATGGGTTCGACTCCAATTCAGGACACACATTTGTGTGAAGAACATAGGTGTTTGTTCTGGGTCTGGGTGTTAATATGTATCATATGTATTATTATTTACAAAAAGTATACAATATCAAAATGGAAATATTTCAGGGGAGGCCTATGTTCAGCAGTGGACTTTTACCCGCTGATATGATGATACACGTATTATATCACTTACACGGTTCTCATGATACAAACCATTTGGGGATTTTAGCTTAGTTTGGGGCTAGATGGCTATTTATGTAGAGAGGTACGCGAAGCAAGTGCAAGAGGCTAGTTTGAACGAAACCATTGGAAGTGTAACATCACACACTTTGCCCGAATCGGCGATATTTTGGACATAACCAGTCAACCAATTTGGTTGACGTGTACAATATAGCAAGGCGCCATCTATTGACGGCCGGACACCTGGAGGTTACCTAGAGCGGGCTGTGCGCCGCCGAAACCGAAGCTGGGCTGCGTGGTCGCCGGCTTGCCGAAAGCGCTGTTGCCGAACAGCCCGCCCG
Source organism: Chesias legatella (assembly GCA_947359385.1). NCBI lineage: Eukaryota > Metazoa > Arthropoda > Insecta > Lepidoptera > Geometridae > Chesias > Chesias legatella. The sequence continues at coordinate 142,055 of OX375792.1, forward strand.
CGGACGAGGTGCTCGTGCCGAACCCGCCCGCCATGCTGCCCACACCTAACACACAACACACAATCTCTATAAACATATACTCGCCTCACAGCTCGGTAGGAACCCTGCCTTCTGCGCTGTACGTCATCGGTTCGATTCCACCCAGGACAAACATTTGTGTGAAGAATGTTTGTTCTGTGTCTGGCTGTTAATATGTTTTTTATATTAAATACTAGCAGATATATATATGTATGTATTTACAAAAAGTATATGTATGTATATCAGTTGTCTGGTTGCCATGATACAAGCTATGCTTAGCTTACTTTGGGGCTAGATGGCGCTGTGTGACAATGTCCACCATTATTTATTTATTTATTTATCCTTAGGGTACAAGTGGGTACAAGTAGTACCTGGTTGCGCGGCTCCGAAGGTTGGCGCCTGAGTCTGCAGCGGCTTGGCGCCGAACAGACCGCCGCCGCCGCCGCCGCCAAACCCGCCGAACCCGGTGGTGGCGGGCGCCGCTCCGAACCCGGTGGTCGCGGGTTTGGCGCCGAACATGCCGCCCGCAGGCTGCGCCGGACAACATGGTGCGTCAGTCAGTCAGATCACATCAATTTTGATTACTTATTTATCACCCATGTAATAAAGCTTTGTGGCTTTGGAATGGATTAGCCACGGAAAGCCAATTAGTATATACACTGATTGTTTGATCTTTGTCTGAGTGTTGACATGTACTTATTTACAAAAAGTATATCAGTATTCGATCAGTTATCCGATTCCCAAAGTACCAAGATATGTTTAATTTGAAGCGTTAAGTTACAAAGTATTTAAGACAAAAACATACATAGGTACTATTGTAATATGTAGGTACAACTAGCAAGTAAGTAAGTTATTATAATTCCAATGATTATAATCCAATGATACTTATATATATTTTTAACTACCTGATTTTGTAGATTGGAGCCAAATCCAAACGAGGATGTGTTGGTGCCGAAGGTGGAGGCCTGCGTGGAGGCGGGCGCGCCGAACAACCCGCCACCTGACACACAAACACAACTATATGATATACTGACCTCCGTCCCCGGACGTGCCCGGACGTGCCCGGATGTAACCGGATCAAACAACCAAAGCGGACAAAGTATGTCAACTAAAAGGTTGCCTGTTGCTCACGTTTGTATGTAATCACCCATTGAATTCCTACAAGTGCCCCCCGGGTGGGGCAAAAGGAGCAACCCAAAGCAGCAGTAGAACTTGTGCTAAGTTCACCCGGAGAAGTACTGCCACCACACCTGGTAATCTGTCGCCGAACAGTGCTGCACTCGTGTTGCTGTGTTCCGGTGGAAGGGAGTGGGTGCCGGTGAAATTGCAGCCGCATGAGACGTAACATCCCCGTCTCGGGGTGATGGACGCAACGCAATGAAACTAGAGTCATCTCGTACTTTGGTGGAGAGGACTAGACCGGTATTGCTGTTGTCTATGAGCGGCTGTTACCACTTAACATCAGGTGGGGCGTCAGCTCCACCAAGGAACCGTTTAGGACGCTTTGGTGACAAGTGTAGGAATCTCGTCAAACATACACATACATACACATACTTACATCTTTCTATTGTTAATGTGTAAATATCAATAACCATGATTTTAGTATTGTATGACGTATTCCCCCACCAAAGGGGGGGAGGCCGGTGAGATGAGGGTCGTTATTAAATACCTGTGGTGTTGGTAGCACCAAATGTGGGTTTCTGTGCGCCAAACAGGCCCGTTGTTTGCGTCTGAGTGTTGCCACCAAATGAGAATGTATCTGTATGGAAATAAATGATCATATATGTAAATGTAGTCAAATACTTGCGCGGTGGGTCTCGGCAACATTTAAATTATAACCGTAGTTAAGTGGTAACCTCCGCCCGTAACAAGCGATGCGACTTGAGTCCTTCCCCACCAGGTACGAGGAGACGCAAGTCGCATCGTATGCGCCCGTAACTCTGAGGCGTGCAGGTGGAATGTTAGCGGTATAGTTGAAAGTGTGACGTCACCTGCGACACATCCCGACAAGTGTGAGTGTTACTGTGCCCAAACTGGCCTCATAGCTCAGTTGGTTAGTAACCCTAGCTGCTGGTCGTGGGTTCGATCCCCACTCAGGACAAACATTTATGTGACATTGATGTTTGTTCTGTGTCTGGGTGTTAATATGTATTATATGTATGTATTTACAAAAGAAAAATATATAAGTATTATATCAGTTGTCTGGTTCCCATGATACAAGCTATGCTTAGCTTACTTTGGGGCTAGATGGCGCTGTGTGATATGTCCACCATTATTTATTATTAATGTATATATGATAACTAACTGGTTTGTCCGAATCCTGGCGCGTTGTGTGCAGCACCGCCGAACGCTGTGGGCGCGCTCGCGCTCGTGGCGGCCGCCTGACCGAACGCATCTGCGGGGAGTCAAACACACTGTCACTTATACACACTGTCCATGCACTGCAATCCAACCGGTAAGGATACAAAGGCGCCTCAAAGAGGCTCATTTCATGCACTCGTGTTGTAGTTTTAGACATTTCACTAAACCCCATTCTCCTCCCTGGTAATATGTGATGAGGTTCTAAGCTACTCCCCTTCCCAAAAACATCTAACATCATAAAAAATGTCCTTACATATCTAATATCATGTACAGCTTTATATAAAAAAAAATGTAATTACCCTCCAAATATCTAATATCACATATTTGTGTTAATCTACCATGATGTGGTTATCTATATAGACAGTGGCAAAGGTAATATGATTTCACAAAGATCAGCCATCATATTACTTATTTTTGCACGAAATAATACCTAAATAAAATATTTTTATTAAATATTAACTGTTGCTATGATTGCAACAAGTATTTTAATGCTACTATTTATTTATCCCGATTAATAGGATTAAATCCATTATGTTGACTCGTTAGTGTGTACTGACTGGTGGTTGCACCGAAGAGCGGTTTGTTCTCGTGGTGCTGGAAGGCGAACACGCCGCCGGGCGCGGCGCCCTTGCGCCCCGCCGTGTAGTCCTCCAGCCGGAGCTCCTCCAGGGACTTGCCCTCGTACTCCTGCACCCCCCCACCACCCCACCCCACATCACATTACTGAACATTTCACACACACCCCCCCCCCTCCCCCCTCCCCCCATCTACCACCAAAGGAATCCCTCCATTAGGGGTTTCTTGTTTGTTCTTCCCCATGGAGGGTCAGATAGGGTTTGAACACGCATCAAACTCATCGGATAAGTACGCGTGACCTTATGTTTTGAATACTGACGTTTCCAAGACATTTCTTTATGAATTCTATGGAAATAAAGTTTTTGACTTTGACTTTATATAATATTCATATAATTTCATTTTAACTCCCATACACAGAATAAACATCAATGTTCGTCACATAAAAGTTTGTCCTGGGTGGGAATCGAACCCACGACCCGCCAGCTGATAAGGCAGAGTTACTATCGAGCTGTGAGGCCTATCATGGTCAGTTTTAATTTGGATCTTCTTCTTCGAGTGACCGGTTCTGTCGAACCAGTGTGGTGAAAGGATTGTAAGTGCACCTCAAAGAGGCTCCTTTCCTGCACTCGACACATCTTCATCGTTATCAATACATCTTAACATCCAATCTACGTTTGCCCTCGGTGGGAATCGAACCGACGACCTCCAGCGCAGAAGGCAGGGTTACTGCCAACTGAGCTGCGAGGCCATTCAAAGTGAGTTTGCCACATAGCAAGTACATCCACAACGTACCTTCATACATGTGATGCAGTGGTGTTTGATATTGATACTCTGCGATGTACCAGACTTGACCACCATGTCTGTGCCCACGAGGGGATTGTACTTCACATGGCCGGTGCCCGCCGCCTGCTGCGCCTGCTGCGTCTGCTGCGTCTGCTGCCCGAAACCACCTGCCACAACAAACCACTTTCAGAAACTAAGTATGTGTTAGCACACATGACAATAATCACACAACACAGTATAATGAGCTTACAAAGAATAACATACAACTAGATATTTTTAATCCAGTACTAAATAAATTTGTTAAAACTCTGAATGACATCCTCCATTTCAACGGTAGTTCAGATGATGAGCATTGTAGTTCACCTAAACCAATATAATCAAGTGGTTTCTATTATAGTTTAAGATTTTGGCTTTTTTTTATGTTACATTTGATTTTATTTCATTACTCGTTTTTATTTAATTTTATTTTATTCTTATCTAGTTTTTATTTGTCCTTTTTCCTTTTGTATGTATTTTTATTCTTGGGAAGTACTTCATTCTTTTTATTATTAAGTTCCCGAACATTTCATTTCTTTGATTAACTTGACACTGTTAAATGTGGTTTGTTGCAGTGCGCACATCTGTTATGTTCCAAGCCAGATCAAAACTGTATTCTAGATTAATATTTATATTGTTTGCTTGTAATGTGTATTGTGTGCCTTAATAAATAAATAAATATAAGTGGAAATTTATATGAGCTTCATTAGAAGCAAATGTAATTGTACAAGCTTTAATTTAACTTGTAACGTTATAGGCCAAATTTGCAACTGAATTTCAGACCAGTTTCAACGAACCGATTGAGCTGAAATCTGGAACACATGTGCAACTTCAATATTTGAACATGGAGATGAAAGAAAGTAAATACATTCATTTGTCTACACACAAAACAGAACACAAATAATGAAATAAAACACACATTCATTCAGACATTTCCAAGTAATTTCTTGATGGATTGTATGTGATGTGGTCGCCGGTGGTATGTATGGTGTGTACCTGTGTTGGTGTGGAACAGACCGCCGCCGCTCATGGTATTGCTCTGTCCGAACAGCGAGCTCCCAGGCTGCTGGTGCGCGCCGAACAGCCCGCTCCCGCCCCCGGCGTTGCTCGCCGTACCACCGAACCCAAAACCTGCAACATTACACACAATATAAACCTCGACAATCTTACATTAGCCTCATAGCTCGGTCGGTAGCAAACCTGCCTCCTGCGCTGTAAGTCGTGGCTTCCATTTGGGAATCGAACCCACGACCATTTTCGGAACGCAAATGTTTGTCTCGATCTGGGGGGGGGGGCCAGGCCCAGGACAAATTTGTCTTAGGAAAACCTCCACTATAGCAGTTAAACCAACGCTGCCAGCGACCGAAGGTCCTACACCGATTCTTTCATGGCTTTGGACCAGCCGGGGCAGCCATGGGTGAGGGGAAATGCTCATAACATCCCTGTTCGATTTCTATGGTCCGATTGAGGGTAGATGTAAGAGTTACCGCCCTCTCTAGATCGCAAACCGCGACCAGAGTGACAAGTTGCGTTTAATTTGATATTTTTTTCCGAATGCCCTACTGAAAATGTTCTACTAAGACCCATTTCAAGATTATCCATTCATTACCGGACCTGGATATTACCTAACCTACTTACTGTTCTTAAAACTTACTTCTCTTCTGTGTGCCGAATAAATATGTTATCTATCTTATCTATATATCTATCGTATCTATCAATATATGGGCTGTACAATGCGAGGGCGGGGGGGTTGTACCTTGCGGCTTAGCCCCAAAGCCTGTGTTGGTCTGCGTCTGGGGGAACATAGTCCCCGCTGTGGACGTGTTGAACAGTCCGGTGGCGGGTGCCGCCGCGCCGAACCCGAACCCGCCGGTGTTGCCGCCGAAGCCGCCGGGAGCTGCCGCGCTCGAGCCCGCGCCGCCGAACATGCCGCCCGACGTGTTGCTAGCGCCGAACAGACCTGTACAATGTCACGATACAATTTTAAAGGCGACGAACACACCTATCAGTTAAATAAATAAATAATGGTGGACATTGTCACACAGCGCCATCTAGCCACAAAGTAAGCTAAGCATGTATCGTGGGAACCAGACAACTGATATACATACTTATATACTTTTTTTATGTAAATACATACATAGAAATACATATTAACACCCAGACACAGTACAAACACCTATATCCGTGACACAAATGTTTGTCCTGGGAATCGAACCCACGACCCTCAGCGCAGAAGGCAGGGTTACTACCGACTGAGCTGTGAGTTGTATGGTCCCCATAGTAAAGTTACACTAGTTTGGGGCTAGGTGGCGCTGTGTGAAATATCCACCGATATTTTAGACCAATAATAACATGACATCACGGCCCAGTAATACAGAACCAGGACATCGTGAGAGCGTGGTGGTCTAGTGGTACTGACCCCCGAGTTTCAATCCGGAGGTCGCCGCTTCAAATCCCCCCGATGCATTTTTCGATTGAAAGATTTATGTGCGCAATACCACGTTCTCAAAACGGTGGAGGAAAACATCGTGAGGAAACCGACATGTCCTAGAACTAAAAATTCGAAGACATGTGTGCAGGAAAGGAGCCTCTTTGAGGCGCACTTACAATCCTTTCACCACACTGGTTCGACAGAACCGGTCACTCGAAGAAGAAGAAGAAGTGTATTTTGTTCTTTCTGGAAATAAATAATTTTGTAATTATTTGTCACCTCCACCGGGGGTCGGCTGCGCGGAGGCGGTCGCGCCGAACGCGGGCGGGGAGCCGAACGCCCCGGCGCCGGCCGCCGGCTTGAACCCGCCGAACGGAGACGCAGCGCCCGCACCCGCACCCGCACCCGCACCGCCGAACGTCGATTGCATACCTACACACACCGGTCACCCGGTACATTATTATATATATTTATTTTTGAAACAGAATCTACAGCTCTTACTTAAAATTACTCTTACAGATTCAATTCTTTTATATATCCTAGTATGTATTACTACTACTAAGTGGTAACCTCGGCCCATAACAGCCGATGCGACTTGGGTCCTCCCATACTAGGTACGACAAGACCCAAGTCGCATCGTATGCGTCCGTAACTGTGAGACGTGTAGGTGGAATGTCTCATGTGCCTGTAATTTCACCGGAAACCACACCTTTCAAACCGGAACACAGTAACGCGAAAGCGTTACTGCTTGGCGGCAGAAATGGGCATGGCGGCAGTACTTCCCCGGACGAACTTTGCGAGAGTTCTACTGCTCTTAAATGTATGGGATGACCCAGGTCATAAGACTGTTGTATGAGCAGGGAATGTCGCTAACCATCAGACGGACCATCTGTTCCATCAATTAGAATAGAATAGAATAATCATTTATTAAAAAAGAAGAATACAAAAAAAAACTTAACACAATTTACATAAATTAATAGTTAATTCTATAATATATATAAAATAAAATATATATAAAAATTAATAATATTTCATTTAAAACATTGATTAGCTAAAGATTGAAGAACAGATTAAAAAAGACTTTGTAATCTATTCCATAACTTAATAGGACTATGTGATGAGAAAACATGTTACCGAAACCGGAAGTGTTTGCACCGAACGCTGGTTTCTGGAACATGGCGATGTGATTCTTTGTATCCTCACACGTATCTGTTTATTGTCACATCAACGGTAACATTGTGCGGACGGACGGCACGCTGCAATGTTAAACAATTTGTTATTACACATTATGACTGGCCTCGCAGCTCAGTTGGTTAGTAACTCTGCCTTGTGTGGTCGTGGGTTCAATTCCCACCCAGGACAAACATTTATGTGACATATATAGATGTTTGTTCTGTCTGGGTGTTAATATGTATTTACAAAAAGTATATATGTATGTATATCAGTTGTCTGGTTTCCATGATACAAGCTATGCTTAGCTTAGTTCGGGGCTAGATGGCGCTGTGTGACAATGTCCACCATTATTATTATTATGGTCAAGTAGGTTTCCCTTATGTGAACACTTCATGCAGCATTACTAGCAGATACTAGCTGTAAAAAATAAATGCTTTTTCTTTCTTTCTTTCTAAACTCAAAAGTTCCATAAAAATTATAATGGTTAGTGTCCGTTGGGATTGTCTGTTCTTCCCCATGGAGGGTCAGATAGGGTTTGAACAGGCGTCAAACTTATCGATAAGTACGCGTGACCTTATGTTTTGAATATTGACGTTTCCAAGCCATTTCTTTATGAATTCTATGGAAATAAAGTTTTTGACTTTGACTTTGGATAAGTTTACACTCAAGATTCCAACGGTTCTTAAGGCAACAAAAATCCATTGAACACCACACAAATTTGCTTTACATCATATTTGCAACTAAAAAAGAATTGTATTATCACCAACATATGTGAGAGTGTGGTGGTCTAGCGGTACTGACCCCCCGAGTTTCAATCCGGAGGTCGCCGGTTCAAATCCCGACGTGCACCTTTTAACGATTGAAAGATTAATGTGCGCAATACCACATTCTCAAAACGGTGAAGGAAAACATCGTGAGGAAACCGACATGTCCTAGAACTAAAAATTCGAAGACACGTATCGAGTGCAGGAAAGGAGCCTCTTTGAGGCGCACTTACAATCCTTTCACCATACTGGTTCGACAGAACCGGTGACTCGAAGAAGAAGAAGACCAACATGTGTACAAAATGTTAGGTGGAACAGATCAAGGTAATGTTTAAATATTAGAGTCTCACACACACACAGTAAGGCGAATTTAGCAGAAGCAGAAATCCATCCGCCGAGCATACGTGAAGAGTGTGAGAGTAGATGAAGCTAAGGAGGTCAGGATCTAGCAACTGAAAAACTATGATCTCTGCCTACCCCTCCAGGAAACAGGGGTGATTTTATGTATGTAGAAATCCACCCATTTTGACCACCAAGCAGTATCAAACACTTTTTTACGGTTTTGCTACGGCAATGTTTGTAAAATTACAAACATCAATCAATCAATTACAAACATTCTAACATGGGGCTACCATATCTAAGTAGGAAAGTTAAGACCCAAGTTTAGGAGTCAGATTAAGGCAGAGCTAGAATGTAAGATCCATCATAAGATTTCATATTTTTCATATTTCATATTTATTTATTCACACAAAGATATTACATGGGGTTGATTACTGGTGGACCCCGCACTAGGCGTAGCCTGTATCGCGGGGCCCGAATTACAAATTGAATTAACAGATTAATTATGCGATTTTTGTTTTTTGTTTTAGATTTTTGTAAATATTTGTTAAATTTATGTATATAGATTATTTATTATTATCATTACTTATACATAGATTACGTATAACAAAAAGTAACAATAGATATGCTTCGGATCTATGCGAGTATATTGTGAGAAAATGAATTAAGGATCTTGAGAATAGCAACCCCATACATAACCTATTTGTAATTTACAATTATTATGCATCTGAAGTTAAATAATTTTAAAATATGTACTCAAATAGCGTCAAAGGGAGTAAAACAAGTTCATAACAATAGATTTTGCGCAGTTGGAGGTGATTTCACAACGAATTTAGAAATTTTTGATGGGTTGACATCTGTCGAACGAACTATGTTGACGGGAGTGAAAGGCTGCATTTATATTTCACACAGTATTTATGGACATAATCTTCTTACCAAACTTTGTTTCATTTTTATAAGGCACACTTTACACCTGTAAGTGTTTGGTTTAATAAGACATTAGCGACAATTTATTTGAATTAAAAAGAACGGTTAACCAACAAAACTTGGCCGGTGGGTAAAGCGATCATAACAAATTTCACGGAATGGGTAACTTACGGGAAAAAACACGCCAACGGCTTCCAATATTATCTAATGAATACAAAACTACACAAATAAAGCGGGGACTCAACTTATATTTAGCACTTGATTCTAAAACAACTGAAAAATCACATGCGAACGACTTGACTATCTCTATCGCTCGCTTGCTTGCACAGCAAATTGATCATAGAGCAGGGACAGTGATGCCATCTTAATTTTTCAAGAAGGGCGGCCCAGCTGCAAGATATAATTAATGCCATTTGATTACATACTAAAATGTGTAATTATTTTTTCATTTTTTAATTTCAATTACAAAACTGCAGTTATTTTTGATCCCTACCGCCAAAAAATTGTGAAATTGGGCTAGATGACTCTTTTGTGGCTAATGCGTTAAATATGTAGATCTACCAGAAATAGGCTAGATTCTGCTTGAAAAGGGCTACGATGGCAACACTGTCACAGAGGCTGATGTGACATAGACAAACGACAGTGATGCCGTGTTCTGAGTAAATAGTGAATAAATGCCAAAAAAATGTGTATATGTAATATAAGATTTCATTACAGTGAATAGTTATTTTGAAATCCCTACAATGCTAATATTTGAACATAACTTAGATTCGGTGGTTGGTACTAAAAACAGATGATTTATAGAGTACATTAATATAATTATTTATATATTCCAGCAAATCACATATGTGGCTCCACCATAAAAATGATAGTCAGTAGCACAACGTATGACAAGAGAATGCTTTAAAAAAAAACTAACTTCAGTTTGTTCATACCTTACTTTTCACCCATACTTGGGTACACCTCTATTTTAATAACGCTTATAGAGTAACATTCTTCTACGTTAGCTGTTAAGTTAATACACACTTAAAATTCCCTATCTAAAAACTACTGAACCGATTTTGATGAAACTTGCACTATTCCCTAAGTTGAATAATACCTATTTCAACAAAAATAAAAACGTTTAATATTTAAATCGAACTTGTAGTTTCGGACATATGTGAGGACAAACATACAGATACATACATACATACACTTTTGAAATTTGGCACACTTGTTTAGAAGCTGATATAGACAAACATATACAAAAACTGGGCAGTTCTGGAAATATTACATACATACGGTCCAATTGATAACCTCTTTTGTTTGAAATCGTTTAATGAGACTTTTATTGGAGCTTTAAGATTCGATTTCAACTGAATCCTTCGATAAGAAAATCTGATGGGTAGTAAAATATAGCATTAACAAAAATCGTTATATATCGATAAATGTTATCGCAATTATGAAGTAAACTCCAGCCGCGCGTCGGAACTGACTCGCACGGTTTTTTTCACATTAGTAAGGAAGTCAGGAAACTACTAGCCTCATTGAAATTTGCTGGTGCTAACTAAAATATCCATATATTATATGCAGCAACCATAGCATAATTTTCGTTCACAGCGTTTGAAAACGATGCTATATCTGAGAATCTCTGTCTCTAATCTGAAAAATTATTTTCTTAATATGAAAATATGTTTGTAGTTGTAAGTTTAACGTTATAAACGTTTTCGTTTACGCTATTGTATGCAACACCCTTGCAGGGTACATGTGATGTTTTAATTTATGTTTAGTAATAAGTTCTTCTATGTGCAATAAACAAATAAATAAATAATCTTTTAAAAAAAAGGTGAAAGTTGTGTATTGTCCTCGGTAAAAATAAATTATGTTGTGGTAACACTGATAATGGCGAAAGCAAAACTGTAAAGCGGCAAATTGACGTCGTCATTTTGTATTTTATATGAAATAAAATGGATCGTGCGCTCAATCCTAAAGACGAGAAACAAATGATCTACGAGATATATCGCGCGTGCCGGCTGTGCGGCGCCGGGGCCGGCTACAAAATGCCTATCATTCAAAACGTACTACCCTTGAACGGAGACTGTGTAGAGTTGAGGCACAAAATAATGGCATGTCTACAAATCCAGGTAAATAATCTATTAGTCAACAAACTTACACTGAGAATACTTTTGCACAAGATTAAATACAAAATCCTTAAACGACTTGATAAATAACCCACTTTCCTAACATTCTTAAAGATCTACATCTATACATATAATAAAATTGTAGAAAAGTGGTGTCTGTACAATGGAAATATATAAAATAAAAGTAGCAGGGGTTGTTATTATATCGAAGCCGAACCCGAAATTGTAATTAATATTTTTTTTGTCTGTTTGTCTGTGTGTTTGTGCACGCTAATATCAGAAACGGCTTATTCGATTTAGATACGGTTTTCACTAATATATTGTAGTAAACTTCACTTAACATTTAGTGTTTATTTCATGTCAATCGGTTCATAAATAAAAAAGTTATGTCAATTTAAAGAATCACGGCGAACATTTTTAACGTACAGAGTACGTACTACACGCCTCGCGCCTGAGCGTCCGTGGCTATATAAAGCGCGCTGAGAGCCGCGCCGCTGCGCTGCCATAAGGATTCAGTTATTCAAAATATGCTGCCCGAAAAGTCACTATTCCACGCGAACGAAGTCGCGGGCACAGCTAGTTTGGACTATAACTGTACTATGATTTACTTTGCATCTTCTAGAAATATCTCTGATAATAATATCACCCACGTTATTATGGTTTCCGCTGAAAACCAGCGCTGGGTGCACACATCAGTGTGTATCCAGCACAATGCTGAGCGGAACCCATGTTTGCCTTAGGCTCTGCTACGCACAATTTTTTAAAATCACGTGTATATTTGTATATGTATCATATTTAGTTTTATTTATTGTGTAGTAGTTATTAAGGTAAATAAAAATATTTTCTTCTTTCTTTCTTTCCCACACTTGCTGGTAATATTGTTGGGTGAAGGTATTTATTTATTTAAAAATAACATTGGTCCTGGCCGGTGCGGGTACTTAATGAAACAAAATACATGAACAAAATAAGCTTTAGAAGCTATTCTGACCTCTTAATAAGAGGGAATAAGAAGTACTCCTGGATCTGAAAAACTACATGTTGCACCACACTTTATGTGTACTTCTTCTTCGAGTCACCGGTTCTGTCGAACCAGTGTGGTGTAAGGATTGTAAGTAAAGAGGCTCCTTTCGTGCACTTGACACATATCTTCGAACTTTTATTTCTAGAACATGTCGGTTTCCTCACGATGTTTTCCTTCACCATTTTGAGAACGTGGTATTGCGCACATAAATCTTTCAATCGAAAAACTCATAGGTGCACGTCGGGGCAAATTTGATGATAACATTCACAAACAGAAAACTCATTTATACATAAGTATTATGTATTTTAAAAAAGCCATTTAAAGAGAATGCTATTAATATGTTTAGTAATTAGCCAGTAACATCCACTATATATAGTATTTTTTTTATGTGATACTGTTACGGAACGAGCCGACGGCCCACCTGGTGTTATGTGGTAATCTCAGCCCATAACAAGCGATGCGACTTGGCTCCCCTACTAGGTACGGCAAGACCCAAGTCGCATCGAATGCGTCCATAATTCTGAGACGTGTAGGTGGAATGTCTCATGTGCCTGTAATTTCACCGGCAACCACACCTTTAAAAGCAGTAGAACTCTCGCCAAGTTCGTCCGGGGAAGTACTGCCACCATGCCCATTTCTGCCGCCAAGCAGTGAAGCATTCGCATTACTGTGTACTGTATTTTTTGTTATTGTCAGGTGAACCATACAGACAGAATGCCTCCGCTCATATGTGAACTGTGCGTGGACAAAGTGAATGAGTTTTACCAGTTCCTGGACATGTGCCGGCAGACAAACAAACGGACTAGACTACGACTTGGGCTGCCATTGGTAACCAAGCCCCAGGGCTCGGTGAGTTCATATGTTCTTCATGTTATTTTAAAGTAATGGCGGTGATACCGGCAACACCAGGTGGGCCATCTTGTCATTCCCTAACATACATATAATACATATGAACACCCACACACAACTAACCTATGTTCCTCACACAAATGACTGTCCTGGGTGGGACTTGAACCCATGACCTACAGCGCAGAAGGTAGGGTTACTAACCGACTGAGCTATGAGGCCAGTGAATACATATGTAATAGTGTTGTGTTGGTATGTTGTGCAGCCGGAGAGTGAGCAGTGCATCCTGGGCGTGACGGAGCCAGTGTACCCGGAGCGGGCGCCCGCGGCGCGGGTGCTGCGCCCCACCACCAACAACATCAAGAGGGAGAAACCCGAGCCCGCCACCAAGGGAGTCAACATAAAGGCATGTATATATTCACATAACATATTATAGGTTGATTTTTTATAGGTAATACAATCTGGTGACTTTATAAACTCACACTTTGAATCTCAAAACACAAGCTAACATAGGAAATTAGTATAAAACTTAATTAGAATTTAACTATTATATTGTTATAAGGTGGCACGTTGCGCTCGTGTAGTGTCTGTGTGGCGTAACGTCGCACTGCATGCGCATTATGAAAAGTACGGCCGTCTCTCTTGCGCGCGCGGTCAAGCTTATGAGTGTGAGGGAGACAGTTGTTTTGCTTTTGCTCCTGTTTATAAATACATGGTCTTTTTGCGGTCCATTATTCACAGCGAAAATACTTGGCATTATGACACATTAGAACTATGTGCAAAAAAAAACTATATAGTGAATTTGCGTTAGTGTATCATAACGAACAGTACGAATTGGGTCCTCCCGTACTTAGGTATGACGAGATCCAAGTCGCATCTTATGCTCCCATAACTCTGAGAGAGTGTTCTAAGATATGTTTCATGTAGATTTGCTCAGCCGTTTGTAGATCATCACCTCATTTCTACTAAACTTATCGATTAGTACGCGTGACCTTATATTTTGAATATTGACGTTTCCAAGACATTTCTTTATGAATTCTATGGAAATAAAGTTTTTGACTTTGACTTTATAAATTGTTCAATTGTGTTTTATTGTGTGTGTATATAATATGTCAGATCGAGAATGGGTGTCCGGCGCAGAAGTCCCGCGCGGCTCGTCTCTCGAGCACCTCCTCGGTGGAGGAGCCCTGCCTCCGCGACTCCAGGCCCAAGAATCGAACCTGCCCCCGGAGGGAGGGCGCTGCCAAGCGCACCACTAGGCAACACGCGTGCCTCTCTCCTGTACAGGATGTACAGGTATCTTATCACACGTGTATTTGTGTTCTGACGAACGTACTTTTCGTTCTTTTCGTTCATTTAGTTTTTTTTTTATGTGATGCAGTTACGGAACGAGCCGACGGCCCACCTGGTGTTAAGTGGTAACCTCAGCCCATAACCGATACGACTTGGGTCCTCCCCTACTAGGTACGACAAGACCCAAGTCGCATCGTATGCGCCCGTAACTATGAGACGTGTAAGGAATGTCTCGTGTGCCTGTAATTTCACCGGCAACCACACCTTTCAAACCGGAACACAGTAACGCGAACGCGTCAGTGCTTGGCGGCAGAAATGGGCATGGTGGCAGTACTTCCCCGGACGAACTTGGCGAGAGTTCTACTGCTCTTAAATATTATATTATACTTATATTTTTATCCAATCTTAGATGAACCACAAAGCCCCCATATAAAGTCCATTATTTCTTGTCCATCCAAAGGTTGTCTGTGAGAGATCGCTTTATAGCGATAAGACCGCCCGTTGGTTCACTTTTTTTTTGTACCTTGTATCTGATTGTTGTTATTTTGATTTTGTGATCAATAAAGTGTCATCTATCTATCTATCTATAGTTTCGACAATACATTTTCGAATGTGTTAGAATAATAAGATAGATAAACACTTTATTATATATAATACATTACACCAATATAACAGGAAATACATAACATTTTGTATGTGTTATATGTCTTAACGTTGTCTGGTAGAAATCTCTAGTCTTCTCTAGTTTAAAGTTTGAATCGTTGTGTAATGGTGTATAATGGTGTTTTTGGCTGAAAATCAGCGCTGAGTATTCTCAGCATATGGTGAGCCATCCCCTTTTTCAGCACAGGGCGCATAGGGACTCGTTTTTTTTTATGTGTTTTTGTTGTTTTTCTTTTTCTTGTAATGTTTGTTCCTATGTTTGTGCTGAAATAAAGGTTTTTATCTATCTATCTATAATAAATAGTTTTAATACATTTGGAAACTCAATTTGTATATACATGTCATAATTAACTTAATTATCATGTGCCCGCAGAGCCAGGAACACAGAACACAGTCGTCGACCGTCAAAAGGCTTGGAGACAAACTTATGAGAGACCCAATACCGCCCGCTAAGAAACTCAAGTATGTATCACTCATTAAGAAGTAGAACTCTCGCCAAGTTCCTCCGGGGAAGTACTGCCACCATGCCCATTTCTGCCGGCAAGCAGTGAAGCATTCGCATTACTGTGTTCCGGTTTGAAAGGTGTGGTTTCCGGTGAAATTACAGGCACATGAGACATTCCACCTACACGTCTCTTAGTTACGGGCGCATACGATGCGACTTGGGTATTGTCGTACCTAGTAGTAGGACCCGAAGTCGCATAAGTTGTTATGGGCAGAGGTTACCACTTAACACCAGGTGGGCCGTCGGCTCGTTCCGTAACTGTATCACATAAAAAATAAACTTATCAACATTCAAGTCCCAATAAGGTCTTTTGCTAAACTATTATATTCGAGTCACTGGTTCTCTCGAACCTGCGTGGTGAAAATATTTTAAGTGCGCCTCAAAGAGGCTCCTTTCGTGCACTTGACACATGTCTTCGAATTTTTAGCTCTAGGACATGTCGGTTTCCTCACGATGTTTTCCTTCATCGTTTTGAGAACGTGGTATAGCGCACATTAATCTTTCAATCGAAAAACTCATAGGTGCACGTCGGGATTTGAACCGTCGACATCCGGATTGAAACTCGGGGTCAGTGGGGCTCTTTTGCGGTGGATTAGTAGGTTTACAGTGCTGGTGTCCTCGTACTAGCTGGTTGAATGGCGACTAGCACGGATTTCTGATTGAAAAATTAACGTGGGCAATAGCCACTCTCTAAAAAAAAAGTGAAGATGAATTATTAGCTAGTTGTAATCAGATATGACCATTAATACTTTCAGGTTTGCGCCAGACCCTGTGAAACCATCGAAGCCGGGTCCTCAGTCATCCAAGACTTCGAGAGAGAAAGCGCCTCCCGCCCCCGCCCCCGTCCCGCCACCGCCCCCTCCTCCCAAAACACACAAGAAGGGCAGGAAACGTTCCCCGACCCCCCCTAAACCGTCACCTTTAAAATCTCCCGCCACATCGAAATCCAAAGACTATCCTGACACTACGCCGCATAAAAAGCATTCCAAAAAGACCAAGAATACGTCGCCAAAAACTACGTCAGGCAAACATACGTCAAGCAAACATACGTCAAGCAAACATACGTCAGGAAAACATACGTCAGGCAAACATACGTCAGGCAAAACTACGTTGAAGATAACCAATTCGCCGGAGAAAGCGGTCGTGTGTCAGATATGCAACATGCAGACGAGGAATCCACAAGGTCTCGCGTCGCACCTCACCACGCACGTGCCTTCCATTATAAGTGCCAAGTGAGTGCCGCGGTCACTTAAGGGCTTCCCTTGTTGTATTTTAATATCAGCCTTATTGTGTGACAATGTCCACCAATATTTAATAAATAAATAATGGTGGACATTGTCACACAGCGCCATCTAGCCGCAAAGCTAAGCGTAGCTTGTATCATGGGAACCAGACAACTGATATACATTTTTTTTTTGTATATACATATACATAATATTAACACCCAGACACAGAACAAACATCTATATTCGTCACACAAATGTTTGTCCTGGGTGGGAATCGAACCCACAGCGCAGAAGGTAGGGTTACTAACCAACTGAGCTGCGATACAGTCAATATATATGATGTGTTTGTGTGTACAGATGCGCTTGTAACGCGTGCGAGGTGTGGTTCCCGTCGAGCGAGGAGGCGATGGCCCACCACCGCGAGCACCGGCTCGACAACATCCCCTACAAGTGCACGCGATGCTACGGATACTTCAAACTGGAGAAGGCGTATGAAGAGTTAGTATCCACCCACTCACCCACCCACTCACCCCTATTTTACCCCGTCGGAAAAGTAGCCTAAATTACTCCTTGTTACATCAGCTATCTGCCAGTGAAAGTCCCGTCAAAATTGGTCCAGCCGTTCCGGAGATTAGCCGGAACAAACAGACAGACAAACATTGTAAAAAATGTTGTTTTGGTATATGTACCATGTAAACATCCATATGCACCTAGTAAAAAGAGGTTATTTTAAAACAAACAGACACTCCAATTTTATATATTTGTATAGAATATATATCTACACAAGCCTTCCTCGTTTATCGCTGTTAGTGAAAATCGTATCAAAATCCGTTGCACTATGTCGTACAACAGAAGAGGAGAAACTGTTGATCTCTAGTGTAGTGTTGTAAACTGCATCAACACAAACGCCACGGACACGTACACGTACACGTGCACGTCTCCGCGGAGTCCACTCCAATTATATTTATTTGTATATATTTATGTTGAAAACTATTACCTGTACGTTAATACATTATGTTATGTCGCAGTCATTTTGGTGAGGAGCTGTGTCTGTCCGTGTACGAGGTACCGGACGTGTCGTGCGCCATCTGCTGGAGGACATTCCCCACCAGCAAGCTGCTGGAGGAGCACCCGTGCGCCGGGGAGGACGCCCGCCCGGGGGGTGAGTGCGCGACCACACCACAACACAACACAACACTGTACACAACATCTGCTGGAGGACATTCCCCACCAGCAAGCTGCTGGAGGAGCACCCGTGCGCCGGGGAGGACGCCCGCCCGGGGGGTGAGTGCGCGACCACACCACAACACAACACAACACTGTACACAACATCTGCTGGAGGACATTCCCCACCAGCAAGCTGCTGGAGGAGCACCCGTGCGCCGGGGAGGACGCCCGCCCGGGGGGTGAGTGCGCGACCACACCACAACACAACACAACACTGTACACAACATCTGCTGGAGGACATTCCCCACCAGCAAGCTGCTGGAGGAGCACCCGTGCGCCGGGGAGGACGCCCGCCCGGGGGGTGAGTGCGCGACCACACCACAACACAACACAACACTGTACACAACATCTGCTGGAGGACATTCCCCACCAGCAAGCTGCTGGAGGAGCACCCGTGCGCCGGGGAGGACGCCCGCCCGGGGGGTGAGTGCGCGACCACACCACAACACAACACAACACTGTACACAACATCTGCTGGAGGACATTCCCCACCAGCAAGCTGCTGGAGGAGCACCCGTGCGCCGGGGAGGACGCCCGCCCGGGGGGTGAGTGCGCGACCACACCACAACACAACACAACACTGTACACAACATCTGCTGGAGGACATTCCCCACCAGCAAGCTGCTGGAGGAGCACCCGTGCGCCGGGGAGGACGCCCGCCCGGGGGGTGAGTGCGCGACCACACCACAACACAACACAACACTGTACACAACATCTGCTGGAGGACATTCCCCACCAGCAAGCTGCTGGAGGAGCACCCGTGCGCCGGGGAGGACGCCCGCCCGGGGGGTGAGTGCGCGACCACACCACAACACAACACAACACTGTACACAACATCTGCTGGAGGACATTCCCCACCAGCAAGCTGCTGGAGGAGCACCCGTGCGCCGGGGAGGACGCCCGCCCGGGGGGTGAGTGCGCGACCACACCACAACACAACACAACACTGTACACAACATCTGCTGGAGGACATTCCCCACCAGCAAGCTGCTGGAGGAGCACCCGTGCGCCGGGGAGGACGCCCGCCCGGGGGGTGAGTGCGCGACCACACCACAACACAACACAACACTGTACACAACATCTGCTGGAGGACATTCCCCACCAGCAAGCTGCTGGAGGAGCACCCGTGCGCCGGGGAGGACGCCCGCCCGGGGGGTGAGTGCGCGACCACACCACAACACAACACAACACTGTACACAACATTAGGGGTTTCTTGGCTGTTCCTCCACGGATAGCGTCAAACTTAGCTATAAGTACTCGCGACCTTATGTTTGGAATATTATTGACGTTTCCAAGACATTTGGCTTTATGAATTCTATGGAAATAAAGTTTTTTGACTTTGACATAGTACTCGCTTTTTTATTTGATATAGTTTCGGAACGAGCCGACGGCCCACCTGGTGTTAAGTGGTAACCTCTGCCTAAAAAGTGTGCCTGGATGAAATCGCTACTAGCGATAAGGCCGCTCGTTCTGTTCGTTCGCCGTGTCGTACTTACTTGAATGCGTTGTTTTAGGTAAATGCAGCAAATGCAGTCGCAACTACACGCTACTTAAGAATCTGTTGAAGCACGAGACCACGTGCAATTACAGGAAAAAAGGTAATTATACGTTAAATGGATGAATCCTATCTGCGTCTGCCTTCAGCGTTGCAGGTCGGGAGTTCGATTCCCACCGAGGGCAAACATTTGCGTGACGAACATAGTTTTTTTTTTTTTATATGAATGTGTGTTTTTGAAACACGTACGAAACGGACAAGATGGCCAATTGGTGTTAAGTAGTAACCTCTTCCCATAACAAAACAAAAACAATGCATCTTGGGATCCTCCCCTACTAGGTACGACAAGTGGAATGTCTCATGTGCCTGTAATATCACCGGCGACCAAACCTTTGAAACCGGAACACATCGTAGTTAGAAGAATGTATTTATAAAATAGTATATAAGTATAGAATTAATTATTAAGTTCGCATACCATAAGCTGTATTAAGTTTGGCGGTAGATGGCGCCGCTAGTTGACCATTATTGATGTATAGTGTTGTCCGCGTGCAGGCGAGGTGGTTGTGCCCCCCGAGGTGGCGGCGAGCTTGCTGCCGATGCGCGTGCGGGTGGCGCGCTGCGACGCGCTGCTGTCGCGCGGCGCCCCTCTCCCTCTCGTAAGTACCACCCCTACTAGACAGAGGGTTCAAAACATCCCCCCGCCTGCGCCAAATAACCGGTTGGCGCAGTCTGCCGGATACTTGTAATTGGCAGTTTTAGTAACCGACTGAGGCATAAGGATTCAGTTCCCGTCTGGGACAAATGATCTGCAAATATCTGTGCGTGTTCTGAATGACGTGACCATTTGTAGTCTCATATAAATATGACACGATTTGATACCTGATGTATGTGGTTATTTAATTATGAGTGAAAATACTATATGTATGTTACTTTGCAGAGATACGGGCTAGACAGAAGATGCATCTATCCCTACATGCCATCACTGAACACCAAATCCATGAAACCAACTTGCAAGTTAAATCATATGGTGGAAATCAATGAGGATATCAAGGAAGAATTGTGCGCAGACACCCCACACACACACACACACACCCACACACACATGTGGGACGCACACAGTGACAATGACAGTGATAACAGTCAAAACACAGTGGACAGTCTCAGCAACATGTCCTTGAAAACTATATTGGGAAATAAAAGTGTGGACAAAATTACAAAAAAGAAAGTGAAAACTGAAGAAACTTTTGATTCGCTGGCTGATTTCCAAATGGGTAAGCAAATTGATAGTATAATTTGTAGTCTAGGCAATGAAGACGCGATGGAGACTACTTCCAGTAATGATTCCAATACCATTCTTGATAAAACTAATTCAAACACTAATATTTCTGATGTATTAAAATTCAAAAAACATGACAAAAAGTTAGATGACATTAAAGATGATTCACGAACAAGTTGTGATTCTGAAAGTATTTTAGAGAAGAACGTCAACATGGATGTTGCAGTACGTGTGACGGAGACAGCAGACGAGACGAGTAATTTTGCGAGAAATGAAACTGATGTTTGTAAAGAACAGAATGATGTATTAGGTGAAAATGCTTTTTCCGATGACTTAGCAATAGATGATACTAGATTAGATGATGAAAAATCTTTGAATGTTGACTCAAAAGAGAGTAAAACTATGGAGGAATTTAAAGATAGCGATATAGATAATCAGAAAATTACACCAATAGATACTAGTAATTGTAAAGAAAGTGTGAAAGACACTGATTGGTCCAAGACTGTGGTGAACACAAACAAACTAGACATAAATAATGACAGTACTAAAGAATCTGTACAAATTATGGAATCAAATCGAGAACAAGAAATGACTATCGATGGGAATAAAACTGGTAATCCGGAAATTAGTAACGGAAATAACCACTCAGAAATGGATGTTGATGAAGCGAAGCCAACTTCACACACGAACGAGGAAATAGACGTTATACCCAAAGAAGAAAGTAGAAGTGAGGCCAACCGTGACATCGATATGAGAGATGAATTCGGCAAACGCTCACCAAATAATGAAGATTTGTCCAAAATCGATGAGATTACCAACAAAATATTGCAAGAAGCCAAATCACAGGACAACCTCGACAAGGATACAGTCTGTGTCAACGGTGACAATCAAGCTAATGATACAACTGATGATGAGAAGCTAATGGCTGAGCTTGACGCACAGATAGCTAATAATGATACTTCACAGAAGATTGATAAAAAACCATTTTTGATTGATGACTTGCTGAGAAAGCCAGAGGACTTGAGATCTTTACATTTGGACAGTATATCGGATGATGATTTTCATTTTGATGTATGATTGTTTGATGATTTTTTTATGTCACGTTTGGACATGTTGGCATAATTATTATTGTAGATTTTTATATGTGCCTGTTTAGAATTTAAGTCAGTTAAAATAGATTTATAATGTGATAATGTTATGATCCACCTAATTTTAAGTGACAGTCTGACAGTCCCATAACAAGCAATGACTTTGATCCTCCGCTACTTACTCCGGTACGAGAAGACCCAAGTCGCGTCTTATGCTCCAACTATATCTAAATATCTCTCAATATAACTTGGATTGTTTGATATCCATACCATATTTAAAATGACAAATAAGTGAAAAAAAAAAAAAAAAAAAAAAAAAAAAAAAAAAAAAAAAAAAAAAAAAAATATGAGCCGTCACGGGACGCCTGGCAGATGTGAAACATCGACATTATTTTGTAAAAGTAATATGCAACGTAAAACCGATTTCTGCCGTGGCGACGCGTCGCCACGGCAGAAAATGGAAAAATGAAAAATGGAAAAATGGATTTTTATCAATCTTCTGTGAAGTATCATTATTAGCTATCTGTGCGTCAAGCTCAGCCATTAGCTTCTCATCATCAGTTGTATCATTAGCTTGATTGTCACCGTTGACACAGACTGTATCCTTGTCGAGGTTGTCCTGTGATTTGGCTTCTTGCAATATTTTGTTGGTAATCTCATCGATTTTGGACAAATCTTCATTATTTGGTGAGCGTTTGCCGAATTCATCTCTCATATCGATGTCACGGTTGGCCTCACTTCTACTTTCTTCTTTGGGTATAACGTCTATTTCCTCGTTCGTGTGTGAAGTTGGCTTCGCTTCATCAATCACCATTATTGATGTATAGTGTTGTCCGCGTGCAGGCGAGGTGGTTGTGCCCCCCGAGGTGGCGGCGAGCTTGCTGCCGATGCGCGTGCGGGTGGCGCGCTGCGACGCGCTGCTGTCGCGCGGCGCCCCTCTCCCTCTCGTAAGTACCACCCCTACTAGACAGAGGGTTCAAAACATCCCCCCGCCTGCGCCAAATAACCGGTTGGCGCAGTCTGCCGGATACTTGTAATTGGCAGTTTTAGTAACCGACTGAGGCATAAGGATTCAGTTCCCGTCTGGGACAAATGATCTGCAAATATCTGTGCGTGTTCTGAATGACGTGACCATTTGTAGTCTCATATAAATATGACACGATTTGATACCTGATGTATGTGGTTATTTAATTATGAGTGAAAATACTATATGTATGTTACTTTGCAGAGATACGGGCTAGACAGAAGATGCATCTATCCCTACATGCCATCACTGAACACCAAATCCATGAAACCAACTTGCAAGTTAAATCATATGGTGGAAATCAATGAGGATATCAAGGAAGAATTGTGCGCAGACACCCCACACACACACACACACACCCACACACACATGTGGGACGCACACAGTGACAATGACAGTGATAACAGTCAAAACACAGTGGACAGTCTCAGCAACATGTCCTTGAAAACTATATTGGGAAATAAAAGTGTGGACAAAATTACAAAAAAGAAAGTGAAAACTGAAGAAACTTTTGATTCGCTGGCTGATTTCCAAATGGGTAAGCAAATTGATAGTATAATTTGTAGTCTAGGCAATGAAGACGCGATGGAGACTACTTCCAGTAATGATTCCAATACCATTCTTGATAAAACTAATTCAAACACTAATATTTCTGATGTATTAAAATTCAAAAAACATGACAAAAAGTTAGATGACATTAAAGATGATTCACGAACAAGTTGTGATTCTGAAAGTATTTTAGAGAAGAACGTCAACATGGATGTTGCAGTACGTGTGACGGAGACAGCAGACGAGACGAGTAATTTTGCGAGAAATGAAACTGATGTTTGTAAAGAACAGAATGATGTATTAGGTGAAAATGCTTTTTCCGATGACTTAGCAATAGATGATACTAGATTAGATGATGAAAAATCTTTGAATGTTGACTCAAAAGAGAGTAAAACTATGGAGGAATTTAAAGATAGCGATATAGATAATCAGAAAATTACACCAATAGATACTAGTAATTGTAAAGAAAGTGTGAAAGACACTGATTGGTCCAAGACTGTGGTGAACACAAACAAACTAGACATAAATAATGACAGTACTAAAGAATCTGTACAAATTATGGAATCAAATCGAGAACAAGAAATGACTAGCGATGGGAATAAAACTGGTAATCCGGAAATTAGTAACGGAAATAACCACTCAGAAATGGATGTTGATGAAGCGAAGCCAACTTCACACACGAACGAGGAAATAGACGTTATACCCAAAGAAGAAAGTAGAAGTGAGGCTAACCGTGACATCGATATGAGAGATGAATTCGGCAAACGCTCACCAAATAATGAAGATTTGTCCAAAATCGATGAGATTACCAACAAAATATTGCAAGAAGCCAAATCACAGGACAACCTCGACAAGGATACAGTCTGTGTCAACGGTGACAATCAAGCTAATGATACAACTGATGATGAGAAGCTAATGGCTGAGCTTGACGCACAGATAGCTAATAATGATACTTCACAGAAGATTGATAAAAAACCATTTTTGATTGATGACTTGCTGAGAAAGCCAGAGGACTTGAGATCTTTACATTTGGACAGTATATCGGATGATGATTTTCATTTTGATGTATGATTGTTTGATGATTTTTTTATGGCACGTTTGGACATGTTGGCATAATTATTATTGTAGATTTTTATATGTGCCTGTTTAGAATTTAAGTCAGTTAAAATAGATTTATAATGTGATAATGTTATGATCCACCTAATTTTAAGTGACAGTCTGACAGTCCCATAACAAGCAATGACTTTGATCCTCCGCTACTTACTCCGGTACGAGAAGACCCAAGTCGCGTCTTATGCTCCAACTATATCTAAATATCTCTCAATATAACTTGGATTGTTTGATATCCATACCATATTTAAAATGACAAATAAGTGAAAAAAAAATAAAAAAATATGAGCCGTCACGGGACACCTGGCAGATGTGAAACATCGACATTATTTTGTAAAAGTAATATGCAACGTAAAACCGATTTCTGCCGTGGCGACGCGTCGCCACGGCAGAAAATGGAAAAATGGAAAATGGAAAAATGGTTTTTTATCAATCTTCTGTGAAGTATCATTATTAGCTATCTGTGCGTCAAGCTCAGCCATTAGCTTCTCATCATCAGTTGTATCATTAGCTTGATTGTCACCGTTGACACAGACTGTATCCTTGTCGAGGTTGTCCTGTGATTTGGCTTCTTGCAATATTTTGTTGGTAATCTCATCGATTTTGGACAAATCTTCATTATTTGGTGAGCGTTTGCCGAATTCATCTCTCATATCGATGTCACGGTTGGCCTCACTTCTACTTTCTTCTTTGGGTATAACGTCTATTTCCTCGTTCGTGTGTGAAGTTGGCTTCGCTTCATCAACATCCATTTCTGAGTGGTTATTTCCGTTACTAATTTCCGGATTACCAGTTTTATTCCCATCGCTAGTCATTTCTTGTTCTCGATTTGATTCCATAATTTGTACAGATTCTTTAGTACTGTCATTATTTATGTCTAGTTTGTTTGTGTTCACCACAGTCTTGGACCAATCAGTGTCTTTCACACTTTCTTTACAATTACTAGTATCTATTGGTGTAATTTTCTGATTATCTATATTGCTATCTTTAAATTCCTCCATAGTTTTACTCTCTTTTGAGTCAACATTCAAAGATTTTTCATCATCTAATCTAGTATCATCTATTGCTAAGTCATCGGAAAAAGCATTTTCACCTAATACATCATTCTGTTCTTTACAAACATCAGTTTCATTTCTCGCAAAATTACTCGTCTCGTCTGCTGTCTCCGTCACACGTACTGCAACATCCATGTTGACGTTCTTCTCTAAAATACTTTCAGAATCACAACTTGTTCGTGAATCATCTTTAATGTCATCTAACTTTTTGTCATGTTTTTTGAATTTTAATACATCAGAAATATTAGTGTTTGAATTAGTTTTATCAAGAATGGTATTGGAATCATTACTGGAAGTAGTCTCCATCGCGTCTTCATTGCCTAGACTACAAATTATACTATCAATTTGCTTACCCATTTGGAAATCAGCCAGCGAATCAAAAGTTTCTTCAGTTTTCACTTTCTTTTTTGTAATTTTGTCCACACTTTTATTTCCCAATATAGTTTTCAAGGACATGTTGCTGAGACTGTCCACTGTGTTTTGACTGTTATCACTGTCATTGTCACTGTGTGCGTCCCACATGTGTGTGTGGGTGTGTGTGTGTGTGTGTGGGGTGTCTGCGCACAATTCTTCCTTGATATCCTCATTGATTTCCACCATATGATTTAACTTGCAAGTTGGTTTCATGGATTTGGTGTTCAGTGATGGCATGTAGGGATAGATGCATCTTCTGTCTAGCCCGTATCTCTGCAAAGTAACATACATATAGTATTTTCACTCATAATTAAATAACCACATACATCAGGTATCAAATCGTGTCATATTTATATGAGACTACAAATGGTCACGTCATTCAGAACACGCACAGATATTTGCAGATCATTTGTCCCAGACGGGAACTGAATCCTTATGCCTCAGTCGGTTACTAAAACTGCCAATTACAAGTATCCGGCAGACTGCGCCAACCGGTTATTTGGCGCAGGCGGGGGGATGTTTTGAACCCTCTGTCTAGTAGGGGTGGTACTTACGAGAGGGAGAGGGGCGCCGCGCGACAGCAGCGCGTCGCAGCGCGCCACCCGCACGCGCATCGGCAGCAAGCTCGCCGCCACCTCGGGGGGCACAACCACCTCGCCTGCACGCGGACAACACTATACATCAATAATGGTGATTGATGAAGCGAAGCCAACTTCACACACGAACGAGGAAATAGACGTTATACCCAAAGAAGAAAGTAGAAGTGAGGCCAACCGTGACATCGATATGAGAGATGAATTCGGCAAACGCTCACCAAATAATGAAGATTTGTCCAAAATCGATGAGATTACCAACAAAATATTGCAAGAAGCCAAATCACAGGACAACCTCGACAAGGATACAGTCTGTGTCAACGGTGACAATCAAGCTAATGATACAACTGATGATGAGAAGCTAATGGCTGAGCTTGACGCACAGATAGCTAATAATGATACTTCACAGAAGATTGATAAAAAACCATTTTTGATTGATGACTTGCTGAGTAAGCCAGAGGACTTGAGATCTTTACATTTGGACAGTATATCGGATGATGATTTTCATTTTGATGTATGATTGTTTGATGATTTTTTTATGTCACGTTTGGACATGTTGACATAATTATTATTGTAGATTTTTATATGTGCCTGTTTAGAATTTAAGTCAGTTAAAATAGATTTATAATGTGATAATGTTATGATCCACCTAATTTTAAGTGACAGTCTGACAGTCCCATAACAAGCAATGACTTTGATCCTCCGCTACTTACTCCGGTACGAGAAGACCCAAGTCGCGTCTTATGCTCCAACTATATCTAAATATCTCTCAATATAACTTGGATTGTTTGATATCCATACCATATTTAAAATGACAAATAAGTGTATATTATTTAAAAATAAATATGAGCCGTCACGGGACGCCTGGCAGATGTGAAACATCGACATTATTTTGTAAAAGTAATATGCAACGTAAAACCGATTTCTGCCGTGGCGACGCGTCGCCACGGCAGAAATCGGTTTTACGTGCGGCTATAGATGTTTCACATCAAAAATGCGTAATATAGTCAAATTAAAAATAATTGTTTATTTCAGACAATAGAATCAATTTTCAACACAATAGAATCAATGTAGACAAATATCAATATTTATTTATTTCAGTGATCGTTCTAAATGTACTTATAGTTTACTTTTCTTTTTTCTACTTTTAGTATCAAAAATCATTTAGTTTTTTTTTTCATTTTGGTGTTTGTCTATGCTCTTCGCCGCCATTTTGGAATTGACAAGACTTCTAATTGAACTTTTATGAGGGTACATACAAATTATCGAACACTGCCCGCTGTATAGGATATATTTGTATTTTATACATAATGTAAAAGTAATGTAGATATATTTTTTTATTAAAAATATCGCAGAGGTAAATATCTTGTTGTATAGTTATTCAGTAGTTATTTAGATTAACTATGCAGTCTTCTTCTTCTTCGAGTGACCGGTTCTGTCGAACCAGTGTGGTGAAAGGATTGTAAGTGCGCCTCAAAGAGGCTCCTTTCCTGCACTGGACACATGTCTTCCAATTTGTAGTTCTAGGACATGTCGGTTTCCTCACGATGTTTTCCTTCACCGTTTTGAGAACGTGGTATTGCGCACATAAATCTTTCAATCGAAAAACTCATAGGTGCACGTCTGGATTTGAACCGGCGACCTCCGGATTGAAACTCGGGGGTCAGTACCGCTAGACCACCACGCTCTCAATATATGCACATGCATGGTGTATGCCACCAATTTTAATGTTAAGTTACTTGTATTAATAGCTGAGTTTTACCTACCATTAAAACTCTTATTATGTCTGGAGACTTATTCGAAGCCTTTTAAACATATTTTGGAGATGTAGTCCTTCCGTTTCCGGCCGTATTTTATGTAATTTAGCGTGGTAGTTCCGTTTTCCGGCTGTAGGGGGCGTTAACTTCCGTCCGCCATGTTCACCAGTTTGTGCGAGCTCCTATTCTTATCATTGTAGTCTCAAAATAACAAATAACTAAATACACCAGGCAGAAATTAAAGGCTTCGAATAAGGCTCCAGACATAATAAGAGTTTTAATGGTAGGTAAAACTCAGCTATTATGTCCTTCGCCGTTATTCGAAGCCTTTTAAACATATTTTGAGACATTGTTTGTTTTCGCCTGGTGAACAGGACGCCAATGTGATAGTACTAATTTTAGATAATTGCGCTATTTTATATCCAATAACTAAATGTTTTGTTGTGTAATCTGAACTACGGTAGTTTCCTAATATGCTAGTATACATTTGATAATCACGCAAACATATTATAAAATCAAATAAAACATAAACTGATTAATTAACAATATAACTTGAATATTAACATTAAATTAATGTTCTACCGAGTCAAAAGATGCCCCCAAAGAGGTACTATTGGAAATACAAGCTATCGTTGCTTTAATTTATTTTTTATTAAATTTTGGAAAAGTATTTTTAGATTTCCAATTAGCCGTCTTTAAGATCTTATCTAATGGTTCTCTACTGAGCCAACTTCTGGAATTTACAGCAGATCTGACACTGCCAGGAGTTGCCTCTATGTCCGCGTCTTTTAGGACAGATCTAACCCATCCCGCTATTGTAGTTCTGGACGCAGCTTTTGGTATGCCACGGGCAGTTACAAATAATGATTCGATAGCAGATTCCTTTCTTCTAGCGTTGCCCAGCAAAATTAAATTCTTAACCCATAGTACTGGATCAAGATTCGGGTTAGTTGCATTTGGGAATAGCTTTCACCCTGATTGAATATGTGATTCTGAATAATTTTTTGATTCATACATGGGCCAAAAAGTCACAGAATTATCACTATTGTTAACAAAATATCTATCAGAAACATTTAAAAGAGTTAGGTCATGAACTCTACGACCAGAACAGAGCAACAAAAGGATAGCACATCGCGTTGAAAAATCGTACAAGCTTTTCGAGTTTACATTATTATGGGATAACAACAAAATCGAAATATTAGTATCCCAGACACATTTTTCTGGGCGATTAAGCGCCGTAATTGAAATTGATCTTAGAATTTGCTTCACTAATACGTTTGAACTTAATCGTGTACTGTCCTCTGTTCGACATAATGTAGAGACAACAGATTTATGTACTAAAATAGTTCTGTAATCCTAAATTTGAACCTGTGGGGTTGTTAAAACTTACTTTTGAATTTTTTACACCAATTTGCCCATCGCTTCCAGGCTGGCCTGTAGGTATTCAGTGTGGATTTTCGCCAACCTGCCTTCAACAGTGCTTTCTGCTGATAGGACCATGTTTCTAAATTCCGCGACCCCCCCTCCCCTTTCCAAATATCGAGAGTTAACCCCTGGACCTTCGGAGGAGGAAGACCTGACGAGTGGTTTAGTAGAACAGATTCTAATCGGTGGACTGTGAATGGAGGAGCCTTCGCTCGAGCTTTGAGATCCGCTCTCCAGAACGCCTGAGGCCACTTTGGTGCAACTATTAGAAACGTACCTTTTTCTCGATTGAGGTGCATAAGAACTCTCTGCATCAGGTTCGGAGGTGGGAATACCCATTCTCATGTGAAAGCGTTGTGCCTCCATGCTACTGGATCCCTCTGGTCTAGGCTCACATACTGCGAAACCACGTGGGCTCTCGCAAACAACTACTACCTACCTATTACCTACTACCTACCTACTCCTAACGCTCGCAACTATGCAAACAAGTGCACCTCTGGGACTTTGCGAACACTTTCAACGTCAATGGGAGAAGAAGATGCCACTCTGAGGTCAATGATTTCCGAGAAAGGCGATCGGCTGTACTGTTGTATCTCCCGGGAATGTGATGAGCAGCTAAGTGAATGTCGAAGCGATTTTGTAAATTAGATAAGTTAGAATCATCAGTTTCACCGATCGACTTCCCCCTTCGTTCCTCAGATATGCTATGACAGATTTGTTGTAGCACTGTACAAGAACTGACGAATGACTCAGAAAATGACCGAATTGGGACAAACATTTCAGGATAGTCAACATTTCCTTGTAATTCTAGTGAAAAAATTCTTCTAACCAGTTGCCCCACATCTGCATACCGTTTAAGTCTGCTCCCTAACCCGACCCGGCTGCATTGGTTGTCAGAAAGTGCGTTTTCATAGGTGGGTGAAGTCTGGATGATTTGTGACAATTCTTCATTCACCATTTCAGTTCCCAGATTGTTTGGCTTTCTGGGTGTATTTGAAGAAGACTGTTGCAATGGGACAGCAAGCAGAAATTTAAGCGACCCCGACTTACTGCTAACCTTACAAAATTTAGACTCCCTACGATACTCTGCGTTTCGCGACAGGTCGCAGCTTTTCTTTTTAATAAATTTGAAAGTACATACTTCAAACCTTGAATTTTCTTTTCTGGCAGGAACTTTTGGTTGCGCCACGTGTCCCATACTAAACCCAGCTACTCCAGTGACCTTTGTGGAACAAGAATTGTTTTACCTTCCAACCCAACTCTCTCATTGTTTTTAGGAAGATTTCTGTTTGACGTTCTAGTGTGTCCTGTACTGGGAAGCTATTAAATAATCGTCCAGAAAGACTGGGATTCGTATACCCTGCTCTCGAATGATTTCTGCGGTCCAATTCGAAAGGGACGCGAAAATTTTTGGTGCGGTTGCAAGACCAAATGGCAAAAATCATCTGTAAGTACTGACCTTTGTAAAGCAGCCGGAGGAAGCAGCGGTGACTCCTGGCGACCGATAGGTGGTAGTAAACCTTGGTGAGGTCCACTTTTACCCTCCCAATCCTTCGGCTGTAGGAAGTCCGGAATACGATGGACTGATATAAGTCTGAATTTCGTTACTTTTAGGTATTAGTTCGGACTATTATTCGGAATTTAATAAAAAATAATAATAATAATAATAATTGTATTTTGTATTTGTATTGTATTTGATTTAAATTGAAAATTGGACGCATTGAGCCGTCGCATTTTGGGGTCAAAAATAGAGTTGACAGAAACTGGGTGTTTCAGGGGCATATTCTAAAATATTTTCTAATAACATATTCTTTATTATCCGATCCATTTCTAGAGAAGGAACAGTTTTAAAACGAGCGCCTACCATGCGTGGTAAGACGAGGGATGGTTTGGTTTGAAATGGAATTTTGTAACCAGTAATGACGTTTAAAAATGTGGTCGGTGCACCTCGGTTTCGCCAGGTATTGACAAACGATTTCAACCCTCCCCTCAGAAACACCAGTTCCATGTCAATATTTCCTATCTCCGTTTCCCTTACCGCGTAAGACATTGGTCTGAGCGTGTGGGCCCTGTCGACCGAAAGGTTTTCTCGAGCTTGCAGAGGCTTGCTGACGAGAGGAAAATGTTTGAGGCTTCAATTGTGGTCGAAAGGAACGCTCATTATTTGCATAGGCTGGAAAATCTTAACTGAATTTGTAAGGGTATAAAGGTCTCGCACCTTGCGGTGGCGGGTACCTGTTAAGCGGTGCCGTGGAGCGACCGGCTTGATTATAACTACTAGGTCCAGGTTGCGCAGCCTGGGACCCAGGTATAACTCTCATCTCTTGCGCAGAGAAGGAGTGGTTTGGAATTGTAAAGATCTTACTGACCCCCCAATTATTATTATTATTATTATTATTATTTATGTATCCCTGCAAATAGTTCTTTATCAAAGAGATATTCCCATGAAGGTGGAATATTTTTCAAAGTAACTTAAGAATTTGTATTTTACTTGACTTATAAAAATCTCACGTCTTTGTTCAACAATGTCCGCTCTGCGGCCACATAATATTAATTGCAAAGAATCTAAAGATACTTTCTGAAAATCCCCTGAAAAAATGTCTTATTTTAGAAACCAATGACTCATTGTTTAAGTTATTTGTATCTCGAGTCCATTGGAGTAAATCTGATACACCCAGTAACGAACATCTGTCCCATTCTCAGTTTTAAAATGCTGCAATGAATTCAGCACCTGCAAATGCTCCGAAGAGGCCTTTGCAACTGTTGGTCCTTTTAGGTTAGTTACCAACACAAAATCAAATTTGAGGTTCGACTCGGCGCGGCGTGGGCCTCACTTTGAATTGCTGGTTCCATTGCGGAGCCATCATGGTGGTAGTCTGAGGAATACCAACCGCCAGGCGGGAAGGTATTGCTCGCCAAGAAGTTCTGAATTTCACTTACTTGTTGGGAAAGGCGCTCGATGACCTTACCGTCTTTACGCGATACTTTCCTGCGTTTCAGCCTGCGCCTTTTTCTACCCTCATCGGAAGGTGAAGATGAAGATGACAAAGGCGGCATCTTATCATGTTGATTCTTCTGTCTTCTTTCGCCTGCATCACCATTACCGCCATCGCCATTAACCCCAACATCATCGCTTGATGAAGAATATGACGCACGCCGCTTGCGGTTATTTATTTTTTACTCACTCAAACGAAACTACAACACTTTTTCAATTATTTAGAAAATATATTTAAGTACGAATGCTAACAGCATTAACACAAATTATTTTATAAAAACTGGACGCTTGGAGCGTTACGTCTTTACGGCACTAAAGTAAGGACGCCAATGATAAGAATAGGAGCTCGCACGAACTGGTGAACATGGCGGACGGAAGTTAACGCCCCCTACAGCCGGAAAACGGAACTACCACGCTAAATTACATAAAATACGGCCGGAAACGGAAGGACTACATCTCCAAAATATGTTTAAAAGGCTTCGAATAACGGCGAAGGACATAATAAAGATATTTTTTTATATCGCAATAGTTTCCTTTTTTCGTATGTAGGGGGCCCATAGTACTGCGGAGTTTATATTTTAATACCAGTGTAGCCTCTAAAGATACCAGGTTTTCTATTTAATTCCATAACCATAGTTATGGAAGGAATCCCTCCATTAGGGGTTTCTTGTCTGTTCTCCCCATGAAGGGTCGGATAGGGTTTGAACAGGTGTCAAGCTTAGTGATAAGTACGCGTGACCTTATGTTTTGAATATTATTGAGGTTTCCAAGCCATTTCTTTATGAATTCTATGGAAATAAAGTATTTGACTTTGACTTTGTATGAATAAATGTTCGACAGGCCTCACAGCTCAATTGGTAGTAACTGCTGGTTTTTTTGCGCTGTAGGTCGTGGGTTTGATTCCCACCCAGGACAAATATTTGTGTGACGAATATAGATGTTTGTTCTGTGTCTGAGTGCTAATATGTATGTATTTACAAATAAAAATTATGTATTCTATCAGTTGTCTGGTTCCCATTGAACAAGCTATGTTTAGTTTGGGGCTAGATGGCGCTGTTTGAAATAAAAAAACTTGTTTACCAAATCACGCCTAACCAACTGAATAAATTTTGATAAAACTTGGTATATATATATAGAATAGATTGGACTTGAAGACTAGGCTATTTTTGTCGGGAATTAAAACTTGAAGGAGGTGAAAAAGGGGATTAAACTTTGTATGGGAAATCAATCATTTTCTCAAGTGAGGGATAATTATATAAACTCATCATATACTTCTGTTAAGAAGTAAATAACTCTTATGCGTTTCTGACCCAAAATGTTAAGTGGTGTATTTTTTAATGTGAAACATCTATAGTCGCACGTAAAACCGATTTCTGGCATGGCGACGCGTCGCCACGGCATGCGTCGCATATTACTTTTACAAAATAATGTCGATGTTTCACATCTGCCAGGCGTCCCGTGACGGCTCACATTTTTTTACCTACCTTTTTATGGATTCATGAAAGCTTTGAGAAAATAATAGCCCACTCGAACTAGTAATTGTGTCATACATTTTTAGAATGGTAATGTAATTTGAATTTTAAATGTTGAGGGTAATCAATTAATAAAACAAAATTATAAAAATATGTCCATTTATTAAAATTGTAAAATGATTTCATTCATTGATACCATTAATCAGAATTGATTTCTTAAAATTCATAATATTAACAATATATAGGACAGTCGAGTGCGCCCCCTGTCGGCTCCGCCCGCGCCCGCGCCCACGCCCACGCCCACGCCCACGCAACATCACCTGCAACAACACAACAACATGATTATATGTTGCAACACAACACTCACCATGCCCATTTCTGCCGGCAAGCAGTAACGCGTTCACGTTACTGCTTGCCGGTTTGAAAGGTGTGGTTGCCGGTGAAATTACACGCACACGAGACATTCCACCTCACGTCTCAGAGTTACGGACGCATACGATGCGACTTGGGTCTTGTCATACCTAGTAGGAGAGGACCCAAGTCGCACCGGTTGTTATGGGCAGAGGTTACCACTTAACACCAGGTGGGCCATCGGCTCGTTCCGTAACTGTATCACATAAATAAAATAAAAAAATATATATACTTTTCTTTTGTAAATATATACATACAATATATATTAACACCCAGACACAGAACAGACATCAATGTTACAAATGTCACATAAATGTTTGTCCTAAGTGGGGATCGAACCCACGACCTACAGCGCAGAAGGTAGGGTTACTAACCAACTGAGCTATGAGACCAGTCAAATTATATAAATTTGTTGATTAGGCCACTCCGGTGCTAACGGCCTCATATGTAGTAGGACAACTGAATTTTGACAATCATCACACCTCAGTTGGTGTTAGCCCTGCTTTTTACTAGGTCGTGGGTTCGATCCTCACCCACGAACATATGTGGCGCTGTTTTTTTTTATGTAATACAGTTACAGAACGAGCCGACGGCCCACCTGGTGTTAAGTGGTAACCTCAGCCCATAACAAGCGATGCTACTTCGGTCCTCCCTTACTAGGTACGACAAGACCCAAGTCGCATCGTATGCGCCCGCAACTCGTGAGACGTGTAGGTGGAATGTCTCGTGTGCCTGCAATTGACAGTGTTTATCAATATTATATGATGTATACTCACATTTAGTCAACACCGGCCGCCGCGTCCACACTGACATTAACATAACTGGCGCCCATGTTGTCGCGGTGCCGCGGCGACATCACGTGCCGCTTCGCGTTCTCACCCTCCGCCCCCACACCCTCCGCCCCCACATCCACGTCGCACACGCCGCACCGCAGCCGCCCGAACTGATAGTACGAGTACTTATTCCTAGCCAACATGCACACATTGTGTTTGAGCTCGAGGTAGAAGCGGAACACGGAGTCCGGGGGCGGAGTCCCGCGCGGCAGGTGCTCCGCGTACACGAGGTGCGTCAGCAGCGCGCGGATCGTGGTGAAGGTGCGCGCGCACGGAGCGCACGTGAACGCGGCGCCCTCCGCGTGCGTCACGTACTCCCCGCGCATGTACACCGCGATCATGTCGCCGCGGTGCGCGCGCGCGCCCGCCTCCGCAGCCGCCGTCTGGTGCTCCGCGGAGGAGAGCGCGTGCCGCACCGCGGTGCCCACGTCCGGGAACGTCTCCTCGCAGTGGCCGCACTCGATCACGTTGCCCACGGTTATGCGGTTGTGGGCGAGTGCGTCCGCGTC
The DNA here is from genome assembly GCA_947359385.1 of Chesias legatella. Lineage (NCBI taxonomy): Eukaryota > Metazoa > Arthropoda > Insecta > Lepidoptera > Geometridae > Chesias > Chesias legatella. The sequence continues at coordinate 178,370 of OX375792.1, forward strand.
CGCGTCCGCGGGGTACAGCGCGCACCGGACGAGGGCGGCGATCGCGTCGTAGTGCGCGTCGCTCTCGTAGTGTTCCACGATGGCGGCGTAGGAGGGCACCGCGACGTACCCGGGGCACACGCAGCACACGTAGAAGTTGCCGAAGCTCGCGTAGTACTCGGCGGGGCGGCACCGGTTCGCGTAGAGCGCGGCGAGCTTGCGCGGCGCCGCGTTGCGCAGGTGCTTCTTCTGTCTGATGTGGTTGAAGAGCACCTGCCGCGGCCCCTTGAGCGTGATGTCGCAGCACGCGCAGTAGTTGCCCGCCTTGCCCGACGGCTTGATGAAGTTCTCCACGATCACGTGGTCGTTCCGGTTGGGCGGCTTGCTCGACCCGGCGAGGTACTTGGCCCAGCTGAGCTCCTTCCCGCCCCACTCGTCCGGGATGCCGGCGTCGGTGTTGCGCGCGGTCGCGTACACCTCGTCGGAGAGCCGCGCGAGGTGCCTCTCGTCCAGCAGGTGGAGGATCGCGCGGTCGAGTGTGTCCGCGTCCGCGTCCGCGTCGGCGGCGCACAGCCGGCACCGCCACCCGTCCGCGTGTGCGTGCACGCGGTGCCGCAGCAGGAAGCGCTCGTTCAGGCGGCGGATGGCGTCCGCGGAGGGCGGGTCGGGCCCCGCGAAGGGCACGCTGTCGTCCGCGCGCAGCACCGCCGCCAGGTTGTGCACGTGCGCCTCCCCGAACACGTGGCCGAGCACGCTGTCGTACTGGAACCGCAGCGTGTAGTACTCGCACGCGATGCAGAAGAACGCCAGCTTGCCGGTGCGATCGTCCACCAGGCTGACCAGCTTATGCTCCGCGAGCAACTTCACTATCATACTCTCGATGGGTCCGTAGTGCCGGTACTTCTTCGGTTGCGCCTTGGGCTTCTCCGGCGTGAGCTCACCCTCCTCGCTCTCTATGCTCTTGTTGGCGTCCGCGGAGAAGTTCTGGTACACGTTGTCGCGGATGCTCATGATGATGGGCGCGACGGAGCCGGTCTGCGCGCTGAAGTCCATGTTGGCCACGTCCTGAATCAGGATGGTGTGCGTCTCCGTGTAGAACTTGAGGGCGGCGCCGAGGGTGCCCTCCGAGTTGTCCGGCAGGTTCCTCCCCAGCGCCGCGCTCAGCTTGGTGTACGTGTTCCGGTCGAGCTTCTCCGTGGTCGGCTTGATGAGGTGGGACACGTCGAGGCTGTTCGTCTCCCCGGAAGGCATGGAGGAGAGCCTCCGCGACATGTTTGGAAGGAGGATGGGCTCCGAGACGTCGACGCTGTCCCGTTTGGGCTTGGGTAGGTGGATTTCCAGGTCGAAGTGTTTCTGCAGGGACTCCATCAGCGGCTCCTCGTCGTTCAGCTGGATCTCGACGTTGCAGTCGGTGCAGATGTGGAGTTGCGTCGCGCTCCCGGCGGTCGACAACTCCGCCTTGAGCAGTTCCGGTACCTCGCTCACCTGCAGGCTGTTGAACCGCTGCCGCTGCAGGTTGCTCTTCTTGGCCGTAGTGAATATGTACTCCACTTCGACGCTCTCCCGTTTCTGTGTGTATATCTTCTTGTGCGTCTCGTCTAGGCTAGTCAAATACTTAAGTATGGCGGGGTTGGTTTCAGTGAGGGGGTGCGAGATGACGTAGCGGAAGTGTTTCGCCAGCCTCTTCACGTCGCCCAGCTCCCGAAAGGAGAGGACGTTCAGGTCGGCCAGCTTCCCGGTGATGTCGTCCGCGGCCCTGTCTGCCATCGTCAAATGATATAATGATAGACTGCGTCCTGGTTCACCAAGATTTAGAGTCTCCTCTGTAGCCCTCGAGAGCTTATAGAGTGTGATGTGGGTGCAAAATTTTTCTGCCCGTACTGCGGCCGAATGTTGATTTTCATTAAATTAAAATAAATGCCTCCAAAAGTGAAGTGGTCGATTTTGGATTAAAAAATAATATGTTTGTGTGTCGGGAATATCACGGCATGTCAAGATCTGAAACAAGAATACGGTCATCTACTGTACTGTATGACCTCACAGCTCAGTTGGTAGTAACCCTGCCTTCTGCGCTGCAGGTCGTGGGTTCGATTCCCACCCAGGGCAAACGTTTGTGTGACGAATATAGATGTTTGTTGTGTCTGGGTATATACATATGTATATATTTAGAAAAAAATGTATATATTTTATTCTATCGGTTGTCTGGTTTCCATAGTACAAGCTATGCTTAGTTTGTAGATCGATAGCGCTGTATGAATAATCAAAAAAATATATACATATATACATCACAGCTGCGGTGACTGCGTTCCAGTTTGTATACCGCTTAAATGGTTATTATTTAAAAGGAAATAGCGCATTGAGGAAAACAGCAATATCATGTCAGTGTGTATGTATGTATGTATGTAGCATTATCTATTATTTGTTTAAACAGATGAGCACTTATTTACCTCGAATCCCTTCCAAGTTTATCTAACTAATATATAGAGGCACAGTTTGTACGTAGACTCCAAAACGAATGAACCCATACTGAAAATTCTTACACTAATAGGGGTCTACATTATTTGTCTGGTCTCACAGCTCAGTTGGTAGTAGCCTTGCCTTCTGCACTGTAGGTCGTAGGTTCGATTCCCACCCATAGAAGTACTGCCACCACACCTGGTAATCTGCCGTCAAGCAGTGAAATTACGGGTGCATGATACATAACATCCCCATCTCGGTAGTTATTATGATTAGCAAAGCATTTTATAGTAGTAAGATTATTATATTTTAAGATTATTATTAATTCTAAATAAATAAATAAATAAATAAATAAAAAATTATATTAGTAGCATGAATCAGTCGCAACACACTGGCATCACTGAAAACCAGCGTGGCGGTGCTGGAAAGCACTTGCAGGGTTATGGTGAGTTATATATATTTTCTAAATGTCTTTGTAGCATAAATAAATTTTGTATTTCTTTGTTTCAAAGGTTTTTTGAGAAGGATTCACATCTGCACCTCCGCACTATGATACTGTCTTGCTAGTATGATGGACACTAACACCCATGATCATCACAAATGCTTGTGACAAAAACGACTGAACCTAAGAATTGAGTTTTTGAGTTGAATTTAAGAGCAGTAGAACTCGCCAAGTTCGTCCGGGGAAGTACTCCCACCATGCCCATTTCTGCCGCCAAGCAGTAACGCGTTCGTGTTACTGTGTTCTGCTTAGAAAGGTGTGGTTGCCGGTGAAATTACAGGCACATGAGACATTCCACCTACACGTCTCTTAGTTATGGGCGCATACGATGCGACTTGGGTATTGTCGTACCTAGTAGGGGAGGACCCAAGTCGCATCGGTTGTTATGGGCCGAGGTTACCACTTACCACCAGGTGGGCCGTCGGCTCGTTCCGTAAATACTTAAAATAAAAAAAAAATAAAAAAAAATTGAGCATTACAGGCTACAGAGACTAAGCTATGCTGTTTAAAATCACGTTTTATCAATAAATGAACTCAATTTTTTTTATTTTCAATAGAACATACCGCATGAGTCACATCTCAATGCAATATTTCCCATGTGTTAGATAATATATATTATCAAAATATAACCTTAATCACATAGGAATAAGGTATATTTCTATACTACAGTTTCTAGAACCAGTTCAGTTTCTCATTACCCCCACATATAAGCAAACAAAATTGACCTCTATAATATTAGTACCAAGATTATGAAAAGACTGTTTTTGAATTGATAATACGACATAAAAATAACCATTTTTCTCAACCAATGTGAATCTTCCAGCAAATAATATTAATACAGAAAAATGTAAATAAATAAGTGGTTTGCGTCTAAATAATGCATGAGCGACAATGCAAGTACGAGTAGGAAAATAACTGATTATTTTGCATTGCATATAATATTACGTATGAACGAAATGGTAGATTATCCTTCGTTGTACCTAACACTAAAAAACTTTTGTCTGGAAAATATGACGGAATTAACAGGAAAAACACCATATTTACTCAATTACGATCTATTGACGTTTTTATTACGCTGGTGAAAACATGAAAATAACGTCAGAATCGAAAGTTTTTGGGTTAGAATGATGTAGCAACATTTTTCCGTAAACATGTTTTTGGATATTATACACTAAGAAAACAATAAATATTAGAGTAATTTACCTTATAGTCTTGATTTTGTGCATGGCAGCGCTAACCGCCCTATTTATTATTTTGTACGGGCATCTAGGAATGGTGACATGACAGACAATGGTAGGATGACATATTATCGACAACACGCCGAGCGTAATTTTTTGACACTTTAGAGTTGCCGTGTTACAAAAAAATACCCAAAGAACGGGTCTTATTTATTTTATTTTATTTTTCAACAGAATCTACAACTCTTAAAATTACTTAGGTACTTACTTAAAATTACTCTTACAACCAATAACAGAATCAATTGTTTTTATATATCCTAGTATTACGACATTTACAACTTATATAATTAAGGACAATATGTCAAAACACTTAAATTTATATTATTATCTGAAGCGAATCGGTGAGCTGCTGACTCTTATAACGTATTACGATTTGGAAGACTGTTACAAGTTAACTCATTTTGTGCAAAAAAAAATGTGAGCCGTCACGGGACGCCTGGCAGATGTGAAACATCGACATTATTTTGTAAAAGTAATATGCAACGAATGCCGTGGCGACGCGTCGCCACGGCATGCGTCGCCACGCCAGAAATCGGTTTTACGTGCGGCTATAGATGTTTCACATCAAAAAAATGTGAGCCGTCACGGGACGCGTGGCAGATGTGAAACATCGACATTATTTTGTAAAAGTAATATGCAACGCATGCCGTAGTGACGCGTCGCCACGGCATGCGTCGCTACGCCAGAAATCGGTTTTACGTGCGGCTATAGATGTTTCACATCAAAAATATCGATGATAGTTAGGTATTTTAATGTTGTGCAATAAAATTTTGTCACTTTTTTATAAATTTACATTTCCTTACTGTTTTTCTATCTTTTCCATCGGAATATTTTATCTCATATCTGTTTACTGCTATAATATTTTTTCTGAAAAAAAAATATGTGAGCCGTCACGGGACGCCTGGCAGATGTGAAACACCGACATTATTTTGTAAAAGTAATATGCAACGCATTCCGTGGCGACGCGTCGCCACGCCAGAAATCAGTTTTACGTGCGGCTATAGATGTTTCACATCAAAAATACAACTACATGTTTGTCTCAGAAAAAAACTTGTGATTAAACTTATAAAATGACATAAAATCCATAAAAGTTGCTCGTGCATGAAACATACCAGTTAGCATGTATGCGTGAGTAAGTAATTGTTTAGTAAGTAACGTACTGAAGCTTTTTTCTTTTTGATGTGAAACATCTATAGCCGCACGTAAAACCGATTTCTGGCTTGGCGACGCGTCGCCACGGCATGAGCGCTGATTGGTCCGTTCAAGGTTACGACAAATCATAAACATTATTAGTGATGGGGTACTTAGTTTCTTACAAAATAATGTCGATGTTTCACATCTGCCAGGCGTCCCGTGACGGCTCACATTTTTGATGTGAAACATCTATAACCGCACGTAAAACCGATTTCTGGCGTGGCGACGCGTCGCCACGGCATGAGCACTGATTGGTCCGTTCAAGGTTACGACAAATCATAAACATTATTAGTGATGGGGTACTTAGTTTCTTACAAAATAATGTCGATGTTTCACATCTGCCAGGCGTCCCGTGACAGCTCACATTTTTTTTTTCTTTCTTCTGGTCTCATTCGAAGGAATTTTTTATATAGGGTTTTCTCTTTCACCTTTTTCTGTTACGTATAAGTTTACAAGTGCATAAATACCTTTACGATTTAGACAAAAATTAGGGAAACAACCGCAGAACTGAAGCATTCTGCGTTACCTTTATTGGTCTAATTAAATGAACTTTGATTTTAACGATTATAATTTTATCAGGCCATTTGGAAGCGGTTTAAAAATTATTCATCCACCTAAGCGCTAACTAATTCATGATTAATTCTCATTTGAATATGTTTTTATGCAATATTATAAATTGGCATTTATTTAAAATTGGCATTATACTGTTAACATATAAAAATTTGTCAAATGTAGTCATAATGATGTCTCAGACAAAAATAAGTATTATTTATTTGAAAATGAGTTTTGGGCACTAAGAAGGGCAAAAGTGGCAAGCCAGGATGAAAACTAGCTAATGTGACTGTCAAAATGTCAAAAATACACACGTCATGAAAATCATTCTTCAGGCGCAAACTACACGACTGCTATGACCTTGTTGTTCAAGTTTTATTTGCATACATATATTTTTGAAACCTTATTACAATATATTGTATGAAATTTAAAAGCTGTATCAACTAATTAAAATTCTTTTGTTATCCATAGCGGTTTATTAAATGATGTCATACTCCGACATAATATGATATTACATCCACTACTTTGGAAATAAACTCTTGAATAGGTTGTACCTAGTTAACTAGTCTGTTCAAGAACATTGTCACAATTTGGGTTGGCTTTGGGTTGTTCATTATTCCGCCACGCATTGTAAGGAACGTGTTATTAATAATTTCGTCTATTCTTTTTGAACGCTGAATTAGATGACAGCTGTAGTTCAATTTTTGACCACGTTCGTTATAAACGTGCCCGATGAGAATGAGGTGCAAGGTGATTCTGTGGTACAGACACCGATTTCAACCTGGAGGACACTGGTTCGATTCCGAACTGCGCCAGTGTGGTTGTCGCTTCAAAAATTTGTGCGCAATTTCATGTTTTCAAAACTGTAAAGGAAAACATTCCACAAACACCAATACAATGGTCTAGTACAATGGACAGTGGTCCTGGATAGGAATCGAACCCATGACCTACAGCGCAGAAAGCAGAGTTACTACCAACTGAAGTCAGTATTAACTATTGGTCGTAAACAATCATCATCATCATTACCAATATTTAGTAGCGAGCTGAGCTGGCGCGGCTCCATCTGCTGACACTCCCCGTGAACTTAGTCGCATCGTCAACTCACATCATGTACCTATAACACATGGAGATAAGGAACCTCTGTGGAACATACCTAACTGTGATACAAAACCAACAAGAGATGGCGCTGTTACGTAGTTTCAGTGGCTAATCCTAGATCGCGGCGGCGTGGCTGCGCATGAATTTTGAGAGTTTGGACATAGAGAACATTTTTCGTAGTTTCTCGGACCCCCTGTCGCTTACCGGTAGTAATTATTATCGTCAATTCAAACACAGAACACAGCACCTTCTGCCGACCCTGCCGGTGAGGTCAGAGAAGCCCCGCTTCTTCCAATTCGCAACGACTTAAGACAAGGTCTGCATCTCCCTGCCCCCCTTCTAGCAAGAAGGGGGGGGGGGGGGGCAGGGAGATGCAGCTGCCCCCGTGCGTTGCGTGGTTTAGAAGAAGTAAGCTGAGAAACAGAAAGCTAGTTCGTTTTATACTATTCAGAGAAGACATGTGAAAATGCAGTCCGCGAATCGTTTCTCTGGATGATCCAACTAAATAAAATTATATATATAAAGTTGTAAGTAATTTATTTGAAGAAGAAATTATAATATCATATACATTTGTAAGTATGGGGTTGGTCTGCGAATAGTTTTGTCTATTGTTGTGTGATTTCAACAGGTAGTGAGGTGATCGGAATCAATTTAGGCGGTGAATCTGAGTCGCAGGTACAGAAGCAGTTCTTCCCGGCCGGGCCGGAAGGTAGGATCAGGAACTTCAGGTTCAAGCTAGTCTCCAGTGCACGTTGTATATCTGAAATATATAAAAAAAACATGTTTAGACGTATGTATGTTTATGCTGAGGCCGGGGCGGATCGTTACTGTAATTCAAGGCAAAGTAAAAAACCCTTTATTTCCATTGAATTAAAAATAATAAGAAATAAAAAATATACATACAGCTGGTACTGTATCTAGCCCCAAAGTAAGTTTAACATATCTTGTAGGTACTATCGGAAAAAGACAACTAATACGTAATATTTACATACTTTTTTGTAAATACATACATAATTATGTATCAACACCCAGATACAGAACAAACAATATCTACAGCGCACACCAATGAGCTATGAGGCCAGTAAAAAATGGCTTGAAAACATCAATAATTCATATTAAAAGATAAGGTACGTGTACTTATAGGTAAGCCAGTTCAAACCATATCTGACCCTCCATAGGGACGAACAGACGATAAAACCCTAAAGGCCCTCCTTTAGGGGTTTCTTTTCTGTTCATTCATTCCCTTTTTTTGTGAGCGACAGCACGATAGTTAAAAAGTTACTCACCAAGTCTTCCCTGGCCGAGAGCCAGTTTTCCGCCAGGAGGGTTGGTTTGACTAGGGGGTTGATCCGTGTTTGACCCCCCTGTGGGGAGGATCTGCGTTTCTGTATTCCCTACTCCAGGAGGTAACGGCTGGTTAATCGCAGGGCTGTTAAACTCAATAGCGTTGCTTGAGTCACTCCCTTCCTTGCTCTCGGCATCACCTTTTTCAATCGTGTTCAGATTAACAGAATCATCCATTGGATTCTCAGAAATTGTATTTTCTGTTGTGGCAACATCTCTCCTTTCATCTGATTGTGATTCTTTGATTATTTTAGCTAAAGTTTCAATCAAATTAGTAGTTGTCTCAATGTAATTAATTTTGTCAGCAGCATTAGTTGAATCAGTTTTGTAACCGTCAGGTAATATTACGTCGTCCTGGGTGTTAGTGGGGGTAGTGTCGTCGGTACACTCAGTTATAGCGTCTTCACTATACGTACTAGTGGTTACTGTTTTCGGTGTTTCATTTTCCTGTACTTTTCTTTTGTCGTCGATGGTAAGCTTGTAATTTCTTCTGTTTCTTTTTGTTCTTTTTTATTTTCTTTTTCTGCTTCAATGGCTTGACTGGACTCATTGTCGTGCGCATTTGAATCTCCAATATTCTGAGTTTTTTGTTCAGTAACTGTCGTTTCTGAAACACCGGAATCATTAGTAGTGTTACCACCAGATGAAGCCCTATCATTCTTTGGTGAAGTTTGTACCTCTGTTCCGTTACTAGTCGCTGCCCCGAAGTTTTCTTGTTTTTCTTGCTTTTGTATATCTTCATCTTCGATAATAGTAGATATTTCAGTAGATCTGATAAATTCCGAATCACTATCAGAACCCGCAAAAGATTCAATCGATTCTGTAGTTACTAGGTGTACAGTATTAAAGGTGCCAATATCGGATGAACTCTCATAGTGAATAGTGTTATCATTAATCGATTCTGTAGTTCCTTCAGAAGTCGCATCAATTGTTGATTGTGTACTAATATCATTAGATCCATCTGATTGTTTCGAAGTCTCCATTAAAAGAGTCGTAGATTGAATAGTGCTAGATGTTGGTAATTCAGATTTGGTGGATGAATCTACTAGGACTGTTGTAAGTGTAGTATCCTGGTCAGCAGTAGTTCCAGTAGAAGACATTTTTATATCTATTTCCTCAGATGATTTCGTGGTCGTTTTGTCCCACTGCAAATATTCTTCTGACGAATACGAGTCAGAATTAAGGTATTCAGATATTTCAGATGTTTTATCAATATTTTGTGTTGTACCTCGAACGGAGGAGGTGTCAGAGATTTCATTTTTATCAATAGTAGTTTCATTTGATTCAGATGTGGAGCTCCCAGTATCTTTCGCATCGGAGTCGGTAACCGTTTGATCCGTTACTTTGTATTGTGCAAATCTTTCAGTTGTTGAGTTACCATTAGGTCCACCAGACGTGAATTCTTCTGTACCTGAGCTTGATTCAGTAACAGAAGACAATTTTCCGGTTGTGGAATATGCATCAATTGTCGTTTCGTAAGTCTCTGTAGAGTCATTATTTGATTTAGTAATCGTATAAGTAGCTCCAGAAGTTGTAAGGGTATTTTCATTACTTGTTTCGTAATCACCAGTCCGAGATTCTCTCGTTTCTTGTATAGTAGTTAAAGTTATATCTTTGTTGATAGTGTCAGTGGTTGTCTGATCAGTATCAATTAAATGTTGATCAGATGTCGTTTGATCCCTATTGGAGACTTCAGCTGTCGTAAAAGAATCTCTAAAATCTGCCTCAGATGTTGCCGTTTCAGTCGTAAAAACTGTACGTTGGTTACCGTCGCCATTATAATTTGTTAGTTCGATGTCGGTTGTATGTTGATCAGTAGAAGTTTCATTTGATGTTGTAACAGTTTCAGTTGTTTGGTGGTCATCCGTAGCTAATGAAATGTCGGCAGTCGCTTCAGCATCTGTTGGTTTAATAGTAATTTCATTTGACACCGTACTAGTCTCAACTTCGCTCTGTGTTATTATCATAACCGTTGAGCTAAATTCTTGTGATCCAGCTGATGTTTCATCGGTATAATTTTTTTCATTACTGGCAAGCGTCGTCACTTCTGTTTTTGGGTTTGATAAACTGACGACAGTAGTTTGATCAGTATATTCATTATAATCTGTCGATAGATTAGTTTCAGTAGTCTGGCCAGTGGTGTCTTTTTGGTATACAGTTGTAGATTTATCTGTGACGTCAGAAGTTTGGTTCGTAGTTTCTATGGTTTCTTTGGATAAAAATAATTGTGTGGTTTCTGTTGTGCTCTCTGTACTTGGTTCTTTAATTTGTGAGGTTACAGCTGTTGTTTCCACAATTCCCTCTGTAGTTTCCGAACCATCTATATCCTTTTTGATATGTGTAATAATTTCAGTAGTAGCTTCAATGCTATCCAGTGATGCAGTAATTTTATCTTCTGCACGAGTTATTTTTTCCGTATCTGACAGTCTTGTAGTAACCTGTTCTGTACTTTTAATTTCTTCTGTAGTGGCATTGTCTGGAGCTGTCACTTCTTGAGAAGTGGCCTGTTTTGTAGTACTAATTTGTTCCGTTGTGGTTGCTATTTTCCTCCGGCCTGAATCATCTTTACGTTCAGTGGTCTGGTCTTCTATTGTGGTTTTGTCTGTATAGGTCTGATCTATAGCTGCTATATCATACTTAGAGACTTGTCCCGAAGTGGTTTGTTTGATTCTACTATCTTCGGTTTGTTCCATCTTTGTTATTGTTTGCGTAGTACTTGCTTCTCCATCAGTGGATTTAATTTCTTCTGGAATTACTTGTTTGGTATTGGCTTGCTCCGAATAAGTGGTATCTTGCTGTTCCACTGTTGTTGATCCCATTACATTAGATTGCTCAGTTGTCGAATAACTTTCAGTAATGTCACTATTAGATCGCTCATTACTCGTTATTACTTCGTCAAATTTTTCAGTGGTGGACTGTTCAGTAGTACCTTGTTCATTTGTCATTATTTCTCCAGCATTTTGTTCAGTAGTGGTTTGTTTAGTAGTAAATTTTTCATTAATTCTTATTCCATCGGAAGAGCTTTCATAAGTGGATTTTTCTGTGGTCGGCAATTCAGTAGTTGTTTTTTTACTTTGTTCCGTGTCAGTAGTGGACTGTTCAGTAGCAGATTGTAGTATTGTCGTTATTTCTCCAGCAGTTGGTTCAGTATTTTCTTGTTGATTTGTCATTATTTTTCCAGCAGTTTGTTCAGTAGTTGCTTGTTGATTTGTCGTTATTTCTCCAGCAGTTGGGTCGGTATTTGTTTGTTGATTTGTCGTTATTTTTCCAGCAGTTTGTTCAGTAGTTGCTTGTTGAGTTGTGGTTATGGCTCCAGCAGTTGTTTCAATAGTTGCTTGTTGATTTGTCGTTATTTCCCCAGTTGTCGATTCAGTATTTTCTTGTTGATTTGTCGTTATTGCGCCAGCAGTTGTTTCAATAGTTGCTTGTTGATTTGTCGTTATTTCTCCAGCAGTTGATTCAGTACTTTCTTGTTGATTTGTCGTTGTTTTTCCAGCAGTTTGTTCAGTAGTTTCTTGTTGATTTGTCGTTATTGCTCCAGCAGTTGTTTCAGTAGTTTCTTGTTGATTTGTCGTTATTTCTCCAGCAGATGATTCGGTATTTGCTTGTTGATTTGTCGTTATTTCTCCAGCAGTTGGTTCAGTACTTGCTTGTTGATTTGTCGTTATTTCTCCAGCAGATGATTCGGTATTTGCTTGTTGATTTGTCGTTATTTCTCCAGCAGTTTGTTTAGTAGTTGCTTGTTGATTTGTCGTTATTTCTCCAGCAGGTGGTTCAGTATTTGCTGGTTGATTTGTCGTTATTTCATCAGCAGTTGGTTCAGTAGTTGCTTGTTGATTTGTCGTTATTTCTCCAGCAGTTGGTTCAGTAGTTTCTTGTTGATTTGTCGTTATTGCTCCAGCAGTTGTTTCAGTAGTTTCTTGTTGATTTGTCGTTATTTCTCCAGCAGATGATTCGGTATTTGCTTGTTGATTTGTCGTTATTTCTCCAGCAGTTGGTTCAGTACTTGCTTGTTGATTTGTCGTTATTTCTCCAGCAGATGATTCGGTATTTGCTTGTTGATTTGTCGTTATTTCTCCAGCAGTTTGTTTAGTAGTTGCTTGTTGATTTGTCGTTATTTCTCCAGCAGGTGGTTCAGTATTTGCTGGTTGATTTGTCGTTATTTCATCAGCAGTTGGTTCAGTAGTTGCTTGTTGATTTGTCGTTATTTCTCCAGCAGTTGGTTCAGTAGTTGCTTGTTGATTTGTCGTTATTGCTCCAGCAGTTGTTTCAGTAGTTTCTTGTTGATTTGTCGTTATTTCTCCAGCAGATGATTCGGTATTTGCTTGTTGATTTGTCGTTATTTCTCCAGCAGTTGGTTCAGTACTTGCTTGTTGATTTGTCGTTATTTCTCCAGCAGATGATTCGGTATTTGCTTGTTGATTTGTCGTTATTTCTCCAGCAGTTTGTTTAGTAGTTGCTTGTTGATTTGTCGTTATTTCTCCAGCAGGTGGTTCAGTATTTGCTGGTTGATTTGTCGTTATTTCATCAGCAGTTGGTTCAGTAGTTGCTTGTTGATTTGTCGTTATTTCTCCAGCAGTTGGTTTAGTAGTTGCTTGTTGATTTGTCGTTATTTCTGCAGCAGATGGTTCAGTATTTGCTTGTTGATTTGTCGTTATTTCTCCAGCAGTTTGTTTAGTAGTTGCTTGTTGATTTGTCGTTATTTCTCCAGCAGATGATTCGGTATTTGCTTGTTGATTTGTCGTTATTTCTCCAGCAGTTGGTTCAGTACTTGCTTGTTGATTTGTCGTTATTTCTCCAGCAGATGATTCGGTATTTGCTTGTTGATTTGTCGTTATTTCTCCAGCAGTTTGTTTAGTAGTTGCTTGTTGATTTGTCGTTATTTCTCCAGCAGGTGGTTCAGTATTTGCTGGTTGATTTGTCGTTATTTCATCAGCAGTTGGTTCAGTAGTTGCTTGTTGATTTGTCGTTATTTCTCCAGCAGTTGGTTTAGTAGTTGCTTGTTGATTTGTCGTTATTTCTGCAGCAGATGGTTCAGTATTTGCTTGTTGATTTGTCGTTATTTCTGCAGCAGATGGTTCAGTATTTGCTTGTTGATTTGTCGTTATTTCTACAGCAGTTTGTTCAGTTGTAGTTGATCGTTCAATTTTTCTTATTGCATCGGATGAGACTGTAGAAGTGGATTGTTCAGTAGTTGCCAATTCAGTAGTCGTAATTTCTGCTCGCTCCGTAGCATTTTTATAAGTAGTGGGTTCAGCAGTGGTCGGTATCTCTGTTGTAGTGGTCGTAGTTGGCCTTTCTATTCTAGGTTTTCCTTGTTTTATATGATCCATGGCTAAGATAATATCTGCAAATATATTTAATAAGATTATCAGTGTTTCGAGATGATAAAACATAATAGGACATCCCCTAAACCAAGTAAAAGTATAGTGTGAAGGTAAATGCAAAAGTATTATGTTGGATTGTCCTTCTTTCAGGCAACAAATGAACAACATATCTATATGATTTTTATCATTGCGCGGCTATCAGCTCAGACTTCATCACGGAACTATAATTTCACCGGCACCCATGGCCTTGAAAGCGGAACTAGTTTGGCAACAGGAATGGGTATGCCGGCAGCACCTCTCCGGACGCACACAGCTGGTCGTTGTACTTACTTGGCTGTCCAGTTGCTCTCGGCAAGTCAGACAATGCATCGATGAAATCTGAAAAAGTAACAGAATGCATTAGTGAAGCCCCTACCACCCTGCGCCATGCTGTACGTACCAACCTGCCACTCTAATTGCTGTCGCAATAATCACCCTCTAAATATAACATAGTGATAAGTTTTTGTTTAGTTCATTATTCTTTTGTGTATTTGTATCCTATATGCTGAATAAATGTGTTATCTATCTATCTAATATAAATATATTAATATTATTATTTAACATTTCCCCCGTTTTTAAGTATTGAACGTAAAGTACGTCTTCCATACAATAAGTACTGAATCTATTTGGCTAAAGTTTTAAACACTGATTAATGATGACTTCAATCGTAGGTACTTAGAATATGTTACTTACACGTACCTCAGTGAAAAGTGTATTCAGGGAAAGTACCAAGTACCTAAAGTGAAAAAAAATTGCCTTGTGTGTTTGTGTGAGTGTGTGTGTGTGTGTGTGTGTTTTAGTTAGCTTTATGAATGTAACATTATGCGAGTGATATACTTACTAGTAGTATCTGTATATTCTTCAAATAGTATTATAACTTCTTCGAGCACTGAAACAGAGGTAACAAATGGTAGCAAAAATAATAATGGTTCTATGATATTAATTTAAAAAATCTTAAAATATACAACTTACAGAATCGTTTCGAAACAGTTATTATTAATTCCAGGAATTTGACAACATCTGAAACAAAATATTATATTATTTTCTATGTAAAAACGTATTATAATTAAAATAATATTAATTATGATTTCCTCACCCATATTGGTTATTTCGTGTACAGTTTGGATAACCTCGAAAAAGCCTAAAACATACAAATATATTAGTTATATACTCGCAATAGTTTATGTAAAAGTTGTAAGAGCAGTAGAACTCTCGCCAAGTTCGTCCGGGGAAGTACTGCCACCATGCCCTTTTCTGCCGTCAAGCAGTAACGCATTCGCGTTACTGTGTTCCGGTTTGAAAGGTGTGGTTGCCGGTGAAATTACAGGCACATGAGACATTCCACCTACACGTCTCACATTTACGGGCGCATACGTTGCGACCTGGGTCTTGTCACACCTAGTATGGGAGGACACAAGTCGCATTGCTTTTTATGGGCTGAGGTTACCACTTACCACCAGGTGGGCCGTCGGCTCGTTCCATAAATGTATTACATAAAAAAAAAAAGGCCTGAAAAGTATGTTTTGTCAATCAACATTTTGAACAAAGTTTTTGATCGAAAAAACACACAACCTTACATTGAGGTAACACGCGAGGTGATTAAAACATTATGTACAAATAACTCACTTCTCCTGTCGGATATCTTGCACAGCACAGCGGAGGCCACGCCGATGTTACTAGAGTTCGTAATTCTGAGCATGGTTTCCACGAACACTATGACGCTAGCGTTCGTGTATTTAGATACAGTTTCGAACAAGTAAAATATATCTGTAAACAAATGTATACAATTGTATGAACAGTTGATATGTAAACAAGGTGTCTATATTGTCACTCACTAGCTGCTGTAAACAAACGGGAGGATTGTTCCAAGTTCCCGACGAAATAACTTTAAAGTACAAATTAATTATTCGTAACTCATAAGTTACAAGTCAATATAATAAACGAAAAAGCACAAAACAATAACAATAATAATCAAAAAAGGTAATAAGTTAATTTCCAATATTAAATAGAATTAATTAACAAATAAATTCTTCAGTCTTGTTCAAGGCTTGCTCTATAAGCCCGAAATGGTTATTATGGAAATCGATTCTCAAGAATTAAACTCCAAAAGTATTATTAGTAGTAAAAGAAAACGTATTTGGGGTACGTATTAAGGGTATTACAAATTATTAGAAATTAAATCAAAAAAGACGTGTGGCACTCGGAGACTGCCGCGGTAAAGCTATTGCGCGTGATATTTCAAAAAGACATTAAAAGTTCTGGTATTTATCGATAGATGGAAAAAATAAAAAGTATCACCGCTGTGCCCGTCGGAGTGGGGGGTGTTAGATTTTTTCGTTACGGAATTTCTGGATTCGGTCTCCACGCTCAAGGCCCGCGATAGAAGCTATGCAATAGCTTAAAATATTTCACATTATATTATAAACATTTAATTTAACTACTCTATTGTATTGGGTTTAACTGTAATGATAGATGTATTGCTTGAATAATTTTCGCGGGAGAGACATGATTTCCTATTTCATGCATGCCCACAGGTATTTATTTATTTTAGAGAAACCATCGGCACAATGTTACAAACTAGGTAAATCAATGCTTAGAAATGAGATGGCCATTTAAGGTATAAGTGTTCACTTATATTATATACTAAGTCACACACAATGTTGATCTCAGCGCTATGTGAATGAATAAATATATTATTTACCTGTTATAAAGGTTACTGTCTCAATCTCCTTCCACGCTTCTGGAACGGCTGAAAAACATAATCACATATTCAGACAAGGATCTTGGAATTTACTATCCATATACTTAGTACAACACACAGACAAGTGCTGTACCCAACAATATATAATTGAAGAACGGAAAGCAGATGGCCCGACCGATATGAAGATAGAGCGGTTTTGTAATTTTTCGTAATTTTATGGTCCCTATTTGGAGTTTTTTTTTTATTGGAGTGCTTTATTTGGAGATAACTTTTAATAGGAATGGTATTATTTGGAGATAACTTTTAATAGGAATGGTATTATTTGGAGATAACTTTTAATAGGAATGGTATTATTTGGAGATAACTTTTTATTTGAATACATTATTTGGAGCATTTTTTTTTTAATAATTTATTAATGCATTCCAATCAATCCAAAAAAATGCAAACCAATAAATCCATTGGCATTCCACTGTTTTAAACTGATTAGGTATTACAATAAGGTATTGTTTAATTAATAAGATATTACAATAAGACAGATATGTACACTTGGTAAACACATATTTTGACAGGCCTCACAGCTCAGTTGGTAGTAACCCTGCCTCCTGCGCTGTAGGTCGTGGGTTCGATTCCCACCCAGGATAAACATTTGTGTGACGAACATAGGTATTTGTTCTGTGATAGGGTGTTAATATGTACTATACGTATGTATTTACAAAACAAAAGTATGTAAGTATTCTATCAGTTATCTAGTTACTACAGTACAAGCTATGCTTAGTTTGGGGCTAGATGGCGCTGTTTGAATTGTCCACCAATAATATTGTTATGATATGTTGAATCATTATTTCTAGTATTCACTAGATACAAGTCCCGGCCGTGCCAAAGAGTAAGTGGGTGGCCCACCTACATTTAGTGTTGGTGTAGGACAGTAGCTTTCTGAAGAAATCCAGTATGTCCTCGTGTCGGGAGTGGATGCGGATTTGATCCAACATATCCAGGAACGACACTGTAACACAATAAAACATTTATTTATTTATTAAGCACACAAACATACATACATACATTATTATTTACATAACATTATACCAATTACACAATTAAACAAAAATATAATAATAAAAAGACAGTTCAGATATATATGAATTAAGAAAGATTTGGAATTGGAACTATCAAGTTGTCCGACTTGATAGTTTCACTTGAAAGTTTCTGACTTGATAGTTTCACTAGAAAGTTATCTGACTTGATAGTTTCACTAGAAAGTTATCTGACTTGATAGTTTCACTAGAAAGTTATCTGACTTGATAGTTTCACTTGAAAGTTTCTGACTTGATAGTTTCACTAGAAAGTTATCTGACTTGATAGTTTCACTAGAAAGTTATCTGACTTGATAGTTTCACTAGAAAGTTATCTGACTTGATAGTTTCACTTGAAAGTTTCTGACTTGATAGTTTCACTAGAAAGTTATCTGACTTGATAGTTTCACTAGAAAGTTATCTGACTTGATAGTTTCACTAGAAAGTTATCTGACTTGATAGTTTCACTAGAAAGTTATCTGACTTGATAGTTTAACAGGATAGTGTGTGACTTGATGAATACATACGTTTCCGTATAGTGAGCGCGTGCAGCGCCGCCCTCGTGTCTCGCAAACTGTCCGTCTGCGTGACGTCCGTCAGGGACGTCAGGAAGTATATCGGATCTTGCAGCTTGGTGACCTCATTCAACCGACGGATTACATTCACCACGTCTGCAAGTATTACACAATACGATATATATATGTAATAAAATATACGAAATGTATCGAATGCAATAAATAATAAAAAGATAATAATAATAATTAAATCACTAGTTTTCGACAATTAAGCTAGGGTAGTTTTTTTTTTATGTAATACAGAACGAGCCGACGGCCCACCTGGCTGTCATATTAAAGCATACGTATAAAATTCTGGTTATATAAATTAATTTTAATTATTGTTTCAATCGGCTAAAAATAAGGACTTTTCAACGTATTTTTTACAGTAGATATGTCTTTTTTTTTATTTTATTATTTCCTGGGAGTTTAAGCCTAACATTGACTATGCTATACAACACCGTTAATTAATTATCTTAGGTACAGCAAACCTACCCGGTATTCTCCGAGGAGTACAAATATATATAGTACCTTCCACTGTATCCTTACAAATTTCACGATAAGCGACTACACTTACACAGATCAAGAACGGCACAGCGCCGACAAGATAGGAAGCGGCTAACTTTACTAAGTTGCTAGTCGACGACTTAACTTTAAGTTAATTAAGTTAAGTGTCAAAATGTACTCAATACTCACTGTCAGAATCAAACACTTGTGTGAGCTCAAGCAGCACGCCCTCCAAGTTGTCCGCGCTCGTGATACCATACATACTCTTCACTATCACCTCCAGACCTGAAATAAACAATTTTTCAACTAATTATTTGTGATGAAACGGATATCCGGTATCCGGCCGGATACCGTATACTATCAACAATCAAAAAAAGTCTACAAAAGTCTAAGTCTAGTGTAGTTGACATGGCACAGTCTTGCCTAAAACTGACAGTCTTGTTTCCAGTTGACAGAGTCTTGAATGACGCAGTCTTTGAAGTTCTAGAATAATTAAAAGGACTTACTTCCTCTATTTGTAACTTCAATGAGATCCTCCAAGCCGTATTTAAATTCTGTAAGTAAATTAAAAAAAATGTGAGCCGTCACGGGACGCCTGGCAGATGTGAAACATCGACATTATTTTGTAAGAAACTAAGTACCCCATCACTAATAATGTTTATGATTTGTCATAACCTTGAACGGACCAATCAGCGCTCATGCCGTGGCGACGCGTCGCCAAGCCAGAAATCGGTTTTACGTGCGGCTATAGATGTTTCACATCAAAAAACTTGGTTGAAAATAATTGACAGTGTTGAAGTAGATGTAGAAATAGAGTATTCAAATTAACGATTTATTGATTTGTAAAAACATACAAAATATACAATGTTTACCTTAATAATGCACGGCCTATTATTGATAATACAAACATACAAAATATACAATGTTTACCTTAACAATGCACGGCCTATTATTGATTTGTAAAACATACAAAATATATAATGTTTACCTTAATAATGCACGGCCTATTATTGATAAGTAAAACACAAAATATACAATGTTTACCTTAATAAGGCACGCCTTACTATTGATTTGGTAAAACATACAAAATATACAATGTTTACCTTAATAATGCACGGCCTTGCAGCTGACAGTTATTAAATAACCAATGTTACCTACCTGTATTCTTGCACAGAAACATATTAGATTAGATATTATCACGAAGTACAACCTCCATGATTCATTCATCCAATAAACACAAAATTTAAAAACTTACAAAGCGGCATAAAAAATTGAATTAAGTATTAAGTAAGCAAGCGTGCCTATATATGATTAATCAGTATTAGATCATCTACGGTAGTAAAAGGACGTCGTTTCCAATGCTATATTTTAGTCAACATATCAATACTCATACAAGCACACAAGGGTAAAATATAGTCGTCATACAAAGACCAAATAAGAAGTAGCATAGGCACAGGCACCTTTATCTCACATAGGTGATATTCCCCACAACCCGAGGCAGTAGGGTATTACGTAATGTCCCCATACTAAGCAAAGCTTGCAATGTGGAGACCAGTTAAGAGAATAATAAAAGGATAGATTGACTGGCCTCATAGCTTAGATGGTAGTAACCCTGCCTTCTGCGCTGTAGGTCGTGGGTTCGATTCCCACCCAGGACAAACATTTATGTGACATTTGTAACATTGATAGTTGTTCTGTGTCTGGGTGTTAATATGTATTATATGTATTATTTACAAAAGAAAAGTATATAAGTATATCAGTTGTTTAGTTCACATGATACAAGCTATGATTATCTTACTTTGGAGCTAGATGGCGCTGTGTGATAATGTCCACCATTATTTATTATTATTTATTTATAGAGAAAATTGGTTTAAATAATACTCACGCGTCTGTTTGGTGAACTTCTTGAGGAGCTGAATGGCTTCGGATATAGATTTGGTGTTCAGGATCCTGACCAGCTCGGTGATGGCGTTCCTCAGATCTGACGTAAACAAACGTCCATTCAAACTTTATTTTTTCATTTAATTCAAAATAAAAATAAAAAAATTCTAAATTAAATACTTATTTTATAAAGTGACATTATCAAAGTATGAACCAAACAAGCCAAAAAAATATGAACTAAGTAAATCAAA
The DNA here is from genome assembly GCA_947359385.1 of Chesias legatella. Classification (NCBI taxonomy): domain Eukaryota; kingdom Metazoa; phylum Arthropoda; class Insecta; order Lepidoptera; family Geometridae; genus Chesias; species Chesias legatella. The sequence goes on from OX375792.1 coordinate 199,064, forward strand.
TCACTTAGTTTATTTGGGACTACATTTCGAGTGTAGTATACCTACTGGTAGTTATGACGATAAAGAAACGACACAAGTGACGGATAGCAAACGAGGGTATGTCCTCGCTTACGGTGACTATGAAAACATACATACAGACATACAGTCAGACAGTCAGCGGCGATATAAAGACGTTGATTATACTAATATGTTGATGGCAATACGTGACGAAATGATGGGGAGAACGACGAGAGCGCTGAAGACACAGCGTGGAGTCAACCTTGTGTCCTTTGAATTCACACAACACCTCGAAATCGACACAAGACGTTGAGTATTTGTTGCTAATTGACGGCTGTTCGGACCCCGCCCGACCCTCTGATCGTGATAATACGTTTCAAGAGACTTACCTCCAGTTCTCGTGCACGAGATGAGGAGATTAAAGGCGCCTCTCATATCTGTAATCATAATTGACAGGCCTCACAGCTCAGTTGGTAGTAACCCTGCCTTTTGCGGTGTAGGTCGTGGCTTCGATTCCCACTCAGGACAAACATTTGTGTGATGAACATAGCTGTTTGTTCTGTGTCTGGGTGTTGATTTATGTAATATATGTACCTATGTATTTACAAAAAAGTATATAAGTATTATATCAGTTGTCTGGTTCCCAAGCTATGCTTAGCCTACTTTGGGGCTAGATGGCGCTGTGTGACAATGTCCACCAATATTTGTTTATTTATTTAAATGTATGTATGTAACTCACCAACTTCCGGCAGCAGTACTGTCAGCAGGTCAGGTAATTCAGCGGGCCCCACACCGCCCGTCATGTCTCGGACCACCTGACGCACACCGGCCATACCTCGAAACACACATACATACAGTAGCAACACTGGCAGGTCGTGAGTTCGATTCTCAGAACAAACGTTTGTGTGAACGTGCCTAGATGTTTGTTTTGGGTCTGCTTGTTAAAATCACATGTTCCCATTGAACAAAAACGATGCTGCTAGGTGGCGCTGTGTGGAATATCCACTAATATTTATTTATGTTCAACAAGCAGATGGCCTACCTAATGTGGAATTGAGATATCGGCACAAGTGCCAAAGTCGGTAATAACGATTTCGCGTTACTGTGTTTGAAAGTTGTGGTTGCCGGTGAAATTACAGGCGCACGAGATATTCCACCTTCACTTCTCTAAACTCCATTGTAATGCCATGAGACTTGAGTCTTCCAATACTTGAGCTGGAGGACCCAAGTCGCATCACACCAGTAATTCCTTACACATACTCGGCAGATAGGCTGAGGTATAAACCCTCGTACTAACTCGTTGGCTTTTCGTTGGGAGCTAAAACACCATAGACCCCCTGCCTACCCCTGCGGCGGACAAGGTTTGCTTCAGTCTCAAAGTCAAAGTCATAGAATTCATAGAGAAATGGCTTGGAAACGTCAATAATATTCAAAATATAAGGTCACGCGTACTTATCGCTAAGTTTGACGCGCTGTTCAAACCCTATCCGACCCGTCATGGGGAGAACAGCCAAGAAACCCCTATGTAATCAGAGCATGCTTACCATCCCCGTGCTCGGTTGTCATGTGCTTGAAGTATTCGCACAATTCGTATGTATCTGTAAAATAGTTGTAACAGAAAGAAATATGTCATAAGATAAAATAAAATATTATTTGCTGATTCAATTACTGCAAAAAACTTAAGTAAATATAACTGTTGAGTGGCTTTCTGCGCTGTAGGTCGTGGGATCGATTCCCATCCGGTACAATCATTTTTGCGTCGGACATTGATGTTTGTTCTGTCTGAGTGTTAATATGTATATATTTATAAAAAGTATATAAGTATGTATATCAGTTGTCTGGTTCCATGATACAAGCTATGCTTAGCTTACTTTGGGGCTAGATGGCGCTGTATGACAATGTCCACCATTATTATATTATATATTATAGATGTTTGTACTGTGTTTGTGTGTATGTAAGTATTTACAAAAGTATAATACATATACTTCGAGAGAACCAGTGACTCGAATAGAATAGATACATATTCTTTAGTTGTCTGGTTCCCACAGTACAAGTTATGTCCGAGTTTGGGGCTAGATGGCGCTGTGCTGTGTGAAATATCAATCATTTTTTTTTGTTTTTTGATGTTATGTAGTTACGGAACGAGCCGACGGCCCACCTGGTAAGTGGTAACCTCGGCCCATAACAACCGATCCGACTCGGGTCCTTCCCTACTAGGTACGACAATACCCAAGTCGCATCGTATACGCCCGTAACTATGAGACGTGTAAGGAATGTCTCATGTGCCTGTAATTTCACCGGCAACCACACCTTTCAAACCGGAACACAGTAACGCGAACGCGTCACTGCTTGGCAGCAGAAATGGGCATGGTGGCAGTACTTCCCCGGACGAACTTGGCGAGAGTTCTACTGCTCTTATATGAATGATATTCGTTCGATGTAAATGATGGTGGGACTTACACTTCTCGCCCGATATCTTCTGCAGTGTCTCCATGAGGGCGTCGAAGTCCGCATGCCCGGTCAAAGAATGCAACACTTTGAACGCTTTCAATACATCTGTAACAGTACATTTGTACACCATTCTAACTGGCCTCACAGCTCAGTTGGTAGTAACCCTGCACTGTAGGTCGTCGGTTCGATTTCCACCCTGGACAAACATTAGTAAAATATATATATATATTATAACCTAGTGTGACGATTCGTAAACATGAAATGGGATCCAATCAGTTCGGCCGCTGCTTCGAGAGCTGTATGGGCGCAGTAGCACGCTCATAAATGAAGAAAAAGGAAATCATGATAATGAAATTTCAGGATCTCTCATACAAAGCGTAAAAGTTCAAATAATACACGTTTTGCATAGTATACCTTGTTCATTAGTGAGTTCCTTCAAGAGGTCCGCGATCACTTTAATATCTGAAAAAAGTTAAATGTTTCTTAGGAATAATCTTTACTTAATTTTCTATTAATTAATTATTAAGTAATATATAAATTAGTTGCTTCAAATTCAATTAATTAAAAAGATCACATCTAATTAAATTTTTCTTTTATTGATTACACTAAAGCTAATAGCTACCAGACAAATAATAACCAATTTACAAGCAGAAGACAAAATGGTACTTAACTATTTGTTTTTTGCATACTATACTTATACAATACTATACTTATACTATACTTCACCTTTCTATATATACTTAGATAATAATATTTTCAAAATTAAATATACTTAAGCACCAAATTGATAAACTCAAAAAGTCTATTCAGCTGTTAACACTAATTTGTAATAAAATTTGTAACAGATCAGACCTGTGTAAGTAGACTGGCCTCATAGCTCAGTTGGTAGTAACCCTGCCTTCTGCGCTATACGTCGTGGGTTCGATCCCCACTCAGGACAAACATTTATGTGACATTTGTTACATTGATGTTTGTTCTGTGTCTGGGTGTTAATGTGTATTATATGTATGTATTTACAAAAAAAAAATTATATCAGTTGTCTAGCTCCCATGACACAACCTACGCGTTGTTTTTTTTTTTTTTTTGTTTGTTTATATCTCTTTATCAAGTAGAAAAGAGGTGATGATCTACAAACAGCTGAACAGATTTACATGAAACATAGCTAACAACACACAAGATAAGACATCGTTCAAAGGATAATCACTTACTAGTGTCGCCTTGCAGAGTGTCAAGGAACTCAATGACGAAGCCCCAACCCCTAGATCCGCGGCATTTGCGCAGGAACGTGTACACGCCGTCGCGAGCTGGTGGGGCAGTTGCTTCACATTAACAAATTACCAGCAGTAGAACTTAGTCAAAATCAAAAACTTTATTTCCATAGAATTCATAAAGAAATGGCTTGGAAACGTCAATAATATTCAAAACATAAGGTCACGCGTACTTATCGATAAGTTTGACGCGCTGTTCAAACTTTATCTTTATGCCAAATACTGGCAACCCATCCATTTCTGCTTAATGCATTGGCGTTACTGTGTTCCGGTTTGAAAGGTGTGGTTGCCGGTGAAATTACAGGCACATGAGACATTCCACCTACACGTATCAGAGTTACGGACGCATACGATGCGACTTGGGTGTTCTTGTACCTAAGCAAGGGGAGACCCAGCGTGTGTATCAGCGGTACCTATAGACTATGAGTTTCAATCCAGAGGTCGCTGCTTCGAATCCCAAAGTGCAACAATGAGATTATTCTTGAATAATTGATTTTTTCAAAGTGCAATAGAAATAGAATAGAATAGAAAAGCAACACTCATTCGCCATTAGTAATTTTACCACAAAGTTTGTTTTTACTAAGTAATAGTTTTTTAATAAAAATAAAATATACATTTGCATGTAAAGCCGCATGTAAGAGCAGTAGAACTCTCGCCAAGAAGTCCGGGGAAGTACTGCCACCATGCCCATTTCTGCCGGCAAGCAGTGACGCATTCGCATTACTGTGTTCCGGTTTGAAAGGTGTAGTCTCCGGTGAAATTACACATGAGACATTCCACCTACACGTCTCAGAGTTGCGGGCGCATACGTTGCGACTTGGGTCTTGTCGTACTTAGTAGGGGAGGACCCAAGCCGCATCGCTTGTTATGGGCTGAGGTTACCACTTAACACCAGGTGGGCCGTCAGCTCGTTCTGTAACTGTATTACATTAAAAAAAAAATTGTTCCGCCTTACTCCAAGCTTGCGATGGCTGCCACTACTTACATTCAATTTTTGTGAAGCTCTTAATATATCTGACAGCGTCATCTTCATCTGAAACAAAAAATAAATAATTTAAATAAATAAATATTGGTGGACATTGTCACACAGCGCCAGGATTCGATTCCCACCCAGGACAAACATTTGTGTGATGAACATAGATGTTTGTTCTGTGTCTGGGTGTTAAATGAATTTACAAAAAAGTATATAATATGTATGTATATCAGTTGTCTGGTTCCCATGACACAGGCTATGCTTACTTTGGGGCTAGATGGCGCTGCGTGACAATGTCCACCAATATTATATGTTACTAGCTGTTGCCCGCGACTTCGTACGCGTGGAATTCGGTTTTATCACGCACCCTTATATACCCCTCAAAAAGTGTCCTAAGTTACTCCTTGTTACATCAGCTATCTGCCAGTGAAAGTCCCGTCAAAATCGGTCCAGCCATTTCAGAGATTAGCCGGAACAAACAGACAGACAGACAAAAATTGACAAAAATATTGTTTTGGTATATGTACCGAGTATACATCCATATGCACTTAGTGAAAAGCGGTTTTAATATTACAAACAGACACTCCAATTTTATTTATTTCTATAGACTATTCCAGTAAAATTCAATAATGTTGAATATAACTCGCGTATGTATGTCGTCTGTCGCAAAACATATTAACAAGCTTACGAAAAATCCACTCGCAAAATACATAAATGCGTAATTCTAAGCAAACAGATTTTATATGTTATTTATTGGCACAGATGCGTCGCGAGGTTAGTATGTATTTGAAATATTAATTCCGCCTAGCAAGGGAAGTAAGTTAGATATTGATAGATATCTTATATACTTTTTATTGTAAAATCATATTAACATCCAGAAAGAACAAATATGTATGTTCATCACACAACTTTTGTCCTGCGTGGGTATCGAACCCAAGACCTACAGCGCAGAAGGCTAGGGTACTACCAACTGAGCTGTGGTCAGTCAAATTGAAAGAAAGAAGTTTTTATTGGCTCCACAATACTAAAATACAAATTATAGTAAATATTACTTAATAGTAGTAAACCAAAAAAAACAATACGAATAAAATTATTTACGTACAAATATGTATGTGTCAAGTGCACGGGCGGGTAAAGTGCGCCTCTTCGAGGCTCACTTTATCCTTTCACACGACGGAACAAAAGAGCCAGTGAGACAATAGTATTTAGTAGTATCCTGATTAGTAACTAGTGTTCCCCAGATAATAATGTAACCCACCCTTGTAGCCCCTTAAATATTAATAAACTCAGGGTTCTGTCCTCCGCTAACGTCAGGTGGGCCATCTGTAACTCGCACACGTTAAAACAACAAGTCGGACCCGTCTCTACGAAATCGTTCTATACACTAATATTATACTAGAGGTATTTGGATGTAGGAGATAGAGAGTCGTGCGGTGAATACGAATAGAGTAGTTATTAGCAGTTAGTAGTAGCTATTAGTAGTTATTAGTAGTTAGTAGCAGTTAGTAGTAGTTATTAGTAGTTAGTAGCAGCTATTAGTAGTTAGTAGTAGCTATTAGTAGATAGTAGTAGTTATTAGCATGTTGGGTCGACGACATCGTAAAATCTGCTGGAAAAACCTGGACGAGAGTGGCGCAGAACAGATTGGGCCCAACCGTGGGCGATTACAGGCTAGGATGATGAGTAGTCATTCGTAGTTAGTAGTAGTTATTAGTAGGTACTAGTAGTTAGTAGTAGTAACTAAAGTAGGTAGGTGGGCACGGGTAAAAGTGTGTATATGTTGTATACTCACTGCGAGTGCCGGTCAAGGCGAACAGGAGATCTCCGCCTTCCTGTTGTCCTGAAACATACGATACGACATTTTATTTGCCAACCAAGTGTACCATTGAACTTGTCCGACTTCACAGCACAGTTAGTTTAACCCTGCCTTCTGCGCTATAGGTCGTGGGTTCGATTTCCGCTTGGAACAAAAATTTGCTTATTTACTTTTTTCCCAAACTCCTTTCAGGGGACACGTATAAGGATTCAAAGAGTGATTTTCTACGGAAGCGGGCAACATGGGCCCCAAAAAAAAGCAAGCTTAGTATCTGAGTAATATTGATTATAAATTACCTTTCGCACCAAGAACATACATCATTTGTTCGGAGAGCGAGAAATCTGTAAAAGAAACAGTCAAACCATATTATTTTTCCCTTCATAAGAAAGATTCAGTTTTATAATTGGAGTCGTATGACCACTCAAATTGTTCTACACTACAGACTACATGACTCTAACTTTTTTTAAGAGCAGTAGAACTCTCGCCAAGTTCGTCCGGGGTAGTACTGCCACCATGCCGAAATCTGCCGCCAAGCAGTAACGCGTTCGCATTACTGTGTTCCGGTTTGAAAGGTGTGGTTGCCGGTGAAAAAACAGGCACAAGAGACATTCCAACTACACGTCTCAGAGTTACGGGCGCATACGTTGTGACTTGGGTCTTGTCGTACCTAGTAAGGGAGGACCCAAGTCGCATCGATTGTTATGGGCAGAGGTTACCACTTAACACCAGGTGGGCCGTCGGCTCGTTCCGTAACTGTATCACATAAAAAAAAAGCTTAATATCTGCTTATAATCTACTTGTGTTTGTAAGTGATATTAAATTGTGGTTATGTTTAGACTTGAAGATTGAACGACTGATGCCTTGCCGCCTTGACTTTTGCTGCCAATACGTACATAATCTGGTCCACGTTGATTAGTTTGACTTTCGTCTTAACTGACCCCTGTATTGACTGAATCAGTTTTTTATCATATTAACGGGAAGAGTAGATGTTAAGAGGTGACAGCTGCCCATAACACAGCAATACGACTTGGTTCATTCCCCACTTAGATAGGAAGATCCACATGGTATTACGGGCATATCTAACACATTAAGGTGGATGTCTCACATGCCTGTAATTTCACTGGCAGCCACATATTCCAAACCGGAACGATAAAGCGTTACTGCAGAAATGTGGTGACTTTCGGCACAAATTCTACGGACTATTTATACTGAATTTAGTTCTGTTGATGGTGAAGATGCGTACCATCAAATACCTCACCTCCTTGGTTTTCTGTTTTATACTCATTGCGTTGACTTTCGGGCTGGAGTGTAGTTTGACTGTGTTCTTCATAGCCTTGTTGGTAGTTGGTATCGCGGCTGGAGGTGTCCTGTGAGCTGTGTGAGCTCTGTGAGCTCTGTTCCTCCCGGGTACTGCTTTCTTCAAAGCTTGATTCCTCGTACTCATTGTCGTTGTCGGCTGAACAGTAAATGATTTCAGTCGAACATATATATTTTTTAACCTCCTTGCTCGGTTGGAATTAGAGTTATTTTTTTTGGGTTTGCGTACCTTTACGTGGAGAAATCATAGAAACCGTGCCAATATCTACCTAGTCTATGTTATGATTGTGATATACAGGGTTACAGGAAAAGTCGTGCTAGATCCGTTAAGGGCGTGGAGTACCCATCATTTCTGACTTATTTCACTATGAAACACCCTACCCTAAACTTAACCCTTTTCGAGATATTCGACTTTTAATTTTTTATTGAATAATGCCGATTTTTAGGCTACGAAATTTATTTTTGTTTATTTTGTGTATCTTATTATTATTATTATTGCATTTTTACATGTGTAATAAGATGCTTTAGGACATCAATCATTAAAATAGTGCATAAGTTAATTGAATAGACCGTAGTAGACAAGTGAAAGTAAAAAAATAAAAAATATATTAGCAAGCTTATTTTTCTCTAAGGGATATCTAAAAAAAATATTATGACACTTGTTCGGCAGATATTTTTTAAAATATCTACGTTTCATCAGCTATCTAACGAGGTCTAACAATCTAGGGTTTGTATTACATTTCGTGGAAAAAAGTAGAGAAAGACCCAGATTTTCTAAGAAATATCTTGTGGACGGATGAGTCCAAATTTGATAAAGATGGCATAACCAACTATCACAACGTCCATTACTGGGCCCCAAAAGAACTAAGGAATCCCAATAAGAAAAGAGTGAAAGGGTCCCAACGAAGATTCAGCGTGAATGTGTGGATGGGCATTATCTCTAATCATTTGATTGGACCTTACTTTCTCCCGGATAATCTAAATGGGGAAAGCTACGAAAATTTCCTGAGAGCAGACTTGAGTGATTTGCTGGATGATCTGCCACTCAACCTGATCAGGGACATGTGGTTCCAACACGATGGCTGCCCTGCCCATTTCAGGAGAAGTGTCAGAGACTGGCTGGACACAAATTATCCAAACAAATGGATAGGACGAGGTGGGCCGTTGCCATGGCCAGCAAGAAGTCCGGACCTAACTCCCATGGATTTTCATGTATGGGGGTGCATGAAAAGTCTTGTGTACAGCGAGCCGAATCCAGTTTTGTCTGTGGAAGACTTAAGAGAAAGGATTGTGGATGCAGCAAATAAAATGAGGACCACGTTGACCACTGGAGTAGTGAAGACTGGTCTCCGTAGAAGGATGCGACAATGTTTCAGAAATAGAGGCGGCCATGTTGAACATGAACTGTAGAATAAGAAAAAGTTGTGTGAAAACCTTTAATAAATGACATTTCATGCATACCTAATGTTTTATTTTACTTTTTAGGGCTAAGTATAAATTTTCTTCTCCACTGTCGCCTATGAAACTAATTTTTTTCCAATGCATTTGAATAAAACCCTAGATTATTATACCTCGTTAGATAGCTGATGAAACGTAGATATTTTAAAAAATATCTGCCGAACAAGTGTCATAATATTTTTTTTAGATATCCCTTAGAGAAAAATAAGCTTGCTAATATATTTTTTATTTTTTTACTTTCACTTGTCTACTACGGTCTATTCAATTAACTTATGCACTATTTTAATGATTGATGTCCTAAAGCATCTTATTACACATGTAAAAATGCAATAATAATAATAATAAGATACACAAAATAAACAAAAATAAATTTCGTAGCCTAAAAATCGGCATTATTCAATAAAAAATTAAAAGTCGAATATCTCGAAAAGGGTTAAGTTTAGGGTAGGGTGTTTCATAGTGAAATAAGTCAGAAATGATGGGTACTCCACGCCCTTAACGGATCTAGCACGACTTTTCCTGTAACCCTGTATATATATAAAAAGTTTTTTTTTTTATATGGTTACTTTTATATTAGCGTTGCATACTTTTCATATATATTTTTTTTATATAAAAATCTTGTTTACTCTGTTTTTCACACAACCTCAAGATACAAAATGAGGGTTCGAATTGGCATAAGGACAATTATCATTTTACAGTACATCATTTTTAAGTAATTACGCTGTGAACCCTAGTTTTATAAATAAATAAATAAATAAATAGGCAGTTTAACTATTAAATCAAATTAATTCATAATTGAACATAACTTTTAACCAATGGCGTTTTTAATGAGAAAGGCAGCGTTTTCTCCGTATAAACGTATTCCCCATTTCCCTCTATGCATTTCGATCCAGCAAATTTATTATTGTAATAAGATATTGACTGCATACTATCTTGGGCCTAAATTTAGTATTTTCATTATTTACCGCCCACAGACAACATGATACCCTAAATTATTTAGTTTGTGCGTCATAAAAGACGTGTAATATCCAAAGTTCCAAGAATTTCAGTTTTCAAAATCTATTATCGATTTCGATCCAGTTTTCAGAATCTATTTAAGATTGGATACACTTTTCAGTGGTGGGGGTGGGGGAGGGATGCTGTTGAAATATACAGGTTCAACCTTTACCTTATAAGTTCATGAAATACTTGTTCCGCACAATTTCAGCGGATGTCTAGTCACACTCGCCAATCCATTTCCCCGTCTCCTAGTTTGGCCGCAGAATGTTAATGGCGCTTACGTAAAATAAGATTACTAGGAAAGTATGAATGTCACTGAATAAACTTACGAAAAGGTTCAGCAATTGATTTCGCCACGAAAACCTGAAAACATTGCAACCTTATTTAGGCATGTGTTGTTTTTTATTATATTAAAATGAATATAAAATAAATCCTTTATTAGATGTAAGTATTAATATTTAAGATATTTTATGTATATGTTAGTTTAAGATCTGTGGATTTTGTGATATTAAATAAATAAATAAATAAAATAAAATATTTATCCAATAATCCATTTATAATGACTGGCCTTATAGCTCAGTTGGTTAGTAACCCTACCTTCTGCGCTGTAGGTCGTGGGTTCGATCCCCACTCAGGACAAACATTTATTTGACATTTGTAACATTGATGTTTGTTCTGTGTCTGGGTGTTAATTTGTATTATATGTATGTATTTACAAAAGAAAAGTATATAAGTATGTATATCAGTTGTCTGGTTGCCATGATACAAGCTATGCTTAGCTTACTTTGGGGCTAGATGGCGCTGTGTGACAATGTCCACCATTATTTATTTATTATTTATTTCTTTATTTCATTTATTACTGAATTTGTCTAAATAGTTAAAATTATATACACTTATATTAATTAAATATAAAAATGTACGTTCAGGTAACACAGACAATGTTCGTTGACAAAAAGCTTGTCGCTCTTTGTCCTACATGATAACCACAAATTATATTTTCAAAATTCAAAGCCGTTGTTAAAAGTCTAATTTGAAAACTTTGCTTCAATTTTCATAAGGAAATGTTTTTTGCACAAATTACACATATGAATTAACACTTATATAAAAAAGAAAGAAAAAAATAACAATATACGAGTGCGTATGCGTCCAGTACCAATAAAGGGGGTTGGCTCAGTATATACTGTATTATTTACTCAGCGCTGATTTTCAGCCCGCGCCAAGGTTTCCCCACGAATAACTATTCTACACTTTCTTACCGTAAAACATTATTTAATAATCCAATATCCAGGAATCTTATACAAAATTCAGTCCCAGTTGGAACGAGCAGTTGGCCCACCTTAGTAGTAACCTCTGCCCATAACAAGCAATACGACTTGGATCCTCCCCTACTTAGGAAGCTCCATGTCGCATCGTATGCGTGCTGACACGTGACAGTGGAATGTCTCAAGGCCTGTAATTTCACCGGCAATCACACCAGTGACACTGCTCGCCGGCAGAAATGTGTATAGAACTGATAAGGTACTCACGAGTAGTAAGGCCCAGCACAATCTAGTCATGGTGAACTCAGAGTGGTCAGAGAGTGTCTGTATTCCACTGCGGTGGTGGCCACAGAAATACATTATATATATTATATATATATGTAAACATTGAACATCTGTGTCAATGTGTGTTTATTGGAAATTACTTATTACGAATTTTCCGCTTAATATAGTCCCGCACGAAATGGGTGGTACGTTTCATGTTTGCGTTAACTAGATTTGAGAGTGGTCTAGTGGTGCTGACCCGGAGGTCGCCGGTTCAAATCCCAACGCGCACCTTTGAGTTTTTCAATTGAAAGATTCATGTGCGCAATACCACGTTTTCAAAACGGTAAAAGAAAACATCGTGAGGAAACCGACATGTCCTAGAATTAAAAATTCACGTGTCAAGTCCACGAAAGGAGCCTCTTTGAGGCGCACTTAAAACCCTTTCAACACACTGGTTAGAGAGAATCAGTGACTCGAATAGAATAACTAATTACTCAAAAGTTTGCAAATGTTTGCCAAAATTGACGATAGTGTTAATATAGAAATCTATACAAATAAATAAAATTGGAGTGTCTGTTTGTAATATTAAAATAACCGCTTTTTGCTTATTCCCCCCGGGTGGTGCAAAAGGAGCAACCCAAAGCAGCAGTTAAACTTGTGCTAAGTTCGCCCGGAGAAGTACTGCCACCACACCTGGTAATCTGCCGCCGAGCAGTGATGCACTCGTGTTGCTGTGTTCCAGTGGAAGGGAGTGGTTGCCGGTGAAATTGCAGCCGCATGAGACGTAACATCCCCGTCTCTTGGTGATGGATGCAACGCGACTTGAGTCATCTCGTACTTTGGTGGAGGACTTGAGTGGTATTGCTGTTGTGTATGGGCGGCGGTTACCACTTAACATCAGGTGGGACGTCAGCTTGTTCTATTACCAAAATGACAAAAAAGAATAGGATATTATAGTAGGAGGAGGAATAAAGGATATAGAATAATACCCACCACGCATATTTACTACGCAGGAATGGTTATTAATCTTTTTACTCTCGCCGATTTCGTCCGGGGAAGTACTGCCACCATGACCATTTCTGCCGCCACGCATTTGCGTAACTGTTTTCCGCAAAGAAATTCCACCTACACGTCTCAGAGTTACTGGCACATACGACTCGACTTGGGTTTTTCAAACCTAAGTAGGGGAGGACCCAACTCGCATCGCTTTTAAGCAGAGGTTACCACTATACACCAGGTGGGCCGTCAGCTCGTTACTGGCACATACGACTCGATTTGGGTCTTGTCAAACCTAAGTAGGGGAGGACCCAACTCGCATCGCTTGTAGGCAGAGGTTACCACTATACACCAGGTGGGCCGTCAGCTCGTTACTGGCACATACGACTCGATTTGGGTCTTGTCAAACCTAAGTAGGGGAGGACCCAACTCGCATCGCTTGTAGGCAGAGGTTACCACTATACACCAGGTGGGCCGTCAGCTCGTTACTGGCACATACGACTCGATTTGGGTCTTGTCAAACCTAAGTAGGGGAGGACCCAACTCGCATCGCTTGTAGGCAGAGGTTACCACTATACACCAGGTGGGCCGTCAGCTCGTTACTGGCACATACGACTCGATTTGGGTCTTGTCAAACCTAAGTAGGGGAGGACCCAACTCGCATCGCTTGTAGGCAGAGGTTACCACTATACACCAGGTGGGCCGTCAGCTCGTTACTGGCACATACGACTCGATTTGGGTCTTGTCAAACCTAAGTAGGGGAGGACCCAACTCGCATCGCTTGTAGGCAGAGGTTACCACTATACACCAGGTGGGCCGTCAGCTCGTTACTGGCACATACGACTCGATTTGGGTCTTGTCAAACCTAAGTAGGGGAGGACCCAACTCACATCGCTTGTAGGCAGAGGTTACCACTATACACCAGGTGGGCCGTCAGCTCGTTACTGGCACATACGACTCGATTTGGGTCTTGTCAAACCTAATTAGGGGAGGACCCAACTCGCATCGCTTGTAGGCAGAGGTTACCATTTAACACTAGGTGGGCCGTCAGCTTGTTAGTTTAAAAGGTCGCATAATGTAATGTAGGTGATCAGAGATACTGTGAGTGCCAAGACTGGCGACGTCACAATGTTTATAATCAATTTCCCATGTTTATTCAAGTGTAGATACAGAGTTGAATAAGTAGGAAATGTTTTGTGTCGACCGAGTGGATTTATACAATTATATGAATAGGTAACTAGGTATACTATTTATTTAAATTTTGATCACGCACCTAATACATAATACCATGTAAAGAATACAAAAATATATAACAAACTTGCCCGCGACTTCGTCCGCGTGGAATTCGGTTTTATCACGCATCCCTACCCCTCGGAAAAGTAGCCTAAGTTACTCCTTTACATCAGCTATCTGCCAGTGAAAGTCCCGTCAAAATCGGTCCAGCCATTTCAGAGATTAGCCGGAACAAACAGACATAAAAATTGTAAAAAATGTTGTTTTGGTATATGTACCGTGTATACATCCATATGCACTTAGTAAAAAGCGGTTATTTTAATATTACAGACACTCCAATTTTATTTATTTGTATAGATAAATAGTGGGTTATATAAAACTGCGTTTATAACGAGTCACACAGACCGGCTGCCGATGGCGGAGTGCCGCGCGCGACAAGTGCGCCTACCCTCCGTCTTGAAAAACAGTCGTTTAATGTGAATCCCAATGGGCGGCCTTATTGCTTAAAGCAATCTCTTCCTGGCAACCTTCGGAATATAGTTTCACAATAATTTTTTTACTCATGTGCACACTCCAAAATGGCCGACTACAACCACAGACTATACTAATCAGGCGGGAGTGTGACTCATGCCACAGATAAAAAACTGCAAAATGGCCGAACACAACCACAGACTATACAACTACTCATGCAGGAGTGTGACGCACGCCACAGATAAACAACTGCAAAATGGCCGACCTCAACCACAGACTACATAACTAGTAAGGCGGGAGTGGGACGGACGCCACAGATAAAAAACTGTAAAATGGCCGACCACAACCACAGACTATATAACCACAGAGGCAGGGGGGGCAGCGACGAGGACGCCACAGATAAACAAACACACAATTTAAAATATTATTTATTTACGTAATTATAATGTTTTGGTAATTGTATTATACGTAAAACGTACTTAAGGAAACATCTATCGGATACACACCACACACCTACCCCAACGTACTCAGTAATCACAATTATTACATCTACAAGTTTAAATACAACAATATAGTAATTAGTTGTCAAAGTCAAGTGACTTTGACTTTGACTTTGTAACCTACACGATACTGAAACATGACAGCGACATTTGTGAAATTAAATGTATTACAAAAATTAAGCTCGCACAGGATATGAACCCCCTTAACTACATATGCTCAGAATTGGCAATGTCGGGATGTGGGTTCATTCTCCGTCCGTGCAGAATTTTTGTAATACGTCTGTTACGTTCCCTGTCACGGGGAATAACTAAACAAATTACACAGAAAACAATATATATTTACTAAAGAAACAAACAATTTATGTAAACGTCAAATTCTTTGGCATACAGTGTCACTGTGTCAAATTAAATTAAATAAATGCCGTATCAATTATTGGGACTAATGAAAATTATTCTGTTAAATATGTATTTATACAGATAAACGAGAAAACTCAGATCTTTTTAGTAAAAAAAAAATTGTTTGCATCTGTTCCGACCGCGACTGGAGTTCACTTTAAGTGCGATGACAATATGTCATAACGCTTTTTGTTAACGCTCAATTTTACCACCCAACAATTTCTTGTATCGATTTCTCAATCGTTTCTCAACTGATATAAATAATTAGTTATTTTATTTTATTTTATTTTTCAACAGAATCTACAGCTCTTAAATAAAGCTCTAAATAAATCGCGCGGCACATTTTCAACTTGAGGGTACCCTACCAACTTGCACACATTTTCAACTTGAGGGTACCCTACCACCTTGCACACATTTTCAACTTGAGGGTACCCTACCAACTTGCACACATTTTCAACTTGAGGGTACCCTACCACCTTGCACACATTTTCAACTTGAGGGTACCCTACCACCTTGCACACATTTTCAACTTGAGGGTACCCTATCACCTTGCACAAATTGTCAACTTGAGGGTACCCTACCAACTTACACACATTTTCAACTTGAGGGTACCCTACCACCTTGCACACATTTTCAACTTGAGGGTACCCTACCACCTTGCACACATTTTCAACTTGAGGGTACCCTACCAACTTGCACACGCTTTCAACTTGATGGTACCCTATGAGGGTCATCCGTGGGTTCTAAATTACATGGTTTAAATATAACTAAGCAGTTCCAAAACTGTACTTTGACGTCAGAGATGAGAATTGTCCGAGGTGAGGTAACAAAGTTTAAAATTAAAATATTTGAGACAACCATTTTGAACTAATATATATCATTGTGACAATAGGAAGACGTAACAACAGCCGCTGCAGGACGCGACGCACTCTACGGACTTAGGGTTGGACCACATCTGTCCGCGTGTCACCGGATATTGCACAAAACATTTGGCGGATATTCTTAGTCACTTTTTCTTGAAGAGACAGATATGAAAGGAATACATGTGGCAAAATCTCTAAGCCAGGTGGCGTGATGTGGTCCAACCCGTATTTAGGAAAACCGAGACATTTGAAAGATAATCAAATTGGTTTGTACGAAACTTTCGGTTACAACTGTCTGTTGGTGGTGAGCCCACATCATTCCGCAAAATATAAACATTTTCAAAAGAATTATACATAAAACATTTCCTGTACCTATCCCGAAGGGGGTAGGCAGAGACGGTTTATTGTCTGCTACAATCCTGACATGACACCTTTGCTTCAAACATTATTATTGATTGACACTTAACATCAGGTGGGCCGTCAGCTCGTTATATCACATTAAAAAAATATTGAAATGCACGGTGGCAGTACTTCCCTGGAATCCTGAACTTGGCGTAAGTTCTACTGCTCTTAAAATTTTAGTATGGATAAAATGTTTTTTGAAAAAAAATCTACATATAATTGTGTTATGGTAACCCTGTTACAAACAGACAGTTGCAACCTGAAGCTAGTTATCAGAACCCAGCAATTGCCTCAAAATAATATGAAATACAATTACTAATTATAACATATTAAAGATAAGATATCTAATATATTATATAAGTAATAATTATCTAGTAGTAATTAAATCACTTATTTACACGTGAATTAGTAGACTAATGTAGATGTGAGATTATTTATATTATTTTGGGAGTTAAAATAACTCATCTCAGTTATTTAAAAGCTTAAATTAAAAAAAAAACTTTGGTCTGTCAAATTGTGATGAATCTAGTTCTGAACCAGTGTAAAACTAGTTCAAAGGTTTATTACAAAAATAATTACAAAACACTGTATAATAATTACAAAAATTAAATAAAAAAACAAACCAGTCTTAATATATTTGGCTATAGTACAGTCGAAATTTATCTAAAACTTACTAATATATATATCAAAATATCACTCACATCTCGGTTATAAATACACTAAGGAATAGTGCTTTTTCATAATTAAAAGTCTAAAAATTCCACAGTATACATAAAAATAATAATAGAATAGACTTAAAGTACAATTCAAAACATAAGGTCACTAAATAGTATTAATATTTGCTATTCTGTATTGAAATAATGTATTGTGCAGACTATGTATTACATATTACAATACTAAACTCATATATACATTATTTATATACTATTATATGTATACAAACTGTGAAGCGAGTACAACCTGTATAATAAAACCTCGTCTTTTTTATTATACAGCGTGTCCTCAAACTGTTTCACAAGTTGACACACCATGTACTTATTTTTTAATATAATAATGGTATGAACACAGATTATATAGATTTTTGAATAGAGAGATATTTAAATGTTAACATTTCTACAAATACTTTAGTAGCTACATATAATTTTGAATATATTTATTGCATTTTTTTTTTACAACTATTATTACACCCTATATAATAATGACCGATGTAAACTACGAAGAATTTTTTTTGCAATCTTCTCATATTTTTTATATTAAAATATTTATATTTATGGGAAATATTATGCTTAAATATTCACGCAAACGTTTGCCCTGTGCGGGGTCCGAACCCCCGTCATTAACGACTCACTAAACCACGAGTGATTTCAATAAATAAGTTAATACAAATATAAATTAATACATACATGAATCATATAACTGAAAAATTACTTATATACCTGTTATTTATTTTTATAAACACATACATCCATCACACAAATGTGATAAGAAAAAATTGTCTATAGCTTTTGTGAATAATAGCGTGAAAAACACAAAGGAATCGAACCCGCGACTACGGGAAACGAGAGAACATCATTTTACAATAGGTACCGCAGAGAATATTCTATTCTATTCGAGTCACTGGTACTCTAGAACCAGTGTGGTGAAAGGATTTTAAGTGCGCCTCAAAGGGGCTCCTTTCGTGCAATATATACACAGAGAATATAATACCGCTCTCACATACAAACTAGAGATAAATAAATTAGATACAGTCTGATTTAAAAATAAAATGGCTTTTGGATAGAGAGCTTTAAATAAATAAAGAAACAAATATTTGGTGGACATTGTCACACAGCGCCATCTAGCCATAAACTAAGCATGTCAAACTATGACAACCAGACGACTGATAGAATACATATATACTTTACAAATACATACATACATACACACAGACACAGAACAAACATCAATGCTCGTCACGCAAATGTTTGTCCTGGGTGGGAATCGAACCCACGACCTACAGCGTAGAAGGCTACTACCATGTATTATACGAGTGTATTTACAACTAGTATATAAGTATTGTATCAGTTGTCTGGTTCCCATGATACAAGCTATGCTTAGCTTACTTTGGGGCTAGATGGCGCTGTGTGACAATGTCCACCAATATTTATTTATTTATTATTTATATTAGTTATACTGTAAACACTATTACTTTAATCTAGATATTAAAGACTAGATTTTGCGAGAGAAAATATATTAAAAAATAAAATTATGCCCTAAATATGTAAGGGTACTGTAAATGCATTATATTTGGGAAATCTTAATACTTTTTTAATGCTATAAAGTTGCGAAACAAGCAGATGGCTCTCCTGGTTTAGAGGTAACCTCTGCCCATAACAGCGATATGACTTGGGTCCTCACCTACTTAGAACAAGACCCAAGTCCCATCGCATACGGCCGTAACTTGTCAATTATATCATAATCCTTTTCGACAATACGGAATGCAATTTTTTAATACTAATTCTTCAGACATTTAGTCAAACTATCACGTCTAAACAAACTAAACTAAATCCGTCTTATTTTGTGACTAAACAAAGATTTAAATTTAGTGAGTCAAAGTAAATTTTAGTATAATTTAATACCAAATGAGAACTAAACTAAAATGTATCCGTCGACTTAAAGATATACCAAACATTTCAGTGTGGCTAAAACCAATTTTTAGTTTAGCCAAATAGCCGCATTCAAACGGCACAATCTGACCGAGCGACGTGTATATGAATCGAACCATACCGCAACTAGGTAAGGGATGGATTCAGTTGGTGGATGTCTCTTTGCGCGCTGTAAATGAGACGATAGAACGTATTCCTTTCACTGACGTCTGAAAACATAAAACATATAATTTAGTCTCACTAAATAATTTTTAAACTAATCATTTTATTTGTATTACTAATCTAATTTGGACATTTTTGAGTCTGAAATAAATAATTGTTGCTGGAAGAAAGTGTCAGCCGAATCATAAAGATAAAGATAGTGTCAGCCAAATCATAAAGATAAAGATAGTGTCAGCCGAATCATAAAGATAAAGATAGTGTCAGCCGAATCATAAAGACAGTGTCAGCCGAATCATAAAGATAAAGATAATTTATTTGCGAAACATGTGTAAATACATACGCGAGAAAACAATGCTCATCACATATCACATCTACTATTCCTTTAGTAACCGACAAGGTGACTAGTGGCCCGCTGAGGCTCTGCCTACCCCATCGGGGGATAAGGGCGTGCATTTATGTATGTATGTAACTATGTACATGAGAGGAATTTAATACATCACACACTTATGAATCTTCATCTTCGAGTGACCGGTTCTGTCGAACCAGTGTGGTGAAAGGATTGTAAGTGCGCCTCAAAGAGGCTCCTTTCCTGCACTCGACACATGTCTTCCAATTTGTAGTTCTAGGACATGTCGGTTTCCTCACGATGTTTTCCTTCACCGTTTTGAGAACGTGGTATTGCGCACATAAATCTTTCTATAGAAAAACTCATAGGTACACGTGGGGATTTGAACCGGCGACCTCCGGATTGAAACTCGGGGGGTCAGTACCGCTAGACCACCACGCTTTCATATTTCAAGTGTAACTTAACACTGCTTACTTCAAGTGTGTAAGTAATATGTGGTTACCTTCTTCTTGGATCCGTTCAGGTACTCCTTGTACATATCGGAGCGCAGGTACCGCGAGTAGCTGTCCGACTTCATCAGGTGGTACACGTGCGCCTGCAACACGTACACGTACACGTACACGTACACGTACACACGCTGTAGGTCGCCGGTTCCATTCCCGTACAGGGAAAATATTTGATGTTCCTACTGTCTGGGTTGTGTATATGTATATACATAGAATTATACACGTTGACTGGCCTTCTACAGCGGTGTAGGTCGCCGGTTCGATTCCCGTACAGAGAAAATATTTGATGTTCCTACTGTGTCTGGGTTGTGTATATGTATATACAAAAAATGTATAGTTTTCTGTCAGTTGTCTGGTTCCCATACCCAAATTAGGAAATATATTGTGACCAATGTTCTTGTATATTTGAGTGTAGTGGCCCAGTGGTAGAGAATCCGAATTCCAATCCGGAGGTCGTTGCTTCAAATCCTGACACGCACCAATTAGTAATAAAACTTGGAAGAATCATGTGCGCAATACCACGTTCGCAAAATTTTTAAGGAAATCTGTACGTCCTAGAATCGTAAATTCGAATTTTTCAGTGCACGAAAGGAGCCTATATGAGGCGCACTTTACCGTTTCACAGCAATGGTTCCAAGGAGCCAATGACGCGACTAGTTCCTGAATATTGCTTATATAGCAGTATGATTGTAATTAAAATAAATAATGGTGGACATTGTCACACAGCGCCATCTAGCCCCAAAGTAAGCTAAGCATAGCTTGTATCATGGCAACCAGACAACTGATATACTTTTTGTAAATACATACTTATAATACATATTGAAACCCATTATCTGAATGACTGGCCTCATAGCTCAGTTGGTTAGTAATCCTACCTTCTGCGCTGTAGGTCGTGGGTTCGATCCCCACTCAGGACAAACATTTATGTGACATTTGTAACATTGATGTTTGTTCTGTGTCTGGGTGTTAATATATATTATATGTATGTATTTACAAAAGAAAAGTATATAAGTATGTATATCAGTTGTCTGGTTCCCATGATACAAGCTATGCTTAGCTTACTTTAGGGCTAGATGGCGCTGTGCGACAATGTTAAAAAAAAAAATTTACTTACCTGTGCCTGGTCGAAGCAATATCTGTCCGCTGTACCCGAATCCACTTTGCTGCGCGTCAGCTCACTAAAACAAACACACATATAACTTGGGTCTTCCCCTACTTAGGTGCGACAAGAACCAAGTCGCATCATACGCGCCAATAACTCTGAGAACTGAAGGTGGAATGTCTCATGTGCCTGTAATTTCACCGACAGCCACACCTTTCAACCCGCAATAGAATCATGCAAATGGATTACTGCTTGTCGGCAGAAACGGGTATGGTAGCAGCACTTCCGCAAAAGTCCTATAAATAATTTATTTTAACTTGGCATTAGTTCTAGTGCCTGTCAAAATTTTATTGTGTGATTAGCATAGTTTGTTTTCGATTCTTGGCCATGCCACCTGTGACACAGGGAATTAAGCAATATTAAAGTTTATACGTTTATCACGTTAATATTTGCCACGCTTTGGTAACCAGATTCAAACATATAAAACAAGACATACGCATAAACAAACACTTTTTTAATCGGATCGTTTGCCCTGAGAGGGGAATAACAGGCAAGGTATAATGGTTACGGGTACCGGCTCGCCGCATCGATGTTGACAGGCGAAGGCGCGTCGGAGGCGAAAAACTCCTTCCATATCTCCTTGGACCGCGCCGCCACGCGGCTTATGGGTAGCGCCTTCAATTCCTGCACCGCCAGCCAGAATCTGTCAGACACACAAAGAATCACTTTAAGTAGCCGCACAACTAAAAATATTAAGTAATACTACCACCATACCCATATTCAACATATACAAAATGTACATTTCATAGAAACTCATAATAATATAACTCATATACATTTAGTAGCAGTAGAACTCTCGCCAAGTTCGTCCGGGGAAGTACTGCCACCATGCCCATTTCTGCCGCCAAGCAGTGAAGCATTCGCGTTACTGTATTCCGGTTTGAAAGGTGTGGTTGCCGGTGAAATTACAGGCACATGAGACATTCCACCTACACGTCTCAGAGTTACGGGCGCATACGATGCGACTTGGGTATTGTCGTACCTAGTAGGGGAGGACCCTAGTCGCATCGGTTGTTACGGGCAGAGGTTACCACTTAACACCAGGTGGGCCGTCGGCTCGATTCGTAACTGCATCTCATAAAAAAAATACATCCTGGTCACGGAACCAACAATTATTAATCTGAAAATGAGTCATCAAAACTAGCACTTAAAAGTCTCAGATTTCAAAAATGTTTGTTAATTGCTTTATGTTTAAATGACGTAAGGAAAACACGGATGGCCCACCTGGTGTTTATACTATCGGCTATCACACACAGACCACCATAGCAAGTACATTAGGACCGACATCATGGTGACGTCACCGCACACACAGCCAGTGAGAGAGAGACGGGGAGTGTGAGAGTGTGTGTGAGACTCACTTGAGGTTCTCCCCGCTGAACTCCTTGGAGAGGAACTTGGCGAAGTGCTCCTTCCCGGCGGGGTCCTGCAGCAGCTCGCGCAGGGAGAACGACCAGCGCCGCACGCGACGCACCGGCAGCGGGTCCTTGCTGCAACACACACACCACACCACACACATCACTACACACACCTCACTACTCACACCTCACTACTCACTACTCACTACTCATTATCGTCATAACTTCTAAATTATCTTATTTAGGGCTTATTTTGAAGCACACATTCTGTACTATCATTCTGAAACAAAAAACGTGCAGCTTAACAGTGTCAATTTTAAGAAAAAGCTAATAATTTAAAAAAAATATGTTAAAAACCTTTTTTTTGTTTTATAAATTCTGTTTCTGTATTATAAAATAGAAATTGCAACAATGTTATCATTTATTTATTTATTTATTTATTTATTTAAGGCACACAATACACATTACAAGCAAACAATATAAATATTAATCTAGAATACAGTTTTGATCTGGCTTGGAACATAACAGATGTGCGCACTGCAAAAACCACATTTAACAGTGTTAAGCTAATACAAAAAAATTAAATGTTCGGGAACTTAATACTAAAAAGAATGAAGTATTTCCCAAGAATAAAAATACAAACAAAAGGAAAAAGGTCAAATAAAAACTAGACAAGAATGAAATAAAATAAAATTAAATAAAAACGAGTAATGATATAAAATCAAATGTAACATAAAAAAAGCCAAAATCTTAAACTATAATAGAAACTACTTGATTATATTGGTTTAGGTGAACTACAATGCTCATCATCTGAACTACCGTTGAAATGGAGGATGTCTTTCAGAGTTTTAACAAATTTATTAAGTACTGGAT
Organism: Chesias legatella; assembly: GCA_947359385.1. Classification (NCBI taxonomy): domain Eukaryota; kingdom Metazoa; phylum Arthropoda; class Insecta; order Lepidoptera; family Geometridae; genus Chesias; species Chesias legatella. The sequence continues at coordinate 222,779 of OX375792.1, forward strand.
TAAAAATATCTAGTTCTATGTTCTTCTTTGTAAGCTCATTATACTGCCGAGACATTCTTGTTAAAGGGTTATAATAAGAAATATTGTTTTTATAAGTTAGTAAGGCAAAAATATTGGTTTGGTTCGATCTACGGGCACTAAATTTGATATTGAAAGAGATATGTGAAAGTAATTCCGGTGAATCAATGAGAGAATGTATAATCTTAAAAAGGTACACCAAATCGAAGTAGGTGCGGCGTGTCTCCAAAGACTGAACGTAAAATTTGTTTAACCTATCTTTATAACTGAGGTTAGAACGACCTGGCTGATGACGATAACTTAATAATCTGAGGCATTTCATTTGGATTCTTTCATCTTTTCTTTCATTGCCTTATTGTCTACATTATTGGCTATCAAATGAGTCATCTATCGTCTTCCTAGGATCTCTACATGTGTAGCTATAGCATAATCAGTACAAGCACTCGTGCTTCGAGGCAAACAAAACAAAATGGCTGCCATTTTATCATGGAGAGAGAAAAAAAATAGGGATAGTGATTTGTCGACAAAATTTTCCGTATTACCCCCCCCTAAAGTCTCCGACACCGGTGACCAGACACATTGTATATTTCTGTATAGAGCCCGCGTGCTCAGCGGGTCGGGTGGGGTCTGGTCCGCTAGTATATATATATATATATACACACACACGTGTGTATGTGTGTGTGTGTGTGTGTGTGTGTGTGTGTGTGTGTGTGTGTGTGTGTGTGTGTGTATATGTGTGTGTGTGTATATGTGTGTGTGTGTGTATATATGTGTGTGTGTGTGTGTTTGTGTGTGTGTGTGTGTGTGTGTATGGCTCACCACTGCTTCTCGACGTCCCACATCTCGGTGGTCTCGCTGATCCACGGGTTCGGCCACTCGGGGGCCGTCACGAACGCGTCGTATTCCGCGTACTGCTCGCAGTACGATATGAACCTAACAACAAACACATTGGCCTTATAGCTCAGTTGGTTAGTAACCCTACCCTCCGCGCTGTAGGTCGTGGGTTCCATCCCCACTCAGGACAAACATTTATGTGACATTGATATTTGTTCTGTGTCTGGGTGTTATATGTATGCATTTACACAAGAAAAGTATATAAGTATATCAGTTGTCTGGTTGCCATGATACAAGCTATGCTTAGCTTTGGGGCTAGATGGCGCTGTGTGACAATGTCCACCATTATTGTATATGAACGCTCAAAGTCAAAAACTTTATTTCCATAGAATTCATAAAAAAATGGCTTGGAAACGTCAATAATATTCAATACATAAGGTCACGCGCACTTATCGCTAAGTTTGATGCCTGTTCAAACCCTATCTGACCCTCCATGGGGAGGAACAAATGCGCCTAATAGAGGCTCCTTTTGTGCAATTGACACGCAACTCCGAATTTCCGGTTGTATGATATGTCGGTTCCCTAACGATGTTTTCCTTCACGGTTTCGAAAACGTAATATATTGAAGTAAGAAATAAGACACTTGTCGGCAGGCGTGTGTGCGTGCGTGCGTGCGTGTACGTGTACGTGTGCGTGTGCGCGTGCGTGCGTGCGCGTGTACTGACATGTCAGCGACTTTGGTGAGCCGCACGTTCCGTCGCTCCATGCGCGCGCGCAACATGGTCAGCTGCCGGCGAGCAGACTCGATCTGCTTGTCGAGCGAGCACTCCGCCCCCGCCCCCGCCCCCGCCTCCCGTGCCGATGTCTCACCTGAACACAATAATATGCGGTGAGTGGACTCTGTGTATCTGAAAGCCATCTCATCACTAATTTTAAAATCAATTTAAAATTTAGATTGGCTGAGCGAATTTTACATAGAAAAAGTTTTCAAACAAGCTCATAAATTAACCTCTATACTCTATACACTTGTAAATGACAATTTTAATTAAAAAATACATATCCTAAGTTCTACTGCTGAGCAAAGATCTCCCCTTCCACACCTTCCCATCTTTGATTATATCTACAATTACCCTCAAATGTATTGAATTTTTTTTTCTATTTCCCCTTCTATTTTATTCTATTTCTATTATTTTTTTCTATTTTAATTATATCACTAACCGGTAGCTCTCTCGAGCCAGTGTGGAAGGATCAAAGTGCGCCTCAAACAGGCGCACTTTATACTCTTAACACTTTTTTATAAGAATGATGATGCACACAAGCTGACGGCCCATCTGCTGGTAAGTGGCTGCCATATAGACGCGCGTAACAATATAGGAATTAACAGCGCGATGCCTAGCAAGTAAGACATTTGATTAAACTATACAAATAAATACAATTGGAGTGTCTGTTTGTAATTTTAATATAACCGCTTTTTACTAAGTGCTAAGGATGTATACACTGTACATATACCAAACAATTTTTTTCAATTTTTGTCTGTCTGTTTGTCCCGGCTAATCTCTGAAATGGCTGGACCGATTTTGACGGGACTTTCACTGGCAGATAGCTGATGTAACAAGGAGTAACTTAGGCTACTTTTCCGACGGGGTAAAATAGGGGTGCGTGATAAAACCGAATCCCACGCGAAGTCGCGGGCAACAGCTAGTTAATTCCTATGAAGTGCTAATGGAAAGAACTCCAACGGAAACTTATTGTTTTTCATCACCGTTTGTTAGACATGCTCGTTGTTGCCCACGATGTTTTCCTTCACCGTTTTGAGAACGCGTATGCCGCATTTCGTATTGGTGCTGTGTGCATTTTAACTGGCTACCGTCGGATTGAAAGCCTGTTGTCTGTACCACTGGGCCACCAAGCTCACCGTTCTCCTTGGCGGCTCCCTCTGCGTTCTTCTTGATCTCTTCGTCTGCCTCTTGCGGATTTGTTATGGTCACTATTGGGTTGTTCTGAAAAATATATGTTCATATTATATTATTGGAATCTAACATTTATTTAATACACGGTTACTAATAATAATAATAATAATATATATTTATTGTCTCTCACAAAAAACACGTAAAATAAAAGTAATTTACAAATTATAGTGCAAAAAACGGGTTTTTATGAGAGACTGGCGCTAGTGGTAGGCTGAGAAGCCTGTGTTACTAGTCACCAGGCCCCAGGCCAGGTTATATTTAGTGACTACATAATATACTGATATAATATATAACAGGATGTTTTGTATGTCGTTGAGCAGAGCGACATCAGACCCGAGGGGGGATTTATCATTTATATAATCATTTACACTGTAATAATAATAATAATAATGGTGGACATTGTCACACAGCGCCATCTAGCCCCAAAGTAAGCTAAGCATAGCTTGTATCATGTACCAGACAACTGATACTTATATACTTTTCTTTTGTAAATACATACATATAATACATATTAACACCCAGACACAGAACAAACATCAATGTTACAAATGTCACATAAATGTTTGTCCTGAGTGGGGATCGAACCCACGACCTACAGCGCAGAAGGTAGGGTTACTAACCAACTGAGCTATGAGGCCAGTCTCATCGTGCAGTGTTTGAACCGACACCCTTTAGATTGTAAGTCGGGGGGGTGTCGCTGGTGGTGTCGGGGGGTGTCGCTGGTGGTGTCGGGGGGGTGTCGGGGGGGTGTCGCTGGTGGTGTCGGGGGGGTGTCGCTGGTGGTGTCGGGGGGTGTCGCTGGTGGTGTCGCTGGTGGTGTCGGGGGGTGTCGGGGGGGTGTCGCTGGTGGGGTCACACCTTCAGGTTCTGCTGCACGATCATCTCCTGGCACTGCTTGAGCCGCTTCGCTTTGAGCGCGTTGATCCGGGACACCTTCTTGGGATCCAGCTCTGTCGTGTTCACGCAACCAGGCTGAAAATATCACTAATTATTTAATTTTATTTACTAGCTGTTGCCCGCGACTTCGTCCGCGTGGAATTCGGTTTTATCACGCACCCCCTATTTTACCCCGTCGGAAAAGTAGCCTAAGTTACTCCTTGTTACATCAGCTATCTGCCAGTGAATGTCCCGTCAAAATCGGTTCAGTCATTTCAGAGATTAGCCGGAACAACCAGACAGACAGACAAAAATTGTAAAAAAATGTTATTTTGGTATATGTACCGTGTATATGCACTTAGTAAAAAGCGGTTATTTTAATATTACAAACAGACACTCCAATTTTATTTATTTGTATGTATAGATAATAGATATATAGATTAGGGAAAACATCCTATTAATATTTGCTTAATTTTTAATAACGCATAATTTAGATAAGGGTCGTCCGAGACTTTATTGTAAAAGTTTCACTTTAAAGTAAAACGTTACTTTGGCTTTCACAATACAGGAATTTCACAATTCATAATTTCACAATGGCCTAGTGTGAAGTCCACAAATTTAACCATAATGTTAATTTTTTATTTATTTATTTTAATTCAATAAAGCTTTTAAAAGCTTTTCATCTCAAGCTTTTACTGTTTAATCTCGAAGTTCCTGTAATCTGCTATCAATAAATATATTTTTCTTTCTTTCTTTCATATTATAAACGTGAAAGTTTGTATGGATGTTTGTTACTCTTTCACGCTCAAACAGCTGAATGGATTTGGATGAAATTTGGTATCAAGATAGCTTATATCCTGGATTAACACATAGGCTACTTTGATCCCGGGTAAAGTGCAGTGTTCCCGTGGGATTACTTATTCAACGCGGGTAACACCGCGGGGCGCAGGTAGTAAAATATATGTAATACTAGAATGATTAGATAAACTAAGGAACATTATTATTTACATAGGCATGTTATCTACATGATGATAAAGGTATATCGTTTATAAGACAAGTAAAGACTAATTATTTTAATAAGACCCAAATGTACACTTAGTTATGCAATCAAATATCTTATACATTTACACAAGGGGAAGACCCAAGTCGTATTCCTTGTTAGGGAGAGAACACAAGAAGGGCCATCTGCTCGTTCCTTAACTTCATCACATAAAAGACATAGTTATAATTACCATTGGTCTGTGGACGTCCCAGAAGGCTCTCTCCTGACTGTCGAGGACTTTCCTTTCCAGTTTATCCCTTTTCTTATCCACCTGGAAAAATAATTTATACAAATATGTACATACAGACTTGAGACAATAGAATATATTTAGGTATTATAAGTAAATAAATAAATAATTGTGGACATTGTCACACAGCGCCATCTAGCCCCAAAGTAAGCTAAGCATAGCTTGTGTCATGGGAACCAGACAACTGATATACATACTTATATACATTTTTTTTTGTAAATACTTACATGTAATACATATTAACACCCAGACACAGAACAAACATCAATGTTACAAATGTCACATAAATGTTTGTTCTGAGTGGGGGTCTAACCCACGACCTACAGCGCAGAAGGTAGGGTTACTAACCAACTGAGCTATGATGCCAGTCTTTGTGTCTTAGTATTATATGTATGTATTAACAAAAAGTATGTATTCTATCAGTCCTCCGCTTCCCATAGTATGAGCTATGCTTAGTTTGGAACTAGATGGCGCTGTGTGAATTATCCACCAATATTATTATTATTATTGTACCTTGTTCTGCATCTCTCCGCTATAGTGTAGTATACCTTGCTCTGCATCTCTCCGCTATAGTGTAGTATACCTTGCTCTGCATCTCTCCGCTATAGTGTAGTATACCTTGTTCTGCATCTCTCCGCTATAGTGTAGTATACCTTGCTCTGCATCTCTCCGCTATAGTGTAGTATACCTTGTTCTGCATCTCTCCGCTATAGTGTAGTATACCTTGCTCTGCATCTCTCCGCTATAGTGTAGTATACCTTGCTCTGCATCTCTCCGCTATAGTGTAGTATACCTTGCTCTGCATCTCTCCGCTATAGTGTAGTATACCTTGCTCTGCATCTCTCCGCTATAGTGTAGTATACCTTGCTCTGCATCTCTCCGCTATAGTGTAGTATACCTTGTTCTGCATCTCTCCGCTATAGTGTAGTGTACCTTGCTCTGCATCTCTCCGCTATAGTGTAGTATACCTTGTTCTGCATCTCTCCGCTATAGTGTAGTGTACCTTGTTCTGCATCTCTCCGCTATAGTGTAGTATACCTTGTTCTGCATCTCTCCGCTATAGTGTAGTATACCTTGTTCTGCATCTCTCCGCTATAGTGTAGTGTACCTTGCTCTGCATCTCTCCGCTATAGTGTAGTGTACCTTGCTCTGCATCTCTCCGCTATAGTGTAGTATACCTTGTTCTGCATCTCTCCGCTATAGTGTAGTGTACCTTGCTCTGCATCTCTCCGCTATAGTGTAGTGTACCTTGCTCTGCATCTCTCCGCTATAGTGTAGTATACCTTGTTCTGCATCTCTCCGCTATAGTGTAGTGTACCTTGCTCTGCATCTCTCCGCTATAGTGTAGTATACCTTGCTCTGCGCCTCCGCCTGCATGAATATGAACTCCCACTTCCTGCTGAACATCTTCTGGAGTCTCGCGAGCGACTCCGCCTCGTAGTCCGCCAGCTCGAGCCGCGCCTTGTTCTGCATCGTGCGCTTACACAGGTACACCGCTGCACATAATACACATACATATATGTAGATATTAATATAGTGTTTGATTTAATAAAATTAATATAATAACTACTGTTCATCAGTTTTTGAAGTGAATCTTCTTAAGCGACAATTCGATAATCGATAAGTAACATTTTAATGATGCGGTGCGTTTAGGTGTATTTCGTTACATGAAAGAGAGGAATGCTATGACGTAGAGAGAAATAGAAAGAGACCTATATATTTCGGCGGCACGGAAGTGGAGTAAAAGAGAGCGAAGTATACGATACAAAGCGATAGAATAGGATAAACTATTTTTTATGATATAGATACATACCATAGTCCGTGTTTTCTGGTTCCCACTGATTGGATGGCCAAAAATATGGAGTCTGGAACCTGAAAATAGAACTAGAGTCAAATATATACATTTTACAGGCAGTAACTTGAGCCAAGTTCCTCTAAGGAAGTACTAGTACTGTATCACAACTATTTCGCGAATTGGGTCTTGTAGGGGAGGATCCAAGTGGTATTGACCGTTATGGGCAGAGGTGAGCATTAGCAGGCGGGGCACGTGTTAGTAGTAGGAGTAAGGGGCGCACAGGGGCGCAGGTACAGTCAGCAGCGTTGCGTTGCGTGCCGTGTGGCAGGTTACCTGTAGTAGGTGTTGTCGTTGCGCACGGTGAGCGCGTGCTCGTCTATAGGGAAGAGGTAGCCGTGCGCGGCGAGCAGGTGCGCGAGATGCGCGCCCTCCCACGGCTCCTCCAGCTGCAGGTGACGGTTAAGCCAGGACACCAGGTCCGACCCGGTGAACACCTGAGTATACCATCATTATATATTTTTGATGTGAAACATCTATAGCCGCACGTAAAACAGATTTCTGGCTTGGCGACGCGTCGCCACGGCATGAGCGCTGATTGGTCCGTTCAAGGTTACGACAAATCATAAACATTATTAGTGATGGGGTACTTAGTTTCTTACAAAATAATGTCGATGTTTCACATCTGCCAGGCGTCCCGTGACGGCTCACATTTTTTTTTTATTATTATTTTATACCTCCTTTATTTTCTCATCTACAAGTGTTTTCATTTGACTAATTTAATATCTGCGTTATCCATTTTTCAATTGTATTTTCTATTATATTGTTGTATTGTATTTTATATTGTTCATTTACGTACTTTTTGTCCGTGATATCACTAGGCGGGCGGGTCTACCGGAAGACCATCGCTGGTTGCTACACACAACCAGTACATGCTGAAGTAGAAATCGTTTTGCGACAATTTATTACTCTATTATTTCTATATTGTTGTTAATGTTTTAATTTAGCCTAGAGCTGTAATAATTGTTGCAAACAAATGTTATTTTCTTTCTTTCTTTCTTCTTTCATATTGGTGCGCCATCTACACCCAAACTAAGTACAGCTTGTACTATGGAAACCAGAGTACAGACAGAATAGCTATATTATTAAAGTTTTATATCTAGTATATATTTAGTTATTTTATTTAATGTTTTTTTCTCTTTTATTTAACACCACCGTCCCATATCATTCCTGTTTTAGTCCAGTCCATTAAAAGGTTGCCTGGAGAGATTGCTTTAAGCAATAAGGCCGCCCATTGTACTACATTAAACTATTATTTCTTGTAACATTGTGAAATTTTATCTTGTGGTGTACAATAAAGAGTTTTCTATCTATCTATCTATATTTTTATTTTTATTAATTTTGTAATCCAGATACAGAACAAACATCTTAGTTTTTGCATACAAATGTTTCTCCTGGGTGGGAGTCGAACCCACGACCTACACCGCAGAAGGCAGAGTTAGTAGGGAGGTGTGAAGTGAGTCAGTGTCACTCACGGAAGGTATCTTGGACATGAAGCTCTTGACGGTCCGCACCGGCACACCTGTGTTCTCATCCTGCATCTTCTCAATAAGCGCCTCCATCTGACAACACAACACAACATACACATTCACAGCCGACGCGACGATAGCGTGCTGCTCCAGCGGTACTCACCCCCGAGTTTCAACCCGGAGGTCGCCGGTTCAAATCCCGACGTGCACCTATGAGTTTTTCAATTGAAATATTTATGTGCGCAATACCACGTTCCCAAAACGGTGAAGGAAAACATCGTGAGGAAACCGACATGTCCTAGAACTAAAAATTCCAAGACATGTGTCGAGTGCAGGAAAGGAGCCTCTTTGAGGCGCACTTACAATTCTTTCACCACACTGGTTCGACAAAACCGGTGACTCGAAGAAGAGAGAGAACAGAGCCGACGACATATTTGTAACAATGCACCTAAACTAAAAATGAGAGTTAACAATTAAAATTTTATGGATGTGTCACGTTTAGGCACATTTTGTTACATGAGGGAGACGAAAGATATGACATAGAGAGAAACAGAAAGAGAGCTACATAGCCGACGGTACGGAAGTGGAGCAAATGAGAGCAACGTATACAAGATACACAGCGATAGAATAAGATAGCGCTAGTTTTAACAATTTACATTTCTGTCATGTGTACAGTGTATGGGTGCTGCACACCCATTATTCAACCAAAGTCAAAATCAAAAACTTTATTTCCATACAATTCATAAAGAAATGACTGTATACTTATATAAGACATGACTGAAAATATTTAGTGTTTCAATTTACAGTTAATTATTGTATTTGAATTTTTTTCCTTTGCTGCATGGCTACACCTCAGAGCCTGATACTCCTGGGACAATTAGAGGCCCCTGACCCTCGGCTTGCATTAATCAGCCGGTATGGTTGGAGTAGCAAGAGTGGAACCTATGCAACGGTATAGTGTTGTCAGGAGTAGCTATCAGTGAAACCACAGCACACCTATCCTCACCAACGTTGCCCCGCTGACTGTCGCTGGAGGCATCATGGAGGCCCAAGTGCCTAAAATATGAGACAGAACTGACAGATGGTCCATACCATAGCCTATCTACAAGTCCATTTATTTTTGCAACCACAGTAGCCAAGATTTCTTCACATATTGACAATGGTTATATCATTAGCATTCCATACACCGTACATTTGTTTTAAATACACACAAAATGGGTCTCTTTGTGACTTTGGTCACACTAATGTATACCAAAGGAGACCCGAGAACCCAAATTTATTGGATGACTAGCTGGTGCCCGCGACTTCGTTAGCGTGGAATTCTGTTTTAATCGCGCACCCCTATTTTATCCCTTGAAAAAGTAGCCTAAGTTAATCCTTGTAACATCAGCTACCTGCCAGTGAAAGTCCCGTCAAAATCGGTCCAGCCGTTTCGGAGATTAGCCGCAACAAACATACAGACAGACAGACAAACGGACAGACAACAGACAGACAAACAGACAGACAAAATTTGGAAAAAAAAACTGTTTTGGTATATGTACCGTGTATACATCCATATGCACTTAGTAAAAAGCGGTTATTTTAATATTACAAACAGACACTACAATTGTATTTATTTGTATAGATAATATAATGGCTACTTACTCTCTTGTAGATGAGGTAGTTGGGAGATTCCTCCGGTGAGGGAATAGTGGACATCATTGTTTGCACAGACGGAGGCAGGTTGGATATAGTGGACTCCTTCTTGTCCTTATCTCTGTCTTTGTCTTTTTCCTCTTTCACGCATTTTGAATTTTCCCTGTAAATTTATTTATTTACTGTGCCTCACGGTTTCACCCGCCGTGTTCGTTGATTTATAGGCATGCACGGTTCAGCTATTTCTAAAATAAAAGCCTAAGTTACTCCTTAATAACATCAGCTATGTGCCAGTGAAATGTATACCAATGTACTTTCCAATGCAAAAAATGCTGCTGTCAAAGCACTTATTTTGACTTTACAAATAGACACTTATATATTTTTACAGGTTACATGGGTATGTGGATCAAAAGGCTAAAGTAGAAATGGGCAGGACACATGGTTAGAAGAGAAGATGGCTGTTGGACCCAGGCAGTTATAGAATGGAGGCCAATCAACTGTAGTCTACCACCAGCCTGATGTTCTGACGACATGCGAATGACGAACTGCGTTCCAAAGAGGAGGCCTATATCCAGCCGTAGGTGTCAATGGGTTGAAATGATGATGATGATAGATCACCTACAAGCCATCTCTTAATGAGTTTAAAAAGGACTATGAACGAGTTTATATGGGGAAGTCTGAAAGTAGTGATGGAGACATTGAGGAGCAATAGATTAGCATGGTATGGACATATTATGTGGAGGGATGAAAGCCACGTTACAAATAGTGTTTATATATGTATATAGATGAGGAAATCCGTAGACGAACCAAGGTTATCGACATAGCTCTCAGAATAAGCAAACTGAAGTGGCAACAGGCAGGCCACATAGCTAGAAGAACCGACAACCGTTGGGGAATAAAGGTTCTCGAATGGCGACCACGAACCGGCAGACGCGGTGTAGGGCGGCCACCTACCCGATGGACTGATGACATAATCAGGATCGCAGGAAATCTGTGGATGCAGGTGCCTCAAGACCGATCAAAATGGAAATCTTTGGGGAGGCCTATGTTCAGCAGTGGAGTTTTACCCGCTGATATGATGATGATGATGATGATGATGATATAGATGAGTATAAGAGTAGATGGAATGATGGTTGCTGTGGAAGATATGAGTAAGGAAAGAGGGAGTACTGATATGGCGTCTGACTGAGGGATGGACATTAAAGAAAAATACATGTTGGTCCGACCCCCACCTATTGCGGGATAAATAAATAAGTAATAAATAAATAATGGTGGACATTGTCACACAGCGCCATCTAGCCCCAAAGTAAGCTAAGCTTGTATCATGGGAACCAGACAACTGATATACATACTTATATACTTTTCTTCTTACATACATATAATACATATTAACACCCAGACACAGAACAAACATCAATGTTAAAAATGTCACATAAATGTTTGTACTGAGTGGGGATCGAACCCACGACCTACAACGCAGAAGTTAGGGTTACTAACCAACTGAGCTATGAGGCCAGTCAAATAAGGATGTACTATACCTAGAAGGGCCTTGCTGGCAGGCCCTCTGTGCCGTCTTCTCCGACGAGTTCATCGTAACCATTTTCTTCTTATACACTTTCAGTAATATCACTAGAATATTCATTTATTTCACCTCATCTTAAGTTTCTACTCTTCACACACTTGTTTCATAGATTTCGACAGTATTTAAATGTTTCCTACATTCCCTCTACTTGAAAGTCTTTTATCAGGGAATCAGCGGGAAGCTGCACTAATAACTAATAAATACTTATGCACTTTAATTCACAAATTGTTTCTTTTTGTTTATTTTTCCATGGAAATACAATGTCATTAAGATTGATGAAAGTTCAACCTTTTTTTGTATTATAATCACTGAGAAACTAAGGTTTTTGTTTGTTTTTCACTTCTAGAAAATAATATCGAGCTGTTTTAGTATTTACACGCTTTTATCTGCTTTTTCTATTACAATTTGAATCTTAAATCTACACTTTGACTAGGTGCAGTCCCAGGGCATCGTTTACGTCGCAAACACTTCGCACTATCCAAAACCCCACACGATATCTATTAAATTTACAACAGAAATAACATTAGATCACTAAAATGCATGAAAACATAGCATAAGAATTAGAAAATAACATTTTATATGGGCAAGTAATGTCAGTGAATCTTCGCCATTAGGGTTTTCGAAACCTTTTTAGAATGAGATGACACAATTAATTCACTTGGTGTTAGACAGTGACAGCAGATAATATGAAATTTAACATGACCAAATGAAGAAGTATACATTTTTAAATGAATCCCAACAAATAAGTGCGCCTTTCACATTTATCCGTAGAATACGACAGATGGCGCATGCATTGTTGCGAACTTTATTGAGCGATTTGTATATTATATTTAGACCACAGCGCCTAATTTATTTTAATACGCTAGAAAACTTCTAATTAGTAAATAACTGTACATTTACATTTTAGTAATATAGAACTATAGAAATTAAATTGTAAAGAAACTAGCAATTTATCTATCTATCTACTAGATGGCAGCGCTTGTTAAGATCATTAACCGCTCCATTTATTATTACCTACATACATTATCAAATACTGCATCTATTTAGAACACGATATTCATATTCAGTGCAAGTAGTACCTATGTTTGCTAATTTCGTACCAAAATGTTCGAACTTCGTGGTTTAGTCAGCTAAGTATTAGGTACTATTGCAGTTTTGTTTTAAGTTTACGCGAAGTATAATATGCGAGAGCTTTTTACTGCAATATTCTCAACTTATGAATGTGTGTATGAACCGAAAACCGTATAAAATATTACCAATATTATATAAGGTATTAAAAATATATTTAGAACACCACAAAATAGACGCACATGAGACGAAACTGACGAATTCAGTAATGTTATTGTATTTCACATTGATATCAACCTGTTTCGACCCTAATCACCAAATAGCGCCATCTATCGAGCAAGTTGAACCTAGTTTTTCTTGATAAATCTTAACATGCAAAACCTGCATTTTTATCGAAATGTTCTTCAACTTCTTCGGGGATGTCACGGTACATTTTTGTTTACCACTGTCTCGATAGATGGCGCTGACAAAGTATTACATAGGCAAGACCTAACAAAGAAATAATTCTGGTAAATACCAAGATCATAATGCAGGTGAAATTACAGGCACATGAGACACTCCAACTACACGTCTCAGAGTTACGGGCGCATACAATGCGACTTGTGTCTTGTACCTAGTAGGGGAGGACCCAAATTGCATCGCTTGTTAGGGCAGAGGGTACCACTTAAGACCAGGTGGGCCGTCGCCTCGTTCCGTAACTGTATCACATAAAAAAACTTCGAGAATCTATTATTAATATTCTCTTACAAGGTAATAGGTAGATAACGTAACTTAAAATAACATTTTGAACAATGTTGGCTTTGCTTTGCTATAGCGAGCTAGGTAGATAGGTACATACCACGCTAACTATGCTGGTTTTGAAATAACTGAGAAATAGTAATGGATGCAGTGGAATATTTGGGCTTCTTGAGCTAAGTGTTTTTTTTATTAACGACTAATCTACCAGCTGAGACGCACGGCTTGGGAAGAGAAGGTATACATAAGATATGTATATTTGTAGTTTCATTTGATAGGGAATTATGTAAATAGGCATACTTCTTAACCTAATTTAACAAACCTTGAGCAATATTTCAAGTGTTATTAATCTTAGAAGTGTTTTCATAACTTCAGCCACTTACTGATATTTATATAAACTGATAAATATATCTTAAATGATAACATTAAACTAGTTTTAATATTACATTAACGATTACGTTTGCAACAGGCATTTCGTGTCCCGTCGCCAAAACTTATTAAGCTATTGCATAGCTTCTATCGCGGGCCTTGAGCGTGGAGACCGAATCCAGAAATTCCGTAACGAAAAAACCTAACACCCCCCACTCCGACCGGCACAGCAGTGATACTTTTTAGTTCCATCTATCGATAAATACCAGAACTTTTAATGACTTTTTGAAATATCACGCGCAATAGCTTTACCGCGGCAGTCTCCGAGTGCCACACGTCTTTTTTATAATTTTTTATGTAATACATTTACGGAACGAGCCGACGGCCCACCTGGTGTTAAGTGGTAACCTCCGCCCATAACAACTGATGCGACTTCGGTCCTCCCCTACTAGGTACGACAAGACCCAAGTCGCATCGTATGCGCCCTTCTTAGTCGTATTGCATGTTATGGGCAGATGTCCTCACATAACACTGGGCCTCTACTCTTCCGTATTTTTTAATTTACATTTACAAAATATTTTCAAAAATGCAGTGAAAATAATTGAGTCGTGTATACATCGTTTCCAATTATATAAATTCAGCTTAACTATTTAATTATAACCTGTTGTGTTGGATAATTAATGTGTTTTATATCTTTCTCTTGATCTTATCTTCTTCTTCTCTTTCTCTTCTCTTACTATCTTTGTTTAAAATGTTGCCAGAAGCGGATTATCGATTGGAAATGAATACAAATTGTAATCTGCTTTGATAGCATCGGTACTTTCTTTGAATTACAATCACAGTATATCGCAAAAGTTGGGTATGTTTTTGATGATAAAGATATCTTGACTATAGCGATTTTTATCGTTTTATTATCATAGACTAGCTACCCGGCCCGGCTTTACACAGGTGTAATTAAATTACAAATTATATACACAAACCTTCCTCGTTGATCACTCTATCTATTAGTAAAAACCGTATGTAAATCCATCGAGTGGTTAAGAAGTAGTAAGCGGAGAAACAGAGTTCTATAATAAAACGAAGAATAGAAGTAGATTACTACATAATAATGTATCAGAGTTACGGGCGCAATACGATGCGACTTGGATCTTTCTATACCTAAGTAGGGTAGGACCCGCGTCTTATTGCTTTTGTTATGGGCAGAGGTTACCGCAGGTCATTAGCTGGTTCCTTATTCACGTACCTAAAATAACAGGTTGTTACTTACCACTCTGTATAAGGTAAGGGTGGTACGACCTCGAAAACTGAAAGTGAATGACCTCCACTTGAAACCGCTTTGTGCATTCCATTCTGTATCAATATATACATTAAACAAACATACAATAATATGCTCGTATTATTCTCTTAAGCTCAGTTGGTAGTAAATCCGCCTTCTGCCGTGTAGGTCGTCCGTTCGATTCCCAACCAGAATATATCATGTGTTCTGGTTAATATGCATGTGTTAACAAAAGCAGATATTATATAGTAATTCTATCGGCTATCTGGTTCCTACTAGGCAAGTTGGTGCTCTATGAAATTACACCGGCCCCGGGGTCATTACTGAATAACCAGTCTCATGTCTCATAATTCTTGGCTGACTAGTTACCCTCAAGCGTAGCGCCAATGTCGGACACATAGGACACATAACAGCAGTAGAACTCCGGGAAAGTACTGCCACCATGCCCATTTCTGCCGCCAAGCAGTATCGCATTCACGTTACTGTGTTCCGGTTTGAAAGGTGTGGTTGTTGGTGAAATTACAGGCACATGAGACATTCCACCTACACGTCTCAGAGTTACGGGCGCATACGATGCGACTTGAGTCTTGTCATACCAAGTAGGGGAGGACAAAATCGCATCGATTGTTATGGGCCGAGGTTACCACTTAACACCAGGTGGGCCGTCGGCTCGTTACGTATCTCAATCACATAAAAAAAAAAACTAGTAAAATACGTTTTTAAGTATACTTTTCCATCATACGATATGAAAGAAAATTAATCACGAATTTATCATTCGCTTCTTCGCAGAGCGAATCGACATAATCACTTTCGCGCTTTTAAATGTCACGACGCAATATGGCCGCTTCCGCAAATGTCAAGGTCAATTGACAATCACTTCGTTATTATTAACGGAAATCAAAGCGATCCAGCGATATTTAAGTTGATTTTTATCATGCTTTTATTGTTTTGAAGAATTTCATTACGAAATCGTGATAGCTGTGTTTTAGATTATACGCTATATATTATTACTAGCAGATAATTTTTTAGCTGCGTAAGTAAGCGGGGCATACGTCTACATACCTTTTTATTATTTTGCAACTAAGTGTACATTTGGATTTTATTAAAATTAATTAGAGCTTAAAACTTAGTTATCTGTTACAAATATGGCAAAATTATGAAATGCTTCCCCCAAAAAAATTATTGGTGGACATTTCACACATCGCCTAGTCCCAAACTAACCATAGCTTGTCTGTGGTAACCAGATGACTGATAGAATACATAATTATATACATTTTTATGTAAATACATACACAGAACAAACATCAATGTTCGTCACACAAATGTTTGCCCTGGGAATCGAACCCACCTACAGCTCAGAAGGAAGAGTTATACCAACTGAGCTGTGAAGTTTGTCAAATAAAACTTAAGTGTATATGTCTAAATAACAGCTTTTTACTAAATGCCTATGAAATTATATAGGTACTTATACTTTTACTTTTTGAAAACGATTTTCAAAATGATCTGTCCAGTGCAAACACAAACCCACGATGAGGCGTGACCAGCCTTTTGATTAGGTGCGTTGACCCCGAGACAGGGAAAGGGAATACCATATTACTGTACACCTTATAATAAAGAGGTAAAGTTTGTTTGTATGTTTGTATGAGGTAATCTCCGAAACTACTGATATGATTCTGTAAATTCTTACACAAATATACATTTTCAGATACAAATGTGTGATTTATATGCACATGTGAATTACATTATATCACCCTCCCATATCGGAGATACGAGTTTGGTTCACTTTGGTGGGCCATCAGCTCGGTGCGTCGCTTTCACACTTATGTAAATTGATTCCGTGGCTTACTTCCAATAAGTAATATTATAGGGTACCAAATGGACACTGTTGATTAAGGAGTAACGAAAACTGAAAAACTATAGGCACGCGAACAAAAGGTCACATTTTGTGACTCCAAATAGATATCTATTACTTTTCGCAATAAATCTTGCGTCACACAGAATATGCCATTTAAATTGACCTTTGCCTGTGACCTATCTAACTAGGTAGGTGTACACCACCTAGCTATGTTGTATCTATTTACCTATCCAGTGGCGGATTTACCAGCAGGCTAAATAGGCTTGAGCCTAGGGAGGCAGATTTTAGGGGCGGCAAATTTAAAAACCGTTTTTTTATCCAGAAATGTTTTCGATTTCTGTATGATGGTTTTCTCATGTGATTTCTTTAGAAGTCCACAATAAATCGTTCCGTTTACCGAATTTATATTATTGCGTGAGTGGCATACCCCGCCTTGTTAGTCATCATTGAGCTTTGATTACCAATTACCTCAGAAATGTACCCAAAAACTATTTCCTGTGCAATTTGAAGCGAATTGTTGGATTTAAATGATAATCTAGGAACTTTCAATTTACAATTGTAGAGGTAAGGGAAATTTCAATAGAGTATACTTGGGAAATGTGTAAATCCGCCACTGTACCTATCTCATACTATAACAGACTAAACAGATAACGTGGTACCATAGTAACTAATATTATAGCTGTGTGCCCCTTTCACTTGTACGCCGCGTCAAGTTTTGTAGAAAATACTAGAAGATTATGTCAATATTGTATCAACAAGTATCTATAAGAGCAATTGGCTCCCTGCTGAACCCCATCAGTGGATTAAAGTGCGCCTCTAAGAGGCTCCTTTCTTGTGTTTTATTTGTTTTCTGTTGTGGTTCTTGTATCGATTTGGCTTTGAGGCGGTTTTCCACAAAATAGTTTTTTTATGTGTTACAGTCACGGAACGTGCCGACGGCCCACCTGGTGTTAAGTGGTAACTTCTGCCACTGATGCGACTTGGGTTCTCAACTACTAGGTACGACAAGACTCAAGTCGCATCGTATGCGCCCGTAACTCTGAGACATGAAGGTGGAATGTCTCATGTGCCTGTAATTTCACCAGGAACCACACCTTTCAAACCGAAACACAGTAACACGAATGCGTTACTGCTTGGAGACAGAAATGGGTATGGTGGCAGTACTTCCCCGGACGAACTTGACATAAGTTCTACTACTGAATTGTTGTTTATTGGCAGATATTTTTAATGTCGTAACATTTCACAATTTTCGTAACACTGACCGCTTGAGAAACGAGCCGGTTCGACCGGTTCGTGTACGATATTTGGGTGTACCTACTAGATTTTACGCGTATCAACATCAGTCTCATCATCAGTTTGACAAATGAACTTGGCGACAAAAAAAACTTACGTACTAGGTTTTTTTTTTTGGAAGGCTACTGTTCTGGCTATGCACCTTCCCAACGCTGAGCTACTGTTGGAAGCCAACTTCAAATGTGATGTAGTGTGGTTGTCAATGTCTCTTGCATCTCACAGACAAAATATTTCCCCGCCTTGTTTTTGTCTTTTAACTTCAAGCTGGCAAACATCCACTCCAGTACAAACTATCTCATTAAGATGATGTGAGATAATACGAAAATATATGTCCATTGCATATGCTTTTTTTCTCTGAAGTTCAATAATAAAAAAAATATATAACAAGTATATCTTTAATATGTTTAACTTACAAAAATTTCAGTTTATGACTAAATTAAGTACACTATTTTGTTATAATATATATTGCGTATAATATAAAGTTTGTGTCTATACGTTGTAAGTACTGTATGATGAAAATAAATTTGTTTCAAATATTGTTTTAATGTGCCCATTTCTTCCTACCCACACAGTACTTACACATACATACTCAGATGGATGGATCTGTCAATTTCAAATGTTTGCGTTAGAGATATATTATTTGATTATCTTGCTGTTTACAGAAATCTGAGACAGCCTAGTTTTCGCATGTAAAATATTCAGTTGCAATCAAAATTCCAAAAAAAACCTGGCTAAACTGAACTGAATTCACTAAAAGTGTATTTTTATATCTCTGGCAAGCAGTAAACAACTAATCCACCTTAAATGACGAATAACTAGCATACAACTAAGTATCATTAAACATAAAAATATGCTGATTAAAAGAAAAACTATTTTATCATGCACCGCGTTCATAATCTCCTATCTCATGTGATGCAGCAACGTAGAGGCAAGATGCTTAGTATGATTTTAAACTGAACAATCTCGACTACACAGATTATTAAACTACTGTGCACACCAAATTGTACCATCATAAACAAATAGTTGCACATTAACTGGATAGGCCACAAGCAGAGCACCATTTGCCATCCTGTTTCCTGTACAATTTAATCATAATCGACCTTAGTTGCATCCTTTGCAACACCCAAGTCCCAAATAGGACACTGAATCGTAGATTACATTTGGTCTTTCGAGCCGGATATCATGAAAACTTGACTTATTGTGACACAATGATTAAATATCACAGAAATCTACTTATTACTGCAAACATTAGATTAATGGCCAATACTGGATTTTTTAAAGTTCTATTATTGTTTTTTAAAAATGGTTGTCTGTAAAGTCGGTTTACTGACGATAGTTGAACGTGTCAACGTCTTAAGAAAATACTGATGGAATGGTAGCATTTTTCAAAAGAAAATTTTAATTTCATTTGTTTAATAGATTTTTATGTATATATGCACTTGATACTCGATCAAAACATGTAAATGTAAGTATTAGCAGCTGTCCACGCAGACGCATCGCTCACTCAAGTAGGAGAGAGACGGATGTCGAACGCTGCCGAACGCAAAGGCCGATTGTGCTTCTTTGTCGCTCGTTCCGCGCTCTCGCTTGCACTTGCACAAGCCTTACATGGAACGCCTCAGAGCGAGGTAACGCCGCATGAGTCATGTTTTTTCGTGCGTGCAGCCGGCTCTATCGAATTATAAGACGTTGACACGTCAAAAACGACGTACCTGAGAATAATATTTCAAATACGGTCACTGACAAGGGTATCGGAGAAATAAAATAATTTTATCGGGCTACACGAAATATAGGAAGTGTAAGTCTCATCCCCATGTAATATCACCTGCAACCACACCCTTCAAACCAGTCCACAGCGAAGTAAACATAAATAGGTGTGGCGGCAGTACTTAATATGTATAATTCAGTACTGTTACTAGAATTTTAAATACTGTTACTTTTGAAACAAGGGACTTCCGTTTGCATTGACTAGGACCGAGAATAATGGAGAAATCGAATATGCATAGCTTTAGAAATTCTGAAATCATTTTGCAGCAAGCAAGGTCAGTGAATGGCTGTATGAAACTAAACCTCATTCACTTAGAGACAAGGTCACAATTTGTGTAGCATTCACGTTGTGATTATTAATTGTTAAGTAATTAAATTTCAAATATTGCAGTTGCCCCAGTACATAATCTTATCAGTGTATGATCGATACTCAATCGTTATTGATTTACGATCACGGAGTAGGTTCTTAGTAAAATTTCAACCTTTAACTATATTATTTAAACATAATATAGAACATTTTTTTTTTTTAATAAGTGGCAATTCGTTAGATATTTTATACTTCCTGATGTTAGGTTATTATGAAACTTCTTCCCCACGGAGGGCAGGGTAGGGTATAGGCGGCAAACTTAGCATCAAGCACAATGTGACTTTTAAATCTGACTAAATGATATTTGAAAATAAATAGTTTAAAACGCTTCATCGGACCGCCAGAAACGGGAACTAGCTCTCAAAATATCTGTAGAACACAGAGAGGTGCTTAGCGGCCGATTTTTAAGGTCATTGTGGTGGTTGGCGAAAAGGTCATTGTGGTGGTTGGCGAAAAGGTCATTGCCGTAATAAAAAAAAAGTTCATTATGGGATTGCTCGTGACAAAAAATGGTTGATTGTAGGCCGATTCAAGTAATTTTAAAAATAATATACCGAAACTGATACTAAGGTATTGTAGAAAAGTTTTTATATTTAGTAAAACCTCTTTTCGTTTTCGGTATGTCACTATAGTTCTGCGCATCCGTTTCCAAAACTAGGGGATTTATTATTGGAATTTAACACAATAGTAACCTTATGAGCCGGTTTCCAAAACGTAATAATCAATAAAATCAAATTTGCATTAAAAAAATAAAATTAACATTATAAATCAAGGTTATATACAGCATTTAAAATCTACTATACATGTAAATGTAAATTGATAAATTTAGTTTAAATTCTAAAAGTTTTTTTTTGTTTTGTTAGAAGACTAGCATATCTAATACATACTTATTGCAATTTCTTATATCTATTCTTATCTGCTTGATAAGATATCTATGTGATATATAGATCATAACGATAATTTACGTTTTCAGGTAATAGGTGCGCCAATTATATGCCATTTTATGTTACTATATATCTATTTAAAAGGAATTTAAATATTTTTTTTGAAAAAGTTTAGTGAACCATCAATTTTTTTCACCTCTGATTTTTCAGTCTTCAAAAATATTATTTGCAAATTTTTCATTTTCATACAATATAACAAAAATTGGCATTCATAATACTTGTGAATTTAATGGTTACCGTTCACACCGTTAGTCGCTGACTCTTGCATACTTTTCAAATGGAATGGTGAAGTAGTAAAGTGTTTGTCCTTGACCAGGTCAGCAATGTTTTCCCCACAGTAAGACAGCAGCGGAGATATCTCCACATCAACATCATCTCCGACAACACCTCCAGCTTCCCGAACATACTTTCTGTGAAGTGTCAACAGGTCGTCTCGAGCTGTCAATGGGCAGTCTTTCTTTGCTGAGTCCGCATTCTTCAATGCGGAGAACTCCACATCTCTAGCTACCTCTAGGCAGATGAATCTTTCAGCAAACTCAAACACATCAAAAATGAACTTTTCCATTTTAATACCATTGGGTTGGGTTGGCTTCTGACGGACACCGCTGGCATCTACGTAAGGAATCTTCTTCTTAGCAACGTGTAGCTTGAGTTTGGACTCAAAGTTACAGATTTTAGTGAGGAATGCAGCAGAGAAATAATGGTTGCAAATGTTGCCCGCAGAGAAGGTAAGCCTGCCATCGGAGTTTTTGCGCTCGGCCGCTTCGTCTGTCAACTCCGAGTATTCTACAACCTTGTAATGTCCGTTCACCCTGCATACCACACCTACAGCCTCGCTCGGGGATGACTTCTGCACAACTTTGGCAGCACAGTCTGAATCTTTACTCTTGCAGTAGCCAATAAACACTGGATCCGCCACCTTGATCAGGATATTATCCACAGAATGAGCATGTAAGTGTTCAACACCCCGCTTAGCAATATCCTCCAGAACTCCCTGGGTCTTCAAAGCTCTGTACAGCCCTCCGTTGCCATCCGGAGCAGACGACAAATGATACTTCTCATCTAAAAGAATTTTACCTTCAAAATCAAAGCAAGGAAGTCTGCCCTGATCGAAAAATATCACATCATCTTCATTTAGACCGAAGAAGGAATGACTTTTAAAGAATTCAGCCGTTGGTCCCTTAGTGTGTTCCGAGGTCATAATGTACCAGGTAATTTTACCATTGGCTCCATGTTTTTCTGCAGCCATTTGCTGCACCCGGACGATCCTTTCCGCTTGAATTTGGAACAATGTCTTCTTAGACGGTAAACCGACATCGTACATGCCTTTCGGATATCCGAACCCGAGCCTGGTGGCTTGACCGCCGGCCAGCAGTAAAACACCAACCTTACCCTCGGCGATCTCTTTCAAACCGATCGTCTCGTACTCGTCAATGGTGTCGTTGCTCATCCCGGGGACGGACTCGTAATGGCTCTGAGGTATCGGCTTCAAATCATCATTCAATTTCTCGTGGATAACTTTGCTCGTCTCGTTGGCGCGACGAAAAATTTCACTCACTTCCGCCAAGTCCAACTTCGAGATTTCTCCCGCTAATTGTTCCCGCTCATTATCACTTATTTCCGGCCAGAATTTGATTAGATGCTCTTGACCGTGAGCAGTTAGCCGATGGAGTAATTTCTCGTACGACATTCCGGTGTGTGTGCGTTCGCGGCGATTAGAAAGTGTTAACTGGAGTCCGCAGCACGGCGCGGCCAGCCGATGTCAACATTTCACAGGTTCTCCCTCCATCGCACGATTGCGACGAACACGTAGACCGAGTCGGCTTTTGATAATTTTCTTCACGATTTTTATTTACATTTCCACCAGCGACACACGTCACACGCGTTCATTCATACTAAATGTCAAAATGATTTAATAAGGAAGCTCGACAAAAACGTTAACTTGGATTACATTGCTGTTTCAAAATGAGTCTTAGTACAAATTGTAATGCAAAACCAGCAATCTAGAGTTGTTTGATTTTGATACATTTTGTTTGAAATTGAATCGTTCGGAATCTTAAAATCGCAATTCTGATTAATAGAAAAGGTTGATAATTGGCAAGAGATGGATCAGAGTAGCATAAATGCGAATGAGAAATGGAAATGAGAGCTTGAAAGATATGTGAGGAACAGTTTGGTAAGAGAGCGTGATAAGATGCGGGAATGCATAAAGCGAAGGAGGCTAAGGTGGAAAACCGTGCCATCCGTCTATTCCACCGGGCCTCCGAAAAACAGGCCAAATTTTATATCATGGTCCCAGGCACACAGTGACGGACTGCGTAGTGTGAGTTTTTAATTTATGCTATAAAAAGGTATTCTTTGGTGCACGGTGGGGCTCTCGTAACATTTAATTACTAATTGTTCGAAAATGTTTCTGTCTAATACAACGCCTGGCAGCTGCTTGGTGCGTCCTGAATGCAGTTTTTCTGAACTTTTTGACACTGACAACTAAGCGACATGACAGTGAGAGCCAGCTATAGCGAATATCGTATTTTAAAATGTCAAATGGCCTAATTCGTTACGTGCTCTATATATTGTTCATATCTATTGAATTTATTCTTAAAATTGTTTTTGGTGCTGGTTCTTGTGTAATAAATACATTAAAATTATTAATTTTTCATATAATTGATGCTAAAATGATAGAATCATCGAAAAAACGGAAACGAAACTCGATTGGTGATTCTAACCTAACAGTCGCCGTACGTGGTGTTATTGATGCAAACTGGCAAAAACTATTGTCCAACACCCTTATGATGGATACAAAGGCAGAAAAAACTAAAGACGACACTAAGGAGCATTACACAGGTACATTTCGCCGAACCAGGAAGAAAAAAGCCAAAGAAGATATATCCAGCTCTGTTCCAAACTTAAATACATTGAAACTAGTTGAAAAGATTGCCGGCGATAAAGAGGAAAAAAATATAGGCGCCAAAGAAAACGATCAGAAAAAAAATAAACTAACAAAATTCTTAGCGATGGACTGTGAAATGGTTGGCATAGGATATAATGGTGATGATCACATGTTAGCCAGAGTGTCTATAGTGAATAAATTCGGTGACTGCGTTTACGATAAATTCGTTAAACCGCGCGAAGAAGTCAAAGACTATAGAACTAGTATCAGTGGAGTGCGCAAGGAGGATCTACTAAATGGTGAAGACTTTTACACGGTCCAAAAAAATGTGGCCGATTTGATCAAAGGTCGCATATTGGTGGGACACTCGCTCAAAAACGATCTGAATGTGTTATTCTTATCACATGCAAAGCGTAATATCAGAGATACATCTAGGTATAAACCATTTAGAAAAGTGAGTACCTACTACATTCTTACTTCCTATTGATAATTATGACTTTGTTTGTCTGCTTAAGTATGTGAAGTCATAGGTTCTATTGAGATGTGAACATTGAATTTATTGTGCCTGTAATTTCAGAGGTGCATCAAGTAACTCTGCCTTCGGCATTGTTGTGGGTTTGATTCCCTCCCCCTGACAAACACAGATGTGTGTTAGGCTCACAGACCTCTGATGCAGCTATCATACTTTGCATACATACTGAAAATCATGATTTTAACATTGTAGAATCACATATGGGTCTGATATGTCCTAATTAAAGAACCCAAGTCCACATAAAAAAGAGTCAAATAAAAACCCACAGAAGGAAGCAGGTTACTACCAACTGAGCTGAGGCCAGTCATAACTTAATGAGTCAAAAACTACAAGACCATATATCTATAGTACTAACTCTGGCGTTTGCTGAGACTTTATAAAGGAATAACAGCCAAGAAACTCCCAAACGTGTTCCTTTTCTTTTGGCGATCATGATTCTCATTAGTAAACCTTTGTTTCAGATAACAGAAGGCAGTACACCATCGCTCAAGCGGCTAGCTAAGGAGATCCTGGGCATAGACATTCAGCACGGGGAGCACAGCTCAGTGGAAGACGCCCGAGCTGCCATGCAGCTCTACTGCACCGTCGCCAAGAGCTGGGAGGCCGGACTCTCCACTAAGCGAGGCCACCGGAAGATAGACGAATAACCCCACCATCACTGCGGAGAACTGGGGACTAGATGGCGCCATTGTGGATATTAAACCTCAAAAAGCTCGCAGCCAGTGAAATTACAGGAACTTGAGACATTGTATATGAGAGTTATGGGCTCATATGACTTGACTTGTGTCTTTTAGTGAGAATTGTACAATACATGTTTTCTTATTGTGTTACATTTGACAATTATTGTTACAAATTACAATAATTGTGTGGAGTGCGCCTTACTTAACTTCACAGTGAAATTCTCATTTCTTTTTATAAATATATTTTTGCACTATAATGCGTTTTCTTATGTACTTCCCATTTTGTTCAGGTTTACTAATAAAGTCAAAATATGCAAAGTATTACTTTGTTATTGGCAGAGGTTACCAGGGCCATCTGCTTGTACCGTAACTTTGTCACATAAGATCTGCTTTAGTTTCCAGTTTGTTCCGGTTGAAAACATATTTGCTAAACAAATAAGTTATTATTTAGTGTCTCAGCAACCTTCGGTCAGTAACCATTCTTAGTTTTTTGAAATCTAAAATAATACTAAAATGCAATTACTAGGCACTATATTATATTTAATGGGTCTCATTAAAAATACATAATAATAACATTTGGTGGATGTGTTTGTTAGTAACTAAAGTAAATAATATTTACAAATACATACGTCTGTTTGTTGCAACTTGGAGATATTTATTATAAACAAAACGTAATTATTACAAATATTGGTGGACATTGTCACACAGCGCCATCTAGCCCCAAACTAAGCTAAGCATAGCTTGTATCATGGCAACCAGACAACTGATATATATTAACCCAGACATGGAATGGGTGGGAATCGAACCCACGACTTACAGCGATTTTGAGAAGTGGTATAGCGAACATTAATTATTTAATTGAAAAACTCATTGGTGCGAGTCGGGATTCGAACCAGCGACCTCCGGATTTAAATTTAGGGTCTGTACCACCAAGTCACAACAAAAAATTTTTTCGCACACGAATTATGAACAGTATGAAATCTTTGAAAACAGAAAGACTAATAAATCAAATGCCCGTTAGCCGAAATTAAAAATGCAAATATATTACAGAAATGCTGCTCAAAAATAACTCAAAAAAACATAAATAATTGACATAATTATGTCAGAAAACATTTGAGATGATGAACAAAATGACAATAGACAACATTTAATTTTACAACAGCAACATACTGTTTATATATTAATATTTTGTCTACAAATTAAATATTTTTGTAGAATATTACATATTTGTACATCAGTATGAAATAAAAACATTTGTACGGGAATATTCATATTGTTTCCACCGGCAACACTGACCACAGTTATAGGTGCGTTTTCATCGCACGGGGAGGCACGGGCGTCTTTACACTGACCGACAATATCGAGTCACGGTTATTAGGACACAGAAATGTCAGACAGTCGCTGACTTATCAGCGTCTTGTGTCGTTTTTTTTAATTATTTATTCTTTAAATACTTTTACTACATTATTAATAAATAATAATCCAATGTGAGACGTAATAACGCAAGGGGCATGTGTGTGTGTGTGTGTGTGTGTGTGTGTGTGTGTGTGTGTATACAATGTTGCTCCTACCACCCTGCGTTGACTCAAAAAGCTTAGGATAATAACGGTGTAGCGTGTATGCGAATTCGTTACGGAAATATCTTGGGTCCTCCCGTACTAATGTAAAGAACCAAGTCGCATCGATGCGCCCGTAACTGACACGTGACGGTGGAATGTCTCATGTGCCTGTAATTTCACCGGCAACCACATTGTGGACATGATATTATCGTAGGGTGTCGGTCAATTTAAAACCAGTCCGACTCTAATATCGTAAGATAAAACTGACTGACTGGCCTCACAGCTCAAGTTGGTTAGTAACCCTACCTTCTGCGCTGTAGGTCGTGGGTTCGATCCCCACTCAGGACAAACATTTATGTTACATTTGTAACATTGATGTTTGTTCTGTGTCTGGGTGTTAATATACAGGGTGTGGCGTAATGAGTGGATAATAGGGTACCTGCGGGTAGGGGCCATTGTGGCGGTTCAGAAAAATATTTGTTATGCTCAGTAAAAGTGCCTCGGTTTTCGAGATATTCGACATTTTCGAAATTTAAGAAATATTTCACCCTTCGTCACTATTTTTGGCGCCCAGACTGCAAATGAATTTTTTTTTTCTATCTGTTTTTTGGATAGTATTCTTGGATAGATGTGCTATCGAATGGAAACTATTATTTTTATAACACAAGCACAGTTATGTTTTTAAAATAAGATTTCACTAAAATTTTACTTGCTTTCGTTTGTTTTCCTGACCTTTACCCTTCTGTGGTGTAAAAAAAATGTATGGTCACTTGAATGCCAACGTTTAAAAAAATTAGCCTTTTTCATCGAAATTCCGAAATGGTATATTACATGGTATTTCCACAAGTTGATTCAAAATTAATTCCTACCAAACTTATCAAGGCGTAATTTAAAGAAATATTTTTAACTATTATTAGCAATAATTGTCTACTGTTCGCAGAACTACTAGTAATTCTTGGAACAGATTGGTTCCCGGCCCAGCGGCAATCGACACTATGTCTATCTTGCTCTTTCATGCTATGAGTGAAAGAGAACTATCGTTTCGCGTAACGCATTTTTATGATTTTCGAGTCAGTGTGCTATCATACTACTCCCGTACAACAACGTGTTATCCTGTTTTAGATTGATACTCGTTGATTTTGTGCAGTGATTTCGGACTTTGTTTTGCCTAGCGATTTGGACGTCTTAATTTTGTGAACCTAACGATTTTGTGCTGTGATCTCGGACTTGATTTGCTTTGTAACTTGGATTTTTTGGTATTGCATATTGATTGCAATGCCTCAGCTATACACTGCGTCTGAATATGCGCAAATGCATTTAATCTACGGCGAGTGTGGTGGTAACGCCAATCGAGCAGCAGCACTGTATCGGGAAAGATTTCCCAATGCACGCCATCCCGATTATCGTGTGTTAATTCGCGTACACAATGCTTACATGGAAGGTCGAATTCCTGGAAGTGGTATCGGTGGCACGAGTTCTGGGAGACCACAAGTACATAATGAAGAGGACGTACTTGATGAAATTGCTGCTGATCCGACCACATCTGTGCGCGTAATAGCCTCTAATACTGGCATGTCAGCAAGAACAATACACCGAATTTTAAAAAGAGAAAAATTACATCCTTTTCACTACCAGCGCGTGCAATGTTTGCAACCAAGAGATTACCCTGCACGAGTTGCATTTTGCCAAACAATGCTGAGAAAAATGAACGCTGATCCCGATTTCTTCGATAAAATTTTGTGGAGCGACGAATCCACGTGCAAAAAAGATGGGTATTTTAATATGCACAATCTGCACAGTTGGCAGCGTACAAACCCTCATTTGGCCAGAGAAGACAGGTCCCAGTACCAGTTCAAAATTAATTTATGGACTGGAATTCTAAATGGCAAAATCATCGGACCATTCGAATTGTCTGGAACATTGACTGCAGAAACGTATTTACATTTTTTACGGCACGAACTTCCACTTTTATTAGAAGATGTTTCATTAGAAGATAGAAGAAGAATGTGGCTGCAGCACGATGGTTGCCCCGCTCATTACGCCCGAAATGTTCGACAATACCTCGATGAAACATATCGTCGACGATGGATCGGTCGTTTGGGGACAATTTTGTGGCCACCTCGTTCACCAGACCTCAACCCATTGGACTTTTTTTACTGGGAATGTCTTAAAGAAAAGGTTTATAAAGACCCAATTAATACAGTGGACCAGCTACGGGAGCGTGTGCGATTAGCTGCTCAGAAAATCACAGAGCAAAGATTTGCGAACAGGATTAAAAGATCTTTTATCAAAAGGTGCAGAGCATGCATCAGAGCACGTGGTGGACTTTTCGAACACCTTTTGTGATAGTAAATTTAATAAATGAAATGCATTTAAAATTTATTGTTTCGTTTTATTTCATTACCGAATTTTAAACTAATGTTTTTAGGTGATTTTAAGTAATGAAGTAAATTTTAGTACTATTTGTAATTTTATAATAATTAGCTCTACCCATTTTAATAGGAATTAATTTTGAATCAACTTGTGGAAATACCATGTAATATACCATTTCGGAATCTCGATGAAAAAGGCTAATTTTTTTAAACGTTGGCATTCAAGTGACCATACATTTTTTTTACACCACAGAAGGGTAAAGGTCAGGAAAACAAACGAAAGCAAGTAAAATTTTAGTGAAATCTTATTTTAAAAACATAACTGTGCTTGTGTTATAAAAATAATAGTTTCCATTCGATAGCACATCTATCCAAGAATACTATCCAAAAAACAGATAGAAAAAAAAAATTCATTTGCAGTCTGGGCGCCAAAAATAGTGACGAAGGGTGAAATATTTCTTAAATTTCGAAAATGTCGAATATCTCGAAAACCGAGGCACTTTTACTGAGCATAACAAATATTTTTCTGAACCGCCACAATGGCCCCTACCCGCAGGTACCCTATTATCCACTCATTACGCCACACCCTGTATATTATATGTATGTATTTACAAAAGAAAAGTATATAAGTATGTATATCAGTTGTCTGGTTCCCATGATACAAGCTATGCTTAGCTTACTTTAGGGCTAGATGGCGCTGTGTGACAATGTCCACCATTATTATTATTATTATAAAAACAAATGTACATATAATTAAAAGTATTGTATATTTCTGTGTTCACATTTATCTATTAGCAATAAATACACAAATTAACTATCGCTAATATCCGTTTATAAGGGCCCTTAAGCGACGAACCTTTTGTTTGAGGTATTTAAATACTTAGACGCCCGTTTGAAATAAAATATGGTTTAACCAAACATTACAAAGTAACACTTATATATTTATAACTTATAACGACTTTGGGTGACAGTTCAGTTTTTTTTTTAATGTAGGTAATACAGTTACGGAACGAGCCGACGGCCCACCTGGTGTTAAGCGGTAACCTCTGCCCGTAACAACTGATGCGACTTCGGTCCTCCCCTACTAGGTACGACAAGACCCAAGTCGCATCGTATGCGCCCGCAACTCTGAGACGTGAAGGCGGAATGTCTCATGTGCCTGTAATTTCACCGGAAACCGCACCTTTCAAACCGGAACACAGTAATGCGAATGTGTCACTGCTTGCCGGCAGAAATGGGCATGGTGGCAGTACTTCCCCGGACGAACTTGGCGAGAGTTCTACTGCTCTTAAAATAAAATATAAATACCAACATTATATTATAGTAAGTACATATTTAATACATTTTGATGCACTCACAGGAGACATCTTAAATAAGAAAACTCACACAATGGCACCTAAAATTCTATAGTAATCTGTTTGATCGTAAAATAGTTCGCAGGCAGGGTCTATGTACTGTATTAAAACCAGCTAAACTAAATTTGGGTACACGCTTATTATAAAGTCCAGTATTTCTTGTCCATCCAAAGGTTGTCTGTAAGAGATCGCTTTATAGCGATAAGACCGCCTATTTTACTCTGTTGTTACTGTTATATTGATCTGGTGAGCAGTAGTGTAATCTATCGCCTAAATGAAATAATTTTTTTTTTCTAAATGCCAAAATAAATTTAATAGTTTGTAAGTTGCAATTAGATTATTTTATTTGGCTGTATTTTTATACTTTATTTAGGCATAATATCCATTTGAAGTGATTAATTTTGTACGTTGTCAGTCAACTCCTTCAAGCCTTCCGCCATCTGACGTCAAATTTTATCAAGCCCTCAGTTTGACGTCACTGATTGACCATTTCGTCTCCACTGTGATGGGTAAATGGCATATCTTCCCACATATTATATTATATATTTATAATATTGTGAATTCTAAAATTGTACGCTACAAAAACTAA
The DNA here is from genome assembly GCA_947359385.1 of Chesias legatella. Taxonomy (NCBI): domain Eukaryota; kingdom Metazoa; phylum Arthropoda; class Insecta; order Lepidoptera; family Geometridae; genus Chesias; species Chesias legatella. The sequence goes on from OX375792.1 coordinate 253,955, forward strand.
TAAAAATGGACGGATTTTGTTGAAAAAAAAGCATTATAATTCAAAATATATTAACTTAAATATTAAAAACTATAATTTAGAACACTAACCAAAGTTATTTGACTAAATTTTGAGAAATCTAAACTAAAAATAATCAAAATTGTTTATAATTTAAAAATACTGAATTGTATGCAGTGTGCGTTTTTTTTTAATGTAATACAGTTACGGAACGAGCCAACGGCCTACCTGGTGTTAAGTGGTAACCTCGGCCCATAACAACCGATGCGACTCGGGTCCTCCCCTACTAGGTACAAGACCCAAGTCGCATCGTATGCCCCGTAACTCTGAGACGTGTAGGTCTGTAATTTCACCGGCAACCACACCTTTCATACCGGAACACGGTAACGCGAATGCGTTACTACTTGTCGGCAGAAATGGGCATGGTGGCAGTACTTCCCTAGACTGCTCTTACTTCTTGATAGGTTAAATACAATACACTTGATGAGTGCCAGTGAAAGTCCCGTCAAAATCGGTCCAGCCATTTCAGAGATTAGACGGAACAAACACACAGACAAAAATTGAAAGAAATGTTTTGGTATATGTACCGTGTATACATCCATATGCACTTAGTGAAAAGCGGTTATTTTAATATTACAAACAGACACTCCAATTTTATTTATTTGTTATGCCAAAACCCACCTAAGTAGAGACGTTAAATGAAATCAGACATTTTTTTTGTTAATTTTTAATTCGTTGTCGGTTTTTTCTGTAAAGAGTTGCATAAATAATTTTTTCCCAGATATTGACACACATACAACCTCGGACAGTGTTAATGAGTGACTGATTGTACTGTTGTTCGCGCAGACAAACAGACATACATTTCTTTCTTTCATTGTGACAGCAATTTTTATTACTAGCCACGTCTCATGTGAATGACTACATGTACATACATGTATGTATGTATGTAGTGACTAGGGTTGCCAACTGTACTATATTATATAGTATGTTACTATATTTCGGCTCTCCGTACTATATACTGTTGAACTAATATATAGTACGCAAATATAGTATATTTCGAGCATAAATTTTCACATACTTCGAGACAGAAAATTGTTAAAGTGCAAAAAATAATGGTTTTTACAAAAATAAATAGTTAACAAACTTACACCATAACCTCTTTTTTCGTCTTTTCAAAAAACACTATATGTTTTTGAATCGTACTATATATTTTCTTAGCTTACTCTAAAAATACTATATTCAACCGTAAAAATGTTGGCAACCCTAGTATGTACGTGTGTAAGGCCGTAGGTGGCGGCCCACGCGTCGCCAGTACTGACAACTAACCTATACTTTGTTCAGTTTAACGTGTCACGTGGCGGCGCCCTAAACAGAAACAAGCCACGCAATACACGTCGCAGGATATCCGGGTGAGCGCGGATATCCCCGGACCGGCTGCAAAGGACCGGATAATTGAAATTTAATTCATATATATGCAATCGTCCCCGGTCCACTGCATCCGTATTTGTGACACCCTTTATATGACTGAAGCGTTGTCGACACGCTTTACATGACAGTAGCTTTGTTAACACGCTTTACATGACAGTAGCTTTGTTAACACGCTTTACATGACAGAAGCGTTGTCGACACGGCTTACTGACAGAAGCGTTGTCGACACGGCTTACTGATAGAAGCGTTGTCGACACGGCTTACTGATAGCGTTGTCGACACGCTTTACATGACTGAGGCGTTGTCGACACGGCTTACTGACAGAAGCGTCGTCGACACGCTTTACATGACAGAAGCGTTGTCGACACGCTTTACATGACAGAAGCGTTGTCGACACGCTCTACATGACAGTAGCGTTGTCGCTCTCGTTGTGAAGTGGCCCGTCTTGAGAGCGTTACTAATCCTATGTTTATTATTATTTCAGCTGAATTTATTTAGTTGCTCTGGCGGGAATGATTAACTCACATACAAACATTTATAATAGTGCAATAAAATTCCTGCTTTCAGTTTGGTGGTAACGCGGTTATTTGAGTCGTTGCTCCATATAAAACATTTAGTTTACGTTTGTTTGTGTTCGTGTAACTGGTAAACAAGTCGATGGATCCACTTGAAATTTACACAAACGTTGTATTTCTATACAGGGTGTTTTTATATAGTTTTCGTCCCGAAGTTTCCTCGTGATGGGGTTTTTCGGGATATCGGAGAGTCACAGCGAAGAGTAGGGTTTATGAGTAAAATGGGTACTTCCGTGGTTCCCGACCAATCTTAGTCATGTTCGTGCATAGCTCGTGGTCCCTGTAAATAAATAAATGATTTGACTTGACTGGTGTCGCTGTTGGTGGTAATTGCCCTGCCTTCAATGCTGTAGTGGGTTCGATTTCCACCCAGGACAAACATTTGTGTGTATAGATGTTTGTTCTATATTTGGGTGTTGATATGTATCATATGTTACAAAAAGTATATAAGAATGTATATCAGTTGTCAGGTTGCCATGATACAAGCTGTGCTTAGCTTACTTTGGGGCTAGATGGCGCTGTGTGACAATGTCCACCATTATTTATTTATCTCTGCGCTGCAGGTCGTGGGTTCGATTCTCACCCAAATATTTGTTTTTGTGTATGGTTATTATTAAATGGAATAATATATTAAATGTATACACACAAATTTCACAATTCATAATTTTCTAAACATTTTCGAAAATAAAGTTTTTGAAGTTTACTCCTTAAGAATCGATTTCATTTAAAGACTCCGGTACGTAAATATGATGTGTAGTTAAGTCGAACGTTAAAAGAAAGCGTTATGACAAATGGCATCGCAATAACAGTAAACTTGGGTCTTGTCGTAACTAGGTACGGGAGGATGCAAGTCATTTTGATTGTTATAGGTACCTAGAGGTTACCATGAGCTTACTTAATCCAGTCACCTTGTATACAGCATGTTTTTATTTTATTTATTTATTACATGGAGAACCAACAGCTTTGTTACTTTGGAATTACAATGAATTAGTTACGGAGAACCAATTATATATTATTTTAATTAGTATTTTTTAATTTTGTCAAATTTTTGTCTGTATTTTATGTCCTGTGTAAGCTTAGTGCCGCAAATAAAACATATTTCTTTCTTTCCAATTAGAGGTTTTCGTCCTATGTAATAAATATTAAATAACCAGGTGAGCCATCTGCTCGTATCGTAATTTTTTAAGTAAAAACACCAGTACTGATTATAATGTATTGAGTCTATGTAATTACCTGACATCTCCCCAACCACCGTTTCCTTTGGTCAACTTCTTGTTGTGTTTTGCGCCGCCGGCCGTGATGGTGGCTGTCACCCTGTATATACACGATATCAATAATTAATATAAACAAATATATATTATATGTCATTTAAAAAAAAAATGTTCATTTTTTGACTTTGTTATTTTTTGACTGTATTTTTTTTTTATGTTAGGTAGATACGGAACGAGCCGACGGCCCACCTGGTGGTAAGTGGTAACCTCAGCCCATAACAAGCGATGCGGCTTGGGTCCTCCCCTACTAGGTACGGCAAGACCCAAGTCGCAACGTATGCGCCCGTAACTCTGAGACGTGCAGGTGGAATGTCTCGTGTGCCTGTAATTTCACCGGAAATCACACCTTTCAAACCGTAACACAGTAACGCGAATGCGTCACTGCTTGGCGTCAGAAATGGGCATGGTGGCAGTACTTCCCCGGACAAACTTGGCGAGAGTTCTGTATTATATGTTATTTTAAAAAATTAATCATCATTTTCGACTTTATTTTTTCTGACTGTATTAATTTTATATCACTTAATTATTGCATAATGACAGAGTTTGTGGAACTAATTGATGTAACTTAAAGATCTTCTAAAAAATTTAAAATTGGTTAAAGTTACTACCAGGCTTTATGCAAATAAATGATTGTGATATATGTTGTGTAATTCCCTTCGGGGGATGGGTGTCGGTGTGTGTAATGTCCCCCGACGTTGTCACGTCACTCACCTGGTCGGGAACAGGTAAGGTTTCGCTGTCTGCAACAGTTTCTGCACTTTGCTGATGACAGTCGAAGCGTTGCAGTTAGACTTCTTGTGGTGGACTCCGCTGCAACAACAACATATTTATTCCTCAAACGTAACTATATACAACTATATACCTTATATAGTAGTTTTTATAGTAAGTGACACTCACCACTCGCCGATGTGGATCACGCGGTACCTGTCTAGTGAGTGACACTCACCACTCGCCCCGCAGATGATCACGCGGTCTGTCTAGTGAGTGACACTCACCACTCGCCGATGTGGATCACGCGGTACCTGTCTAGTGAGTGACTCACCACTCGCCGATGTGGATCACGCGGTACTGGTCTAGTGAGTGACACTCACCACTCCCCGATGTGGAACACGCGGTACCTGTCTAGTGAGTGACACTCACCACTCGCCGATGTGGAACACGCGCGGGCCCTTGCACATGATCACGCGGAACTTGTCCCGCGCGGGGCGGTTCTGCGACAGGTGGAGCAGCGAGTAGTCCCAGTTGTAGTCGTCGTACGCGCAGAACTGGTCTTGCAGTACCATTATGTTGTCCCACACGGTGCGGTTGAATGCGAAACCCATGTTGTGCATACTAGAGTGCCACGGCGTTATTTCCACCTGTAACCGTCAATGTAACGATTAATAGCGGCGCGTTTAGCGACCCGCCCCCGGCTTAGTACGGATGCAATTAATACACAAATTATATATAGAAACCTTTCTCGTTTATCGCTCTATTTGTTAGTGTAAAGCGTATCAAAATCCTTCGCGTTGGTTAGAAGAAGTAAGCGGAGAGAGAGGCAGATATCGACTTTGGTTTATGCTATTAATAATATAATAAATTAATATATAATATTAGTAAAGTATTACATGTTCAATTATGTGGCAAATATCGCTTAACCATTATATACAAAATGCTTAATATATAACATGCTTAATAACCCCATGCATGGCAAAAATGATATCTATAAATGTTAAATGATACAAAATACATACATAAAAATACTTAGCTAGATATGTTTGTTCGAGATTACATGATATTAGATGAATTAATCACTAGTATGCTAAGCCATGATGCACGGCCATTGGAGGGGGGTTAATACTTATGAGGTAAAGGTTGCCTGGAAGAAATCGCCGTTAGTGATAAGGCTGCCCATTGTATTACCTTAGCTTGAGTATTAATCGTTACGAAATTTCCATGTATGGTGGTCAATAAAGCATTATATCTATCTATGAGGCTTTATTGCAGGGTAACTAACTATTAAGAACGTTTACCTAATAAGTAACTCTAATTTAATCTCTTCGCACAGGATTTTTTGCACGATTTCCTGACGTTTATAAATTAAGTCTATTATTTAAACTTGTTTATTAATAAATCTATTATTTTAAAATTACTTCAGTAGGACACAAACAGTACCCTGTGTTTAAATTGTGCATTGTACACTGGCTTAGTTATCTATAATGAAGGTTCACAATAAACGTAATGCAAGGTACGATAATAACTTTTTTTTTTAATGTAATACAGTTACAGAACGAGCCGACGGCCCACCTGGTGTTAAGCGGTAACCTCAGCCCATAACAAGCGATGCGGCTTTGGTCCTCCCCTACTAGGTACGGCAAGACCCAAGTCGCAACGTATGCACCCGTAACTCTGAGTCGTGTAGGTGGAATGTCTCGTTTGCCTGTAATTTCACCGGCAACCACACCTTTCAAACCGGAACACAGTAACGTGAAAGCGTTACTGCTTGGCGGCAGAAATGGGCATGGTGGCAGTACTTCCCCGGACGAACTTGGCGAGAGTTCTACTGCTCTTAAAGTGCAAGCTCCAAGCAGTAATATCATTCGGACTAAACACACGGACGAAACATAAAATGACCTTATTTCTGTTTCCTTTTCGGTCACTTTACACTAACGGACATAATTAGAGGAACGCACCAAACATAAATAAGCTTCGGAGATTATTTTATTACTTCACTGTTTATTAGGTATGCATTATTGTTAACTATTACTATGTTTTTTGATGTGAAACATCTATAGCCGCACGTAAAACCGATTTCTGGCGTGGCGACGCGTCGCCACGGCATGCGTTGCATATTACTTTTACAAAATAATGTCGATGTTTCATATCTGCCAGGCGTCCCGTGACGGCCCACATTTTTTTATTGTATTTCTTGTTTTATGAAATGTTTTTACCGACTTGTAACTTTATAAATATCTGCCGTCCTTTAACTAGAAAGCCGTTAACGCTCAAAAGGTCAATTTTTACTTTTTAATAGGAAGCGATACAGTTCAAAATTATCTATCTTTCTAAGAAACGTTTGTAAATAATAATTAGTTCCGGAGATATAAAAAAAATTGTTAGTCGTTAAGTGAAGGATTTAAAAGGAATTAAAATGAGTTCTCGGAACATATCTCAAAAACAACAATTTGGGCTTGACGGCCTTTTAGTTAAAGGACGGCAGATATACGAACTTGGAACTAAAACCAGGCATATTGTAAAACTTGTATACAAAAGTGTACGTTTTACCGTTATAATGTCTAAATACAACAGTAGCAAGGCATCTACATAACACTATTTACAAGATACATACACGCTGTGGAGTCGATTGCTTACTCACTGAAAACACCTGAATTAAATATTCCTAGACTGCATGTCTATTATCGGTTTACTATACAGTATTTGTAATAGAAATAGATTTTTGATAACTAATTAGTATATTAGTATAAACAAGAAAAATATTTCAATAACACTATAATGCAAATAATTTAATATAATAATTATATAAGGCATTTTAGTATAACAATAACATTTTTATTTTTCTTGATTTTTCAGAATGTTACTTGAAAATGAAGAGGTAAGTTGAAGGGCGTTGCAATCGGCACCATTTTTTGTGCAATAAGTATACAGGTTGTCCGGTAATGAATGGATAACCTTGAAATGGGTCTTAGTATAACTATTGGGCATTCGGAAAAAAAAACAAATAAAAAAAAACCAAGTACATAGTATCAAAGATATGTATTTTTTAAATAATATCTATGTTTTGATTTTTTGTTTTATTTGTTTTTTTTGATACTACTTGGTTGTTTTTATTTGATTATTTTTTCCGAATGCCCAATAGTTGTACTAAGACCCATTTCAAGGTTATCCATTCATTACCGGACACCCTGTATATACATTCCAAAAATATATTTACAATAAACTTAAATTACTGGTAAAGGTACTGCCAAGGAAGTAGCGCTATCCCAATAATTAAATGTTAAAATATTCTGCTTAACTATAGCCAAGCGTCACACCATCTAACCCATACACAACATATGTCTAAGTCGCGCTAAATGAACAGCCATTATACTGTGATGCAATTAAAACTAATAACTACAAAGAAACTCATGCTGTAAAACGAATCGCTAAATCTTTGGGTTATTTTATTTCATTAATTTACGGAATGAGCAGATGGCCTACCCGGTAAGCCGCAACCTCCGCCCACAACAAGCAATAATACTTGGGTCCCCCCACCTAGGTAAAAAGACCCAAGTCGCATCGTATGCGCCTGTAACTCTGAGACGTGTAGATGGAATGTCTCATGTGCCTGTAATTTCACCGGCAACCACGCCTTTCAAACCAGAACGCAGTAACGCGAATACATTAAGAAGTACTTTACTGGAAGAACTTTGCATAAGTCCTACTGCACTAAAACACATATATAATTTGACAGCCTACAAATAAAATAATATTGTTTCTTTTAACTACCCCCTGGGCATTGAACATGAGGTTGTGTGAATAATTTAAACTGTCTTTAACGAAAGCATTTTTAAAACAATTAAAATTTAAATAAACGCTGAAATCAATTTGTAAAACAAAAAATAATAAAATAAAATATCTAGCGATGCAAATGTGCATAATGCGTAGCGTTCCTAAAGCGTATATCAGTGCACTGCACCTTTTGCGTCCTCGCGTACAGATTGGGGTACACTTGAAAGTTCCACGACTGGTAGTCTTGCCGTCTCCGTCGCTCCTCGTTGGCCGCCTTCACTTGCTGGATGTAGTTCAGCGTCAGCTGTTTGCGTCTCTGTCGCGCACGGGCCAACGTTCAAGTACGTTTCGTTATTGCACAATGTCTAACTACCCGCATATATTCTCTTAGAAGCGAATGTCGACTATTTTAATAAAACCAGTGAAATATTGTTAGGTTTGCGATTGGATTATTTAGAAATAATTAAAAAAATATATATTGCGAAATTAATTATGTAATTAATTTACATCGATAAGAAAGTATTTTAAAATCTCTTTGCACATTAATCGATCATTTAAATCGACTCAATAATAAAATATTTATTGTTAAAGTAAAATTTAATATGCTGTCATTAGGAAATTTCTATCAATTACTCTCTTTAAATGTTTTGAGATCAATTATACTGTTTTCAGTGATATATTTCCTTTGGTCAGGTTTGACAGGTTGATGAGCCAAACTTGTATGAAACTTGAACGCTCTTTTTTTTAATATGCGAAGAGAAGTCGTTCAAACCCCACTGAGTTAATATTTGTTTTGTTATATATTTTTTTCATTTTAGTTATTGTGCTGTTGTGGATTACATATTAAGTAAATTAGTACACAGTGCATTGTGTTTTACATATAAAATTATTGTGGAGAAGCAACATTTAAAAGCCGGGCACAAAAAGCATATATATTAATTTAGTGCATTAAATTAACACATTTTTTAAGTAATTTACTAATAAAAAAAAAATGTTTGTTTTTTTTATTTAGTATAGTTTGTGGTTCTAAATGTTACTTCCACTTTAGTAATTTATGTAAACTTGTGTATTTAACGTGAATACATATAAGTTAAACCAAACAAAAAACCACCAACCAAACACAAAACAAAAAGAGTCATCCACACATATCTTCAAAATAAATGTGTGTGTGAGTGTGTAACGTCGTTGTCATGGGCCGTTTGTGTGTGACGGAGAGGAAGAGTGAGCGAGACAATGTTAGGCAGAGTAATAAAATTCTCGCCTTGTCTCTATTGATGTAAGCGACTGTGTTCAGTTGATTGAGTAGAAAAGCTTATAAAGGAAAATGTGTGTGTAGACTTATACAGGGTGTCCGGTAATGAATGGATAACCTTGAAATTGGTCTTAGTAGAACTATTGGGCATTCGGAAAAAAATATCAAATAAAAAAATACCAAGTAGTACCCCCTGTATATTACGTACCTTTAGAGAATATATTAAGAAAAGAGCCTGTTTTACATAGACCATGAAGGAGTTTATGTGTAGTATGTATACATTTGTGAAAGAACAAAAACAAACAAAGGCAGGCTGTGTAGAAAATTAAAAATGATATGTTTTAGAAATGTGTATGTGTCATTTCAAGGAGTGTTAGGGAGTTGTTAGAGAGCATACTAGGGGAAGAATTTGCAAGTACTAATACTAGCCTAATGACGGTGGTGAAAAGATTTTAAATGCGCCTCAAAGAGGCTCCTTTGCTTCTCGTGCTCAAGTGCACGAAAGGAGTCTGCGCGTGTGTGTGTGTGTGTGTGTGTGTAGGTGTGCGTGTGTGTGGGTGTGGGTGTGTGTGAGAGTGTGTGTGTGTGTGTGTGTGTAGGTGTGTGTGTGTGTGTGTGGGTGTGTGTGTGTGGGTGTGTGTGTGTGGGTGTGTGTGTATAGGTGTGTGTAGGTGGGTGTGTGTAGGTGTGTGTGGGTGTGTGTGGGTGTGTAGGTGTGTGTGTAGGTGTGTGTGTGTAGGTGGGTGTTACCTTGTCTCCGTTGACGTGGTACTGGTATGTCTTGAGGTACGTCCCCAGCGATAGTATCTCGCAGTTGGCACAGGTGCGGTCCGCCGCGTGCCGCAGCAGCGACAGCGTGTGCAGGAAATCCTCCGCCACGTAATGGTCCTCCTCCAGGAACAGCACCATACCTACCACAGGCCAAGTCAAAGGCAAAAACTTTATTTACATACAATTCATAGCGGCTTGGAAACTTACAATTAATAGGACTTACTTATATCAAAGTTAAAAATATATTTTCATGCAATTCATTAAGAAACGTCTCGCAAGTGGCTCGGTAACGTCAATTATTTTTAAGTAGTCGTTCTAAATTGTAATAACTTCAAAATCTCGCAATAAGTATATTACAATACTAATATATATAGATAAAGAACTTTATTGCCTCATTCCAATGAAACAGATAATACAAAACATTTAGCTAAATACACAAAAAAATAAATCAATCGGCGGTCTTATCGCTTAAAGCGAATTCTACCAGACAACATTAAGATGGAAATAAACACCATGTAAATAAGTTGTTTGTCAAATGTTAATCAAATAACAATAATATAATACAACAAATTTATTTCATTTGTCAAAGTCAAAGTCACTTTATTTCCATAGAATTCATAAAGAAATGGCTTGGTATAATAATATTCAAAACATAAGGTCACGCGTACTTATCGATAAGTTTGACGCGCTGTTCAAACCCTATCCGACCCACCACGGGCAAGAACAGGCAAGAAACCCCTAATTTGTTTAGTTGGTAGTATCAAAACTAATTGGTGCACGGCAGGATTAGAACCGGCGACCTGTGGGACGCGACTCACCGGTATGTGTGGAGGTTGTGCGCAGCTGATTGAATATCCTGTTAGCTTTCCACCACCAGTGGTGTTTGGTCTGCGTGTATTTCGCCTCGCGGTAGTGGCCGTGCAAATCCGGGTGAAGCGCGTTGTTGCATTTCAATTTCACCGCCCTGTACACATAACGATCAATTTACAATACGCTTTTTCACTTTCACAAACTAGCTAGCACTAAAGAGCAGTAGAACTATCGCCAAGTTCGTCCGGGGAAGTACTGCCACCATGCCCATTTCTGCCGGCAAGCAGTGACGCTTTCGCGTTAATGTGTTCCGGTATGAAAGGTGTGGTTGCCGGTGAAATTACAGGCACACGAGACATTCCACCTACACGTCACAGTGTTACGGGCGCATACGTTGTGACTTGGGTCTTGTCGTACCTAGTAGGGGTGGACCCAAGCCGCATCGCTTGTTATGGGCTGAAGTTACCACTTAACACCAGGTGGGCCGTCAGCTCGTTCTGTAACTGTATTACATAAAAATAATAATAATTAAAAAACTTTATTTAAAGCAAGCTTTTAACGGATTGGAGCAATGGAGTTTATTTCGCATTCGTATTCTCAGCAAGTCCTTTCATTTGATACCCATAGAGGAAAGCATAAAAAACTTAACCCACCATTTTTAGAAGTCCGCCATATTGGATTTAGAGTGACGTCACTTTATTTTTCGAGTTACTCTCAGCAAGCCCTTTCATTTGATACCCATATTGTAGGAGTGCATTGAAAATAACTAGTCCGCCATGTTGGATTTAGAATGACGTCACACAGCTAACCATTGCTGCTCAAAGTAATTGTTTCGTTTTGCTGCTCAAAGTCATTGTTTCGTTTTGCTGCTCAAAGTAATTGTTTCGTTTTGCTGCTCAAAGTCATTGTTTCGTTTTGCTGCTCAAAGTAATTATTTCGTTTTGCTGCTCAAAGTAATTATTTCGTTTTGCTGCTCTAAGTAATTATTTCGTTTTGCTGCTCAAAGTAATTATTTCGTTTTGCTGCTCAAAGTAATTATTTCGTTTTGCTGCTCAAAGTAATTATTTCGTTTTGTTGCGCAAAGTATATATGTTTAAATACTGTCAACTGTCCGTTCGTCAGTCGTTCATGTAAGAGGCCAGTAAGTTTTTTTTTTATTGGTGGACATTGTCACACAGCGCCATCTAGCCCCAAAGTAAACTAAGCATAGCTTGTGTCATGGGAACGAGACAACTGATATACATACTTATATACTTTTCTTTTGTAAACACATACATATAATACATATTAACACCCAGACACAGAACAAACATCAATGTCACATAAATGTTTGGCCTGAGTGGGGATCGAACCCACGACCTACAGCGCAGAAGGTAGGGTTACTAACCAATTGAGCTATGAGGCAAGTCAAGTAAGTAGAGTCCGCGACAAGTTGCTTGTCAGTTACTGTCAGTTACTTACTTGTCCACGTTACCACGTTCTCAAAACGGTGAAGGAAAACAATTTGAGGAAACCGTTATGTCCTAGAACTTATTCGAAGACATGTGTCGAGTGCAGGAAAGGAGCCTCTTTGAGGCGCACTTACAATCCTTTCACCACACTGGTTCCACAGAACCGGTCACTCGAAGAAGAAGAAGAAGCCTTACTTGTCGAACTTGGCGTCCCGGGGGCAATCGTTAGGATCAGTCCCGGGGTACTCTTGCGGGTGGATTTGTATAGAATACGGGAAAAATATCTGCATCACCTGGAAAATTTATTTATTTATTTATTTAGTTTCACAAAACCCACAGATTTTAATTAAGAAGTTATTTCAATTACTATCAGTTTTAAAATGTTTATATTAAAAATAAAAATGTAAGGTACAATTTCTTTTCGACTGGCCTCACAGCTCAGTTGGTAGTAACCCTGCCTTCTGCACTGTAGGTCGTAGGTTCGATACCCACCCAGGACAAACATTTGTGTGACGAAAATAGATGTTTGTTGTCTGGGTGTTAATAGGTATTATATGTATTTACAAAAGTATATCAGTTGCCTGGTTCCCATGATACAAGCTATGCTTAGCTTTGGGGCAAGATTTCGCTCGTGTGACAATGTCCACCAATATTATTATTATCACCAATGTTCGTCACACAAATATTTGTCCTGGGTGACAATCAAACCCACGACCTACAGCTCAGAAGGTAGAGTTACTACCAACTGAGCTGAGGCCAGTCAAATCAGAAGTAGAATAAGGTAACAGTTATAAATCAATTAATTAGATACTATCCATCCAAAGGTTGTCTGTAAGAGATCGCTTTATAGCGATAAGACCGCCGATTGTTTCACATTTTTTTTGTACTTTGTATCTAATTGTTGTTATTTTGATTTTGTGAGCAATAAAGTGTCATCTATAAGAGCAGTAGAACTCTCGCCAAGTTCGTCCGGGGAAGTACTGCCACCATGCCCATTTCTGCCGCCAAGCAGTAACGCGTTCGCGTTACTGTGTTCCGGTTTGAAAGGTGTGGTTGCCGGTGAAATTACAGGCACATGAGACATTCCACCTACACGTCTCATAGTTACGGGCGCATACGATGCGACTTGGGTATTGTCGTATCTAGTAGGGGAGGACCCAAGTCGCATCGGTTGTTATGGGCCGAGGTTACCACTTACCACCAGGTGGGCCGTCAGCTCGTTCCGTAACTACATAACATTAAAAAAAAAAACTATCTATGTAAATATGTAACTACCCTCTGGAATTCTTACCTTAGTGAAGTCTATACTCCTGACGAGTGAATTGATTTCTTCGTCGTAATAATCGTGCGAGAAGACCAGCAATGTCTTATCGATGTCCCGCGCCTGAGCGAGAGACACGATCAGGTGACGCAAGTACGTCAGCCTGGTGTGAACCTGCGGGCAAGGAGCCATTAGAGCACGTTCAGATAGTCGGGGCAGGGAGCTACCATGTGAACATTTTAAATGGATGTAATTAGGGTAGCGTGGTGGTCTTGCGGTGCTGACCCCCGAGTTTCAATCCGGAGGTCGCCGGTTCAAATCCCGACGTGCACCTATGAGCTTTTCGATTGAAAGATTTATGTGCGCAATACCACGTACTCGAAACGGTGAAGGAAAACATCGTGAGGAAACCGACATGTCCTAGAACTAAAAATTCGAAGACACGTGTAGAGTGCAGGAAAGGAGCCTCTTTGAGGCGCACTTACAATCCTTTCACCACACTGGTTCGACAGAACCGGTGACTCGAAGAAGAAGAAGGGTAACTCATGTTTTTGCCCATTAAAGCGTGCAAATATATCATTTAGTCGGTAATTTTGTGGAATCCAGTTGCTCGGCGTCAATTTCAAAACATTATTTTAATAGAATTCATAAATAAATGTCTCGGAAACGTCAATAATATTCAAAACATAAGGTCACGCGTACTTATTGCTAAGTTTGACGCCTGTTTATACCCTATCCGACCCTCCATGGGGAAGAACAGATAGAAACCCCTAATGGAGGGCTTCCTTTTTTCCGTCCGTAGTTAATTACCCTCTGAATCCCTACACGTGTCCCCCAGGTGTAAAAGAAGCAACCCAGCAGTAGAACTTGTGCTAAGTTCCCCCGGAGAAGTACTGCCACCACACCTGGTAATCTGCCGCCGAGCAGTGATGCACTCATGTTGCTGTGTTCCCGTGGAAGGGAGTGGGGTGCCGGTGAAATTGCAGCCGCATGAGACGTAACATCCCCGTCTCGGGGTGATGGACGCAACGTGATGCGACTTTAGTCATCTCGTACTATGGAGAGGACTTGAGTGGTATTGCTGTTGTCTATGGGCGGCGGTTACCACTTAACATCAGGTGGACCGTCAGCGCGTTCCGTCAGCCAAATTACATAAATAATATATCTAAATATGTTATTGTGTGTCTATTTATTTATCTGAAATGTTTTCTATAGTATGCTATAAAGAGTTCTTCTATCTATTTAGCCTCCTTACAGATTTGACAGAAAAAATGACGTTAAAAATGTATAATGCAGCGGTTGTCAAATCTGCCCAATTATTTTATAGTCTATGACAAATTCAACTGTCAAACGTCACGCTCCTTTTTATTGTAATTGGTTGCTACTGTTTCTAATATCTCCTTTACCTTTGTATAATTTTAATTTATAATGAGCGACGAAGAAGTTTTAGTGGTAAGCAAAACCTTATTAGTTTATATTTGAACCATGTCACTATATTTGGGGATGAACAGTCAAATTTATTGTGGGAACACCGAAAGTTTGCCATAATACATCCTTCCCTACTTAAATAGGTATTGCAAGAACCAAGTCGTAACGTATTTCATCCATTACCATGAGACAAGAAGATAGAATGCCTTGTCTTCAATTTGATTGGCCTCACGGCTGAGTTAGTAGTAACCCCGCCTTATACGTTGTGGGTCGTAGGTTCGATTATTACTCAGGACAAATATTTGTATGACGAATATAGATGTGTTCTATGTCTGGGTGTTAATATGTATTATACGAACATATTTACAAAAAAAAAGTATGTATATCAGTTGTCTGGTTCCCATGATACAAGCATTAATTAGCTTCACACACAGTCGTCAGACAGGTCGTCGGTCGTCCGTACAGTACAACACTGTCACCGCGTAATTAATTGAATAAAAATATATATTGTGCTTGTTTCGCATAACCCAATACAAAAATAACAACAGTATAGTCCCTAATCTCAGCGAAAGTATTATCGTAGTGATAAAACAAGTGTAACAATTTCAACAGTTGGATTTTATGATCACAGTGGCAAAAAAGTTTATAAACTACCCCTAAAATAATTCAGTGATTAATAGTGCGCTAACAATATAGAACTATTGAACCACAAAATATTGTTGATAAAATATCATTGTTTGTCATATTAATAGGAATTTGTAAACATTGTGAGTGTGAGAAGTGATTAAAATACTCAAATTATTGACTATTCAAATGATGACGGTGGATTGAAAAAACTCGGTACAGTACAGTTGGACACTCAAATAAAGAAATTTCTACTTTGACTAAACTGTGCTGTGTTTTCACGCCGGTTAGTAGATCCCGGCTGGCTGAGCGGTTGGACTCGGTTGTTCGTCGGATACAGACAGATCGACAGTTTGTTTGTCTACAGAGTAAAATATAAAAAAATAATTTTTTTTTTGTATTTTTTGTTTTTTTTGTTTGTCATTAACTACTTTTTAATTGTCTTGAATTAAAGTGTGACAAAATGCCTCAGACACGGAGCCAGAGTAACCTTATGATTGCAGAAAATAAAATACGTAGTTTGACAATTGAACTGAAAAAGGCACAAGACCTAAATTTAAAACTTATTAGTGAACAAGAAGAATGTTCGGATGATTACAGAAAAATCCTAGCCAAAAATTCTTCATTAAAAGTGGCATTTGCAGAGCAAGAAATAAAAATAAAAGAATCTGAAATGGAAATAAATAGATTGAAAAATTGTATGGATCGACAGACTAATGACTTGAATGAATATGAAGAAGCGTTGGCTGTTATACGAATGCATGAAAATAATGAAGACTTATTTAGACAACTGCAAAAATCATTAGAACAAGAAACAGAACAAAATTTCAATACACTAAATATCGAGATAAATAGTCTTAAAGAATTAATTATAGAGCTACAAGCTGAAAATATAAATTTGAAAAATACACCTCAAGCAAAAGTAAATAAAACCAAAGGGATAAAATCATGTAAAAAGAAGGTGGCATTAAAAGGTACTCATGCAGGTAAGAAGAAGCCCACAAAAACAAAAGTAAATATAAATGAAAGTAAGGAGAACAGTGGAACACAACACACAACTATTGAAATACCGTCAATTCTTGAAAAACAAGGACCAACAACAGAGACGAAGAGAATAGATGATATAATTTTAACAGCCGAAGAACCTACGAGTGACCTAAAGACCCACCAAGGCCCCAGCAAGGAGCCTAACACTTATAGCACCAATAAAATAATGAAACCTAAAAAAATGCTTATATTATGTGATGCTTATGGAAAATCTCTGGCTGAATACATAAATGATAATTATAGTGATAGACATAACTCTGTGCTATCAATTTGCAAACCAGGAGCACCTCTTAAAGAAATAATAAGTGACTTAGTCGCACAAATTAAACACCTCCAACAAGGAGACGACGTCATCATCATCACATCGGACTGGCGTCAATACAATATAGATATTGTGAAATATATACAAAAAATATGTGCGAGCAAAAACCTGAAATTTCAGATAACCACAATACCATATCTTCAAGGAAATAAGAAAGTGACTGAGTTTTTAAATGACATTATTTACGAAATAAATGTGGAATTGTATAACTTAGCAAACCATTTAACCGGTATGACATTAATTGAACTAAACTTTTACAATAGGAATTTCTTTATACACAATGTTATCTCCAAAAAATTCATTAAATATCTTAGTAAAATAATTGTAAATAATTCCATGCTAGAATATACACACACGTTTGAAAATTTGATTGTACTGACTCCCACTGCAACTGGAAGTGAGCAAGTTGACAGTTTTATAAAACTGGACTGTAGTGATGAGGCTTTTTTAGGAAAACCATTAGCAAACCTTGTGACAACTTAACAATTAAAGGTTTAAAAATACTACATCAAAATTGTAGAAGTGTCAGTAATAAGTTGATGCCATTACAAGGTATTGTTGAATTATACACTCCAGATATTCTAGTTCTAAGTGAAACTTGGCTTACTCCTGACAACGTTAATAACTTTATAGTTCATGGCTATACCCACATAAACTATTTCATAAGAAAAAAACGGATTCATGGTGGAGTATCACTGTTTGTTAGAAATAACTTGAAACTATGTAAAAAAAATACCGAAAATTGATAGATTAGCCGTTGAATATCAATGTGAACTTACTGCTGTAGAAATAATAACACCATCAGAAAAAATATATGTAATAGGTATATACCGAACTGGCAAAGGTGATTTTAAGAGTATGACGGATGTTCTTAGAAAACTATTCGATTTATTGGGTAGCGCTGTTGCAACAAAAGTAATTTTAATTGGCGACTGGAATATCAACTTTCTGACGAATACACCCGATAAGGTAGCTCTTATGGATTTAATGTTACCAAACGGTTTTCAAAATATTGTAAATTTTCCAACCAGAATAGAAAAAGGCATCGCAACTTCCATTGATTGTGTTGTAACAAACATTAACAAAAATGAGACTCTCATACAATCACTGCCAACAAGTATCTCAGATCATGACGCTCAATTAGTAACTGTTCAAACTTTAATGAATCCTATATTCAAATATAAGGAATTACTGTCACGTAATTTCAGTCCAGACAAATTCAAGGACTTTGCAAATGCAATGCTTTCATATGAATGGGATAAAATATTTTACATGTATAATAATAATTCTTTTAATAATTTTATAAATAAAATAATATATAACCTTAACTTATATTTTCCAATAAAAATAAAACGAGTTAAGAACCAACCAAAGTGTCCATGGATAAATGATAAAATTATGAAATTGCAAAACGATATCAATGACTTACATGTAATTAAAAGACAGTATTCAGACTTATTATATGAATGTCCTTTGATTAATAAAAAAATCATATATAGAAATAAACTTATTCAACAAGAAAAAGTAGCATACGTAGAGAATCGTCTAAAAGAATCAAAAAATCCCAAAAAGGAAGTATGGAATATTATAAAAGAAGAAACGAACAGTGTTACAAGAGAATGGAAATGGGACCTCATGGATGATATTTCAAATAAATCGATTCAAACCGAACATGTTGCTGACTATGTTAATAACTATTTCATATCCATTGGCCGAGATCTCCAAATAACGAATAAGCCTGACATAAAGAAAGCCATATTAAGTTTAAATAATTGTATTGATAAACAAAACGAATTTAAATTTGAATCTATATCATTTGAGATGTTAATAAAATTAGCGAAAAATAAAATCAACAACTCTAACACAAAGGACATATACGATTTATCAGGTAATTTTGTATATCAAATGCTGACCTATTTAGGGGATCACACTCTTTTTCTATTAAATAATGTTCTTAACTCTAGCTATTATCCTTGCGCCCTAAAGAGAGTTAGACTCACGCCACTATACAAAGGTAAAGGGGACACATCAACAGTAAAAAGTTACAGGCCAATTGCAATAGTTCCAACTATATCAAAACTATTGGAATCTGTAATGTCAAATGCCATATTAAAACATTTTATAACACAGAATATTTTATCAGATTGCCAATATGCGTATAGACCGGGTAGATCTACAGTATCAGCCACACAAAAATTTATAGAAATAGTTACAAGTCACTTAGAAAATAAGAAAAAAGTAGCGGGGATATTCTTAGATTTGTCAAAAGCCTTTGACTCTGTTAATCATGAGCTTTTGCTGGAGAAACTTAAAGTGTATGGGCTTTCAGAAAAAAGTTTAAACCTTATGAAATCATTTCTAGACGATAGGCAACAGACTGTGCAGATAAAAATAGAAGGAAAACAATTCAGTTCTGCTCCCCAAAAATCAGAAATAGGAGTCCCACAGGGCTCATCACTGGGAAATACGCTATTTTTGGTTTTTTTAAATGATTTAGCGTTTATAGAAATAAAAGGCGACATTATACAATATGCTGACGACACAACAATTGTATTGGCAGCAGAAACAACACGAGAGCTCTTAGAGGATATTAGAAACACAGTAGATAAATTAAGCTCTTGGTTTGATATGAATGGGTTGAAATTAAATAGTGATAAAACTAACATAATAATATTTAATGCTGTATCTTCAAAACAAAATATAATTCCTATAAATATGACTAACGAAACAGTAATAATGAACTCTTCTCTAGTTAAATTGTTGGGTTTTGAACTGGATCCAGTATTATCGTGGAAACAGCATATTGACACAACCTGTAAAAAAATGTCAAGAGGAATATATGCTTTAAAACAGCTAAGACTCATATCTACCGACCAATGCCTAAAAAACGTATACTATGCATATATCCACTCTATAATGGCATACGGTATAGTTCTATGGGGATGCGCGTCAGATAATGAGAGAGTACTTAAATTACAGAAGCGTGCTATACGAGTGCTAGTGAAAGCAACATTCAGGGAGACATGCAGGGAACATTTTAAAAAATTAAACATACTGACTTGTGTTTCAGTTTACATATTGGAGATATTAAAATATGTTAAACAAAATATTGGTGAATATAAGTTGATTGGGCATAATAACAAGCGTAGTGCTAGAAGTAAATTAATGTTACAGACTATCCCACATAGACTGAATATGTCGGGTAAACTACCGAGGCTAATGGGACAGAAACTTTATAACAAGCTACCTAATACTATCAAATTAATAAAATGTGAAATTAAATTTATCAATGAAGTGAAAAAACTATTGCTGGGGAATACTCTATACAGTGTAAAAGAATATTTAAGTAATGACTATAGCATGTTTAAAATAGACGAAGAAATTTAGGTTTCAATCCCGTGCCGGTTCTGTGCGTACTTTTTATTTGATTACTACCCACCGAGTTTTAAACATAGATATTTGTTGTTTTTTAATAGATGATGTATAGTTTTAGATTTATTATTTGACTAGCGAATATTTACCAACGCAAATGTTTTTTATTATTATTGTTATTACTATTGTTATTTATTATTTGTGACTAGCGCCCCTTTACAGCGACAAAATGTGTAGTTTTTAAGAAATTAAATATAGAATATAAGAAAATAGTAATTAGACTCATGACGAGACATATTTGTACACCTAATTTATTATAATTTAATTTATTATGTGTTTCATATATGAAAATAAACATTATTCTATTATTCTATTTATTCTATTACTTTGGGGCTAGATGGCGCTGTGTGACAATGTCCACCAATATATATTTATTTAATTTAATGGAAAATAATGTAGTTGTTTATTATAATAGAAAAAGAAGAAATCTGAAGCCGCCCCTCGCCGCCGGGCGGCTAAGATCGTTATACCGCGGCGCACGCCCTCTATAGTCACCCCCGGACGACAAATTGTGTACATCACCCCGGACAAGACGACGTGCGCAGAATGCACGTGTTACCCGAAAGAAGACCCTTACAGGAAGATAAAGTAATGTGAATCTGCATTAAAGTGATATATAAAACAGCGCCATCTAGCGCGATTCAGAAACAACAATTCAGAAACCTTCATAATAGCAATTTAAACTTATAATTTGCCACGAGAAAATCGCTAGGGGCGCTGTAAAATATTTGATTTCAAATTTAACATTTGTAGGCGCTGCTTGCTTCAGTAAACTTAACGTCGTGTAAAAATAATAGTCTATTTTCATAAAATTTATAAATTTGGATTTTTTAATTATTTCATGTTTATAATTGACACCTCCGCCCGGACTTCTTGGTAATTCCGTTGGCATACAATTTGTCCTGCCTGCTTAGATATTAAGGATGTAATTACCTTATTATTACCATACTAATTATTGGAAGATGGTGTCTGCAAAGTTAATCATGAAAAAATAATGGCGGCGACGAACTCCCCCTTTCTCACGTCTACGTTTCTACCACAGTGTAACTTACAAGGTGTAGTGGCTCACTGAAGCTGTGACTACCCCTTCGGGGATAAAGGCGTGAATCATTTTATGTATCTTTTATTAAAGAAAGAAGAAGAGTACATTTATTAGATTCTAATAAGTGAATTTTCTTTCATATACCTCTACGCAAACTGACCACTAGAGAAACTATTTACGTCCCCCCTTTTTTCAGGAAGTTGAATCCGTGTCAAAAAACTCCAGTGACACTTTACGAGCTAGCTTGCGCGGTGCTGGGCACCTTGAAGTTTCCAACAGCTTTCCTATGGAGCGAAGAGGACGTTGCAAACTGGTGCGAAGACCAGCTCCATCTGCCTCAGTACACGGTACATTATCTACCTCATTACACAGTGTATTATCTACATCAGTACACAGTGTATTATCTACCTCATTACATATTACGTTATCTTTCTCAGTACATAGTTCATTATCTGCCTCAGTATACGGTACGTTATGTGCCTCAGTACACGGTACATTATGTATCTCAGTGCACGGTGCATTATCCTTCTCAGTACACGGTACATTATCTGCCTCAGCACACGGTACATTTCTCAATACACGGTTCATTATTTGCCTCAGTACACTGCACATTATCTAACTCAATACACTGTACATTATCCTCCTCAGTACACGTTACATTTCTCAGTACACGGTTCATTATTTGCCTCAGTACACTGCACATTATCTAACTCAATACACTGTACATTATCCTCCTCAGTACACGTTACATTTCTCAGTACACGGTTCATTATTTGCCTCAGTACACTGCACATTATCTAACTCAATACACTGTACATTATCCTCCTCAGTACACGGTACATTATAGTGGGCAGTCACATGACGCACGGTCTAATATACTGGCTGATGGTTTTGAACTAAGGGAGGTCTGGCTCATATATTGGCAT
The DNA here is from genome assembly GCA_947359385.1 of Chesias legatella. Taxonomy (NCBI): domain Eukaryota; kingdom Metazoa; phylum Arthropoda; class Insecta; order Lepidoptera; family Geometridae; genus Chesias; species Chesias legatella. The sequence continues at coordinate 276,080 of OX375792.1, forward strand.
CATCTGCTAGTTTTCCTGCTTTATTTTTTGACGGTTACAAGTGACGGGTGGAGCAGATGGACCACCTGTTGAAGTTAAGCTGTCACGTCAGCCAATAACAACAGGTACTGCTTCTAATCTCCTAAGTTTCTTTCTTTTTTCTTTTCTTTTTCTAATACTTTCACCACACTAGCGAGAGAAACTTCAAGTATATGAAATTCCGCTCTTACTTCGTTTGGTATATTTCCCCAGAACTGTATGCTGGATAACCACATTGATGGAATGAGGCTCCTGATGCTTGAAGACCCGTCAAAATTACCAGAAATCAACGTCCATGATTTTCAACACATAAAGGCAAGTATTTATGTTTTTATGGGTGTTAATGTGTACTTAGAAAAAAAATTGTATGTATTCTATCAGTAGTCTGGTTTCCATAGTACAAGCTGTGCTTAGTTTGGGGCTAGATGGCGCTGTTTGATTTGTCCACCAATATTATTATTATGGTGTTAAGTGCACACAGCTTTTCTCGCAAGCTGTCTACATACTCCTTCAACGCATTTCATTTATAGTTTGATTTCTTCGTTTTGAGTTGTTAGTTTGAGATGATGAACTATTTTCATTCTTTCTTTGCGTACATTCGACTGGCCTCATAGTTTAGTTGGTAGTAACCCTGCCTTCTGAGCTGTAGGTCGTGGGTTTGATACCCACTCAGGACAAACATTTGTGTGACGACCATAGATGTATGTTCTGTGTCTGGGTGTTTAATATGTATTATAATGTATGTATATACAAAAAGTATATATCAGTTGTCTGGTTGCCATGATACAAGCTAAGCTTTGCTTACTTTGGGGCTAGATGGCGCTGTGTGACAATGTCCACCAATATTCATTTATATACTGTTTCAGATGATAACGTCTCAAGTCCGCAAGGAGTACGGCATGGATTTCATCAAGTTCACGAGGAGCATCGGCCTCCCGGCGAGGAGGCCGCTGCCGCACTGCACCTGGTTCAAATCCCGGACCGGGCCCGCCGGTGGCATCAGGAGGAATTGGAACAGGTATATCGATAACGAATCTCTGACCGTGATATACATGTACTCAAAAACCGTGAACAAACCGACATACATACATACATCCACACCTTTATCCCCGAAGGGGTAGGCAGAGCTTCAGTGAGCAACTTTTCCCCTTGTGGGCTACACTGTCGTGGCAACATAGACGTGATGAGGGGTGAGCACGCCGCCGCGACTGATATCTCGCGAATAATTCGGCTAACTATCTACCAGTAACTAATTCCCTAGAACCTAAAATTCATAGACGTGGCTCAAATGTATGAAAGTAGCCTCTACCAATTAGGTGTAAAAGAAATGTGCCTCAAGCACATTTCTTTTACACCTAATTGGTTCCAGTGAGCCAGTAATATACCAACGGGTAGTAGCATGAATATTCTAATAATATATATTATATAATATACTAATAATAATAATTCTTGTAACCCGTGGGAGCATTTAGCACTAAACTTCCAAATATTAATTAATATGTATGGACATTTTCACGCAGCGCCATCTAGCTTTAAACTAAGCACAGCTTGTAATGACCAGACAAGTGATAGAATATTTTATATACATTTTTGTGTAAATATATGTGGTTGTTGCAATTAAAACATTATTATCATTGACAGAGGGGACATTCTTCGATGGATGAAGATCCTGATGCCGGCACCGGTGTACAGGGACCATTGGGACTTGGTATGGTAAGCAGAGTATACTGGAGAGCAAACACTACCGGACGAACGCTGTATGAGCAACGAGCATACACTGCCCAACACGAGTTAAGATGTTTTTTCTGTCTGTGTTTACAAAAAAGTATATAATATTACATATTCCCGTAGTACAAGGTATGCTAAGTTTGGGGCTAGATGGCGCTGTGTGAAATGCCCATTAATATTTAATTTTTTTTTTTATGTGAATCTAATTTCTAGTCTCTGTTTTTAAGGTATCAAAAACCGGATTTTCCCAAGGTGATGTTTGGTCGGGCATTGAAGCCAAAATCGCAGGTTCATATACCACGGTACACGGCACCCAAAGAGGTCTGCAAAGAGTACCAGGTACCACATTCAATAGTATTATTAAGTTTATATTAAATTGATTAATTAATAAAAAAAACATAATAGAAAAATAAAAAATAAGTGGATTTTACTCATTAGGAATACTTTTTAATATGATACAGTTACGGAACGAGCAGATGGCCCATCTGATGTTAAGCGGTAATCTATGCCCATAACAAGCAATACGACTTGGTTCCTCCCTAAGGTAGAACAACACCCAAGTCACATCGTATCCACCCGTAACTCTGAGACGTGTAGATGGAATGTCTCATGTGCGTGTAATTTCACCAGCAACCACACATTTCAAACCGGAACACAGTAACGCGAATGCGTTACTGCTTGTCGGCAGAAATAAGCATGATAACAGTACTTCCCCGGACGAATTTGGCGAAGTTCTAATGCTCTTATAGGGTTCGATCCCCACTCAGGACAAACATTTATGTGACATTTGTAACATTGATGTTTGTTCTGTGTCTAGGTGTTAATATGTATTATATGTATGTATTTACAAAAGAAAAGTATATAACTATGTATGTCAGTTGTCTGGTTCCCATGATACAAGCTATGCTTAGCTTACTTTGGGGCTAGATGGCGCTGTGTGACAATGTCCACCATTATTTATTTATTATTTATTATATAGACTCTATGCAGACCTCCTTAGGTTTTTACACAAATGATATGCGAAGCAAAATCGAGTGTTTAAATGTGCCAATTTCTTTTCAATTATAATACAGTTAAATTTAACAAAACTGAGAGATTTTGCCTCCTGCCGTCACTTTATCAGAATAAACGAGATATCGGTTGGTGTCTTTTCATTCCACGTTTCAGATACCGCGCAAATTTAAATTTCAAGCTGGCATCCGCGACGAAGAACAAATGATATGGATGGAGCACAGGCCCACGTCACCGCTCAAACCAGAGCCACGGGAGGAAAAGACGGAGGTACAAATGAACCGATTATTGGTAACATGCTAACAACCTCTCAGGGGTAGCTTCAGTACGTCATAACAGCTTTTATAATAATTATAATGGTGGACAATTCACACAGCGCCATCTAGCCCCAAACTAAGCATAGCTTGTACTGTGGGGACCAGATGACTGACCTCATAGCTCACTTGGTACTAACCCTGCTTTCTGCACTGTAGGTAGATGGTTCGATTCTCACCCACGTCAAACATTTGTTACATATAATACATATTAACACCCAGACACAGAACAAACATGTAAGCTCGTCACACAAATGTTTGTTATGGGTGGAAATCGAACCCACGACCTACAGCGCAGAAGGCAGAGTTTCTACCAACTGAGCTGTGAGGCCTGTCAAAGCTGTGCTGTGACGCTTTGAAGCTTTTGCTTTCAAAGCTTCACAGTCAGTCAGCTTTGATAGCAAGAGGAGGTAATACAAAGTACTGATTGCCCCTCTATAGACAGAATGTCTCGTAACTGTGGTCTGCAATGAACACTTCAAACTTTCATTAAAAATACGAGAAAAGACATCATTTTCCTCAAAACAATCACATATATTAATGTTTATATTCCCTGTTCATTTATAAGCTTGGAGACGTTGAACAAATGAGTAGTCAATAAGTTTAATTGCCTGAGATATCTCCAGCATCCATTACTAGATGGCGCTGTTTTGAAAATTAAATTACTACGATTCTTTTATTTGCTGACTATTTACTAAGCTAGGGGAGTTTTTGATTAATTTTGTTACTGTATACCTAGTAATATTTTTTTCAGATCAAAGAAAAGAAACAGATCCAGTTTTTAATCCCACGAGATTCAAATTTGGTGCCCAAAAAGATTAGTACAGAAGGTCTCAGCGGGAAAGACCTCATTTTGGCTAGACGGAAAATGCCTACACCTAAGTTTCTGCCATGAGTGTGGATCAAATATTGCTAAACGCAAATTACAATTATTTATTACAATTACATGTTTGATAATTATTTATTAGTGTTTTTTAGATCCACTAGCTGGCGCTGAAGGTAGTTTTTTTTAGAAAATGAATTTTGTACCCAGTACTAGATGGCGCTAGTAGTAACAAAGTTCTGGCTATCTGTTACCTATAACCTGGCAATTCTTTTGTTGTTCAAAATTATACCAAACGAGTTTAAACGTCCAGTTCTTTTAGTTTAGTTTTGTTTAGAAGTAGAACAGCATAAAACACTTTTATAGCTACAAAAATCCGCATTTAAACTTTTATAGAATATATTTAATTTATGTTCCCTCTCTAGTTGAATAATAGCACATCCGTAAATCAGGAACAGCAATGAATCCAGTACATCAATATACGTAAAGAGAAATGTGATATTTCAAGGAATTTTCGGAACATGATTTAGGACTGAAATTTTGCAGGGACGTAAACGGAAAACTGGGTTTAGACGCGAAAAAAGGAAGCTCTCCTTTAGGGGTTTCTTGTCTTTTCACCCCATGGAGGGTCGGATAGGGTTTGAACAGGCATCAATCTTAGCGATAAGTACGCGTGACCTTATGTTTTGAATATTAATGACGTTACCAAACCATTTCTTTATGAATTCTATGGAAATAAAGTTTTTGAGTTTGACTAGGCATATTCCAACCATAAGGGGACGAAATGGTATGTGGTATCAGGAGGAGGAGTATATCAGGAGGTCATGGGGGATGATATAAATACCTGTACTGCAATAATGATGGTGTCGTTCTGCACCGGCCCGAATATATCCTCGTTGTATATAGTCTGTGCGTCATTGTACTTGTCTATGGCCCTTCTTATGTCGGACACGTTACGTGAAACATATCTCTCTGTAGCGTTACCTGAAATATAAAATGTGTTTTTAAATAATAGCTTCTCTATAAGGAAAAAAGTATATCAGTTGTCTGGTTCCCATGATACAAGCTTTTTACTTAGTACTGGGCTAGATGGCGCTGTTCGAAATGTCCACCAATATTATTGTTTCTTAAAGAATGTTTTCATTAGATTCGAGTGATACCTAACTGCTGATTAGCACTGTGCACAACCTAAACTAGTGTGTGTCTAAGATCAGAGACTACATTGCAATACCACGTTCTCAAAGTGGTGAAGGAAAACATCGTGTGGAAACGCCATGTACTAGAACCAAAACCGAAGACTTGAGTCTAGTGCATGAAAGGTGCCTCTTTGTGGTGCCATTGGTTGGAAAGAGCCAGGGACAGGGTTACCAGCAGGTACTCACTTGAAGCGTTCTTTGGATGGGTTGTCAGGTACTTGTGTAGCTCTGGAGGCACTAGCGCCAACACTTGTTCAGACGTGTCGTTGGCATTCATCAACTCTTCTGAAATAGATAAAACTCGTAAGTTAGGTTAGGTGGTAGTACTTCCTAGGACTCAAAGAGCTTCTTCTTCTTCTTCGAGTCACCGGTTCTGTCGAACCAGTGTGGTGAAAGGATTGTAAGTGCGCCTCAGAGAGGCTCCTTTCCTGCACTCGACACATGTCTTCGAATTTTTAGTTCTAGGACATGTCGGTTTCCTCACGTTGTTTTCCTTCACCGTTTTGAGAACGTGGTATTGCGCACATAAATCTTTCAATCGAAAAACTCATAGGTGCAAGTCGGGATTTGAACCAGCGACCTCCGGATTGAAACTCGGGGGTCAGTACCGCTACACCACCACGCTCTCAACTCGAAGAGCTGTATCAATGAGAGTACCTAGAAGAGAAGAAACAAATGTTATGCATAAAACTTAAAAAGTTTTTAACCAGATACGTTCAGTAGTATATCTCGCTTCAATAAACTGTGCTAGTAGTGCATTACATTTGTTATTGTTATTAGCGGAACTTAAGAACACAAAGAAAGAAAATAGTTTATTTTCTCAAACTGTACCGAAAACAGAGTACATAATTATAATTAGGAAAATAAATTAAAAATGAAATGACTTGGCGGATCCCTGCCATATACATTGCTTGTGAAAAAAGCTCTGTCAAATGGATAAAAATGAAAATATGTATAAACTCAATGGAAAAGCATAAATTTACAATTGTAAACTTGTGCCGCTGTATAATTAAGTACATGTTTGCAATCTCTACTAGATGGCGCTGCATTACTATGGGCTTATTATATATACATAAGCCTATACTTTTTATCATTGTTGGATCGGTGGTAACGTTTCGCTTTTCACAAGATCCTTAGGCTTTGTTTCTTAACTTGTGCGGTTGTATCATGTGATTTGATCAATTCAATTATATCTATAACAAGTCAATGTGAACTGAAAATGGTTCTCATTCATTTCACAGAGAACTTAACAAAAATGGTGTCAAATATTTGTTTATTTATTTAGTGGAATTTGAAACTAAAATGTCTTGGACAAACTTGGCTTCAGTTTTTTTTATTTGACATCTATTTTGGATATCTCGGAATGCAAATCTATATTTTTAGTTACATACAAAAATAGATATTTGGATTCCAAGTTACTTTACTTACACCTCATAAAGAACAGACTACTAATTTCGAGACTCATGTTTAATTATGCGTTGTCTTTATATCAGTCAGTCAGGATTTGATTCTTATATAATAAAAAAAGTTTTTAACCGACCAAACAACAACATCTAACTCTATAAATTAAATTATTATAATTTAATTTGTATTTAACTATTTAAAATTCAAAATATAACTAGTTTGGCCAATTTATAAATTAACATCTAGTGATATCAAAACTAGATGGCGCTCAGAAAAGATTACATCTATACGGAAAACAAATAAAACTAAAAAAATGTATTTGCAAGTAAAAATACTAAACAAATGTACACAGAATGAAATAATAGACGACACAAATAAAAAAACTAAAAAAGAACCTGATATATGTAAGTTATTCTGATCGGTATTTGGAACCGGGTCTCGGGTATCAGCGTCCCCTGCTTCGAATCGCGAACCTAGAAGAGACCGTTAGTAACTTATGAATAGACCATATCTTGATCACCCATCTAATCGAAGACATAACTACCAAAGACAGAAGACTACACCTGACAACATACGTTGGAACTTCACCAGTTATCATTTTAGATCCACACAGTGGTTCAAGAGAGCTAATAGCATGATTAGTAAGAGTTGAAACTAGATGGCGCTGATAAACTAATGGGAACTCACTAATAAGTTTGGTGTTAATAAGCATTCGACACTGAAACTATTTGTGTTTAGAAGGCGTTGACATATTTAATCATTTAGTTGTTAAAACAAAAGTTACTAGGCCTGGTTGTCCTGATTCAAGGCTTTATATTTAAGATATAACGTTTAGATTACGATACCTTCTCTATATATCCCGCCACTGGACGCCGACAGCATGATCTGAACCCATAGACAAAACAGGCACAGTATGACGATGACCCGAACCAGAGACGCATATTTTATACGCGGCATCTCGTTCAGTCAACAGATGGCGTTGGACTCATTTTAGCAGTTAGTTCACGCGTGGCACGTTAGATGGCACTGATCCATCATTTTGACTAGATTTGTATTTACGTTATTATAGTATTTTTGGACTTGTTCGCTGCGATGTTAATATCTGAAAAGAAAAATACACTTTTTGAATATGAAGTATTATAATTAATGAAGAATTAGCCTATTGCCGAAGAGTAGGAACTAGTGTCAATAAAATAAAAACGAAATATAAAAATTAAGGTTAGAGATCCTTTCGTATGTATTATTAGGCAGTAAAAATAAAGGCTTTTTATTTTATTTATAACTATTTAAAGGGAATAATAGCATTCCGTTAATTAACAACTGTTAAGTGGTTAACTCTGCCCATAACAAGCAATACGATTTGGGTCTTCCCATATTTTGTTTTACATACATTTTACAAGAGCCAAGTCGCATCGTATGCACCCGTAACTCTGAGACGTGGAAGTGGATTGCCTCATGTGCCTGTAATTTCACCGGCACCTTTGAAACTGGAGTAATAGGCATGGTGGCAGTACTGTCCCGGACGAATTTAGCTTAAGTTCTACTGCATTTAAATATTCTATCCACCATTATAATGCTCCGAAGAGAAACGTCTTTTATTGCAATATTATCGCTCACTAAGTTGCGAATTACTTGTACCATAAAAATACACTGATATCTTAGATAAGTATCGTATCTTGTGTCACGAATAACTATTAAACATAATCTGAGTATGGGTAGAGAAAACCAAAAAACGCGGCGAGGAAATACAAATAAATAAAATTGGAGTGTCTGTTTGTAATATTAAAATAAACGCTTTTCACTAAGTGCATATGGATGTATACACGGTAAATATACCAAAACAACATTTTTTTACAATTTTTGTCTGTCTGTCGTTTGTTCCGGCTAATCTCTGAAATGGCTGGGCCGATTTTGACGGGACTCTCACTGGCAGATAGCTGATGTAACAAGGAGTAACTTAGGCTACTTTTCCGACGGGGTAAAATAGGGGTGCGTGATAAAACCGAATTCCACGCGGACGAAGTCGCGGGCAACAGCTAGTTTATACTATTTAATGTAAAATATGCGTAAGAATGGAAAATAATGTCAATATTATGAAATTTCGTTTCCAAACAGTCAAAAGGAAGCCCACTGGTATTTGTAAATGGTTTCGTCACCAACTCTTGATACTCTGTGTACAGCAATATTGACAAATATTTTATTTATGTTTGTGTTACATTGTTTGGACACAAATTATATATATCATTTTATTTCTGATTAAATCCATACAAATAAATAACTTTTTTTTTTGTGTGATGCAGTTACGGAACGATCCGACTGCCCACCTGATGTTAAGTGGTAACCTCGGCCCATAACAACCGATGCAACTTGAGTCCTCCCCTACTAGGTACGACAAGACCCAAGTCGCAACGTATGCGCCCGTAACTGTGAGACGGGTAGGTGGAATGTCTCTTGTGCCTATAATTTCACCGGCAACCACACCTTTCAAACCGGAACACAGTAACGCGAACGCGTTACTGCTTGCCGGCAGAAATGGGCATGGTGGCAGTACTTCCCCGGACGAACTTGGCGAGAGTTCTACTGCTCTTAAAATACTTATACTTATATAACTTATAAATTAAAAATATATATATAAAACTACATAATATATATTATATATAACTATAACTTAAAAATTAAAAGTAAAAATATAAATAGTTAATTACAATTATTTGGTGCACCGAATTGATTTGCATGGCAACACACATGCATTTTGGTCCAGTGCCTTTGGATTGGACCGTCCACTCGTTCTGCCATCATTATTTATATTGTATTATTATTTATATATTTTAAGCTATTGCATAGCTTCTATCGCGGGCCTTGAGCGTGGAGACCGAATCCAGAAATTCCGTAACGAAAAAACCTAACACCCCCCACTCCGACCGGCACAGCGGTGATACTTTTTAGTTTTTCCATCTATCGATAAATACCAGAACTTTTAATGAGTTTTTGAAATATCACGCGCAATAGCTTTACCGCGGCAGTCTCCGAGTGCCACACGTCTTTTTATTATAATGTGTACATACTACATTAATTTTCTCTAGGTTAGTTATTTAGAATTTGCACGCCTAGTTTAAACGCTGAAGTGTATCTAACAATTCTATACAAGATTTTGTACAACCATACTACTAACAAATAAAAGAATATCATTTTATTTAATTTCCTTACATACATACATACATACATACAACAATATTTTGTTGTTGAATGTTGCTACAGTTTCAACAGTGGGGGGAAAACGTGACATAATTCTAGTGCAGCTATCGCGACCTTCCTCAAAATGTCGCATTGTCCACCACTGACTGGCCTCATAGCTCAGTTGGTTAGTAACCCTACCTTCTGTGCTGTAGGTCGTGGGTTCGATCCCCACTCAGGACAAACATTTATGTGACATTTGTAACATTGATGTTTGTTCTGTGTCTGGGTGTTAATATGTATTATATGTATGTATTTACAAAAGAAAAGTATATAAGTATGTATATCAGTTGTCTGGTTCCCATGATACAAGCTATGCTTAGCTTACTTTGGGTCTAGATGGCGCTGTGTGAAATGTCCACCATTATTATTATTTATTATCTTAATCGAGAGCCTGGTGGTCTAGTGGTAGTTTCAATCCGGAGGTCGCCGGTTCAAATCCCGACGTGCACCCATGAGTTATCGATTGAAAGATTTATGTGTATACCACGTTGGTGAACCACGCAGCGTGGTGAAAGGATTTTTAGGTGCGCCTCAAATAGGTTCCTTTCGAATTTTTAGTTCTAGTACATGTCGGTTTCCTCACGATGTTTTCCTTCACCGTTTTGTGAACGTGATTTTGCGCACATAAATCTTTAAGGGAAAAACTCATAGGTGCACATCGGGATTTGAACCGGCGACCTCAGGACTCTGTATAGATGGGAGATTTTGTATGGTTTCAATAAACATCTCACTTTATTTCATCATAAATCCAGCATCGACCTTCAGTCGACAAATTCACTAAACATGTGCGATAGATAACATATCGTAATCATCTAAGATGTGTGCCTTATCTTCCTTAAATTCAAGTCATACATAAATAAGGGTCTGTTAAGTAACGCTTATTACACTGTACTGGCCTCATAGCTCAGTTGGTTAGTAACCCTACCTTCTGCGCTGTAGGTCGTGGGTTCGATCCCCACTCAGGAGAAACTTTTATTTGACATTTGTAACATTGATGTTTGTTCTGTGTCTGGGTGTTAATATGTATTATATGTATGTATTTACAAAAGAAAAGTATATAATGTATGTATATCAGTTGTCTGGTTGCCATGACACAAGCTATGCTTAGCTTACTTTGGGGCTAGATGGCGCTGTGTGAAATGTCTACTATTATTTATTTATTTATTTCTTCTTTCTTCAATACATGGTCTTAAAATTTATAAAGCGAGATTATCAAAATGGTAATCATATGGATAGGTAAATGAGGTAAACTAAATTACCCAACAAATAACCACTTCCGTTGAATAAATAGACATAAATTAATGATAATAACCCATGCTGACAATTGAGGCAGTCATTAGAATTAGCATAAAATTACTCCAATTTGAGTAGGGTTATTTTTTGCCGTGTGTAATTACACCGGCCTGTAATGTTCTTGTCACAAGCCTACATCATCAGCGGGAGTGAATAGCGTCTACTCCCATTCCTCGCGACTAGACTTTAGTAGCAGTAGAACAGCCAAGTTTGTCCGGGGACGTAATGCAGCATAACAATTTCTGCCGCCAAGCAGTGATGCATTTGCGTTACTGTGTTACAGTTTGAATGGTGTGGTTGCCGGTGAAATTACAGGCACATGAGACATTCCACCTAAATGTCTCAGTGTTGCGGGCACATAGAAGCGATTTGAGTCTTGTACGTAATTTGAGAAGAACCCAAGACTTTTTGCTTATGTTATTAGCAGAGTACACCGTTTAACATCAGGTGGGCCATCTTTCTCAATCTACAACTTATCAGCACATATGATAAAACATGAAACGCATGATAAAAAGTTTATCTATCTATCCATTTATACCAAATAAAGACATTTTAACGTATATTAACATGATAGTGAGGTTATTATCACTATTAGAGTATTGTTACGTTATTAATATCTATAACCAATTACATATTGAACATTGTTAGTTTAGTTATCTGATAAGTGTCACTTAATTAGGCATTAGTATGTCAATTCATCTCATATTTATCGTTGTCATAACCTATGTTATATGTTTTTGTAAAGTTTTTACAATTTGCTGTAGTAATAATGATATGTTTTTGTTTCCAGTATATTAATTAACATTAAAAATACTGATATCTAAATTCAATTAAAAACTTTGATATTGGAAGATGAACTCTGATTGCAGCTTATTAATATATTGAACACAGACGATTTGAAATTACAAACAGAAATGTACTGTCTTATCACTTAAAGCGATTTGTTCCAAACAAACCATATATTCCTTACTTTTTTAGACCAAAATCAAAGAACCAACATAGCAGAAATACCTACTGTACATAGGCAGATTATGACCTGAGGATAAAAAGTAGGGTACTTTATGGCTCCCGTGCAGGGAAGCCATTATTATTATGCCTGCTAATGCTTTACAATTTTTTATATATGTTATGTAGTTACGGAATGAGCCGACGGCCCACCTGGTGGTAAGTGGCTCGGCCCATATCAACCGATGCGGCTTGGGTCCTCCCCTACTAGGTACGACAACACCCAAGGCGCATCATATGCGCCCGTAACTATGAGACGTGTAGGTGGAATGTCTCACGTGCCTGTAATTTCACCGGCAACCACACCTTTCAAACCGGAACACAGTAACGCGAACGCGTTACTGCTTGGCGGCAGAAATGGGCATGGTGGCAGTACTTCCCCGGACGAACTTGGCGAGTTCTACTGCTCTATGAACAGTCTGCGTCTCAAAGATTTATTTAAATTTATGTAAAGGCAGACACAGGGTCAAAGTTGGGTCATTCAAGATCAGTCATCTTGAAGTTTGTTTGTGAAGAGGTGTATTTGTATTACTTACCCACTTTGCAGTGACCAAGAAAAAATATCAAATGACATATGACTTAAGATGCGGAATGATCAGTATTTAAACATGAAAATGAAAATGAAAAAATGAAGAATATATGTTAGCATTTTAATAGTATGTAAATTTTTTTGTTATTAAACTATAATCAGAGGCATTTTTGTTCCTCACAAATTGAAGGATAGGGTTTATCAGTCTGATGTTCTGCTGTTGAGTAGTGATTTATTTTTAAAACAAATGCCAATGTGTTATTTAAAGCAATAAAAGCCTTTAAGGAAATATTTAGCACAGATAAATAAAAATACATAAAACCTACATGTAGATAAACTTTTTGCTTATGACCATAATAATACACTTGTTTTACCTTCAAACTTGCTCTATTAGGTAGCATTCCTATTGCCTACCAATAAAGAAAAAAAAACATTCATGTGATTCAATCAATGGTAGAGTTCTTCAGGGTCATATAGTCGCATGTCTGATGAACGCTTGTACTGGTGTAATACATTTCGTAATGATGAGCAAACCTGTTTACACATACAGTGCATAATCAATAATCACTTACCAATAGTATTCAAATTGCCGCAATAACACACTAAGCTCGCTCGCTTGTCGCTCTGCCACTTAATATAATAAGTACTGGCAATAATAAACATAAAACAAAGTTCGAAATTCGAATAAATTAACACTTTTTTATTTTTTCGGGTATCCAAATATTGATTAGCACTGGTTCAGCACCTTTAGCGGAAAAAAGGATAATATTGCAATTTATATGCGTTTAGTTCCACCGCAGTCTATTTTAGGCCGTGCACTCAGTCACATGATGATAACTGGACGACTATGTAAACGGAATAAAATATACGGACACAAAGCGAATGATTCTTGTAAACATTTAATTTTCCGACACCGTTTCGAATGCTGTGATGTGACTTATAGATAGAGTTCGACCCACATTCGTGGATGACGGCAGACGCATGGGCGGACGGGTTGACACTTTGACACTGACAGTAAGTCGAAAGTCAGCTGCCTGTCAGGCGGCAGTATAAAGTCAACAACTAGTAACTTTTTTTTAGAAAACATTTGTTTTAGCTGTCCTAGACTGCTACGTTCGCTGTATGACTTTTTACCTTCTGATTGCCCTCTTCCTACGTCCGTGAAATGCCTCCTCTATGCCATTCCTTCTCGCTCTATCAATTATATCCTCGGCAAATTTCTTAATTTCAATAAAATTAAATTATAATTTCTTTCTTTTCCTTTTTTATAATTCCTATCATAATATCAGTAGTAGTAATAAATACTTAACATAGCATACATATATGTTATTCCTTGGTACAGAGATTCACCTTGGTCTTTTTTAATTAATTTCTACATTCTTACTGTTTCGGAATATTTATTATCAAAATTTTAACATGAACTCCTATGTTGTATATGACACTATCACTAGCGGTCATTGGCAGACTGGTGGGCTCCTATAGCCTCTTTAGCCATCAATTAAGAAGAAGAAGAACTAGTAACTTTTGAAAAAAGAATATCAAGACGTTTTACGTAAAGAACTAGATAGATACAGAGTTTTTTGTAGTAACTAATATTTAAGAACCAAAACGTATAAGCATGACTTAGCCCTAATATAACATCCACTCTTATTTGGCCCATAAATGAAATCAGATCGTAGGGAATGCTAACTTGAAATTGGCCTAGAAAATTTACCTAGTAACAGTCTAATTAATTTGCAAATCAAATGATGAAAACCTCAAATTCACTTGTTTTCTTTTCAAGAGGTTTGATTTTTATGACAGAATTATTGTACAGTGGTGAATGACCATGCCATCTGTGATGCAGAAAATGCTAGATCAAGGACGTAAGTGGGCGTATGTTAATCAACTACGAAATTACTTGAAAAATCTTGTAACAGAGCGCTTTGTACAACTTGCAAATCTCATAGAATCAGTTTTTTTTTTACAGTTATGAGTTTTTGCAGCCTTTGACGCGAGTTGTAATGGTATAAGTATGGCAACCCTTACGCAATAAGATTAGGTTTAAAAGTTTCGAAATAATCTATCCAATAACTATAAAATTTACGTTTCCCAAAGTTAGATATGAGCAGCAAGCCATAGCAAACATGTTTTATTATCAATTTGTAAACGTGTTATAATGAATCTAATTCTGAAATGGAATCTAATTTTAATTACTTGTGAGTTTATCATTAGATAGTGGTGTGAAGCTATAATTATTATTTCAAATAAAATAAAACCAAACTGCGTTCAAACTGGGCCTAGTAGGTAACAGATCAATAGACACAAATTCAAAGACCTTAAGAGGGTTTTCCAGGCCATGTTTCTAATCTAGACTCCAGATGGCGCTGCTCCGTTGAGGTTTAAAAAGGTTAAATTATGTCTATTTCAACACTTTGTCATTCATAATTTATTATAGAGGAACTCTTAGTAGGTATAATATCAACAGTTTGGAACTACTAATCTTTTTAAATTTAAAAATATGGAAAGCATTTATTATCAAAGTTTGTCTACATTTTAAAGTATATTAGTTCTGCTGCCGCTACTGACAGTAATTTAAGGACATTGAATAAATAAAAATATTAAAAAAAAAGACGTGTGGCACTCGGAGACTGCTGCGGTAAAGCTATTGCGCGTGATATTTCAAAAAGTAATTAAAAGTTCTGGTATTTATCGATAGATGGAAAAACTAAAAAGTATCACCGCTGTGCCGGTCGGAGTGGGGGGTGTTAGGTTTTTTCGTTACGGAATTTCTGGATTCGGTCTCCACGCTCAAGGCCCGCGACAGAAGCTATGCAATAGCTTAAAAAAAAAACTCATTCTATTTTTACTCACATAGTCTGTAGGTGGGAAAATTTCCCTTCGAGTTTTTCTCACTATTGTTGTACTATCCACAATACAGCTCTCTGAAAACGGTGATGGAAAACATCATGATGAAACTGGCATCATCAGCTAGTAACAGGAATAGCATGAGTTGTCGTAACATGTAAAGCATATGATTACCCCATTTACAATTTCAGTGTCCCCCACAATTAATGGAGTTAGCGTTGAAATAAATGGAAAGATAGATCTAGGACCAAAATGGAGGTTCCAATTACAACCGATAAGTACATCCAGACTTAAAAGGAAACGACTTGATGGCGTCCCTGAAGTTATTACTAAAATGATTGCAAAAAATGTGCAACTGAAAAGTAAAGTTGAAAGAACATACGATACTAATAAAAATGCGACAAACGCCAATTCACCATCTCGTGACGAATTTGAAACAAGTTCAGAAACGAGAAACGATAAAACAGAAACTACAAAAAAAATTATTTATAATAGAGTGACGAAACACGGAATAGCACCACTCAAAGATATGTACGTTAAACCCCGCAAAGTGAAAGATGACGCGCAAATCGGCGAATTCACCAACCACGTGTACAAACAATCACTGAAAGTGTTCGACGCAATGAAAGATAAAATTAATGATGAAATAATCTTCACAGAATTGGACTTTCTAACCCAAAACTACAAATACACATTCGGAGATTTCGTGAGAAGAACACAAAATCAAACAATTAAAACTAGACTGGGGCGGAACAAAGTCATCATCAACACTTCGGAGACATCAAATTCCATTCTGAAGAGGCTAATCAACTATATGATTGCGAAAATGGATAAGACCCCGCTGAGAAATAAAGTGCCAAGCGACGTTTTTAACAATGAAGTGAACAAGAAAATAGATATGGAAAATAAACATATTTGCAAAACATTCGGTATCTGCAGAAGTCAGAAAGCATTTAGCACTTTTATGGTAGACATAATTGAGATAATACAGAGCGCCGACGACAGCAAAGTTAAAGAAATCTCCGATGCCTTCACAGAAGTGTTGAGGTATGCAGATTTCAACACTGTAATGGACGTTGAAACAACAAAACACTTTCATAAAGGCCTCTCACACTTCGAAACATACGACGTCAATGTACTGAAGCCTATATATTACATAGTTAAAAATCTATTGGTCAATAAAAATAAGCCTATCGAAGTAATAGGACAATTAGATGACAGAGTTAATAAAACCCTTGCAGTTTTAGAAATAATAGACGCACTTGATAATGCTTTGCCTGCGAACGAAGAGAACATTCTAGCTTGGGATGATATTACAAACAGTCTTATTGATTGGAAAGACGGTAAGAGAAAGGATATAGTTGAAATCGTGGAGTCTTATGTAGACCATGCGAAGAAAGGGATAAACAATTTTGATAAGGAAACGGCGAGGACTTTTGAAAGGAATATCAATTTGATACTGGGCTTTTAGTAATCTGGAGTAACCCTTGAACCTCATCACCACACAAGCACTTACAGGCATCCAGCCAACTTCACTGAGGAGTCAGTTGATTGCTTCATAAGTCAAAGTCAAAGTCAAAAACTTTATTTCCATAGAATTCATAAAGCTTGGAAACGTCATTAGCTCAGTCGGTTCTATCTTCACTGCTGCGCTGCAGGTCGTGGGTTCGTTTCCCACCCACACCAAACAGAAATTTGCTCTAGGTGCAATATGTGGTTGTTATATGGGTGTTTATGTACAAAAATATAGAATCTATCAGTTAACTAGTTCCCTTATTACATGCTATGCTTAGTTTGTGGGTAGATGACGCTGCGTGAAGCATCCAACAATATTTATTTACTAGCTGTTGCCCGCGTGGAATTAGGTTTTATCACGCACCCCTATTTTACCCCTCGTCAAATAGCAGATTAGAATAAAATTAATTTATAAATGGATTTTTTTTATATGTTCCCAATATACTTTCATATGCATTTAGTAAATAATAATCTGGACAAACAGACGCTTCAATTTATTTATTGTATAGATGAGTGTAAATTGGGGAGTACAGAATGAAATATTTAAATGATATATTACTTTTAATACAAGTTCCACCCTTTAAGACCTTAAATATAAATAACAAATGCGCTTTTATAAATACGAAGGATCCACTCTTCCGCAATGTTTAAGAAAATTTAGTTTGTAACAATATTCGAGATAAAAAAAAGTTATATAAAGACATGCAAGGTACACATAATCTCAATCAGCAAAACAAATTATTTAATAAAATGGAGTAAATCAGCACTATACAATACGTTTTACAACAAAATATTGAAACTCGTCGGTGGGAAGAAATAATGAAACAGATGGCGCCACTATCCGCTGTAGTTATTGTTCTAAGTTTTTAAAATTAGAACAAAGGTGGTTATTTCAAATTACATCATTTTAAAATTACTCGACAAACTCAGTGTTGCCATTCCCATTATTTTTCCCCATTAATATTTTATTACAGGAATTTTAAAACTAATATTTATTTTGTGCTATATATAAACGATATAACAAGTGCTTACTACTTTTATAAAGTTAAAACATTTCTTCCTAGCCATTAAATATAATAAATATATAATAGTTTACTAGCCATATTAAGAATTAGCTGAAACCTTTTTAGACTTTCTCAATCTCAACTTTCATATGGCTAATTGCCTAAAAACACCAAATGTATACATCGACATCATAGATATACTAATACATTAGAATTAGGCGAAATTCATCGACGTAACTGTGATGATAAGATATTAGAAAATGATAAACATTCCACTGTAAATTATCAGTTTGATAGAACACACTAAATAAAAACTGCCCAGTGTTTATTAATATAATCATATTTTATAATGAAAGAAGTTTATTTCTTTGATAAATTAAGTATTTGGCTTTAATCAGCTGGGTTCATATCCGCTGTCCACCACTTATTTCTCACTTATCTCCATACTGGTGACCACAACGCGACTTTATTATCACTGTACACCCTAAAATTATAAATAATAAGAAATAAAAAATTACAGACTATAATAATACACCTTACCCACCAAAACCCTCATTATTATATAGACGTTATGGAAATTTTGGGGATCATGCCCCCCTAGTAAGTAAGTAATTAAAAAACCAAACAGCGACTAGCAAGCAGACAATATCTCAATTACTTATAATTAAAATAATTAAATAAATATCCAGAGAGGAAAGGAGGAATATGTTTCATGGATAAAACACTGCCTTTCCTCGCACAACAATTTATAAACTAAAATATATAAACTTGCTATTAACATATTATTGAACATTTGCAAATATTATCAACAGAAAAACACTCAAATATTTCCACAAGGGTCTTTAGAAAAGGAATGTTTTTTTTTGTCATGAAATGCATATTTTTAAGTATCACATTATTAATATTAAAGGTTTTTAGAGATTGTCTTAGGCCACCGAGATCACCCCCATGTCGGATGTGGATTCTATTAGAGATGTGATTTTTAAGACTATGCAACCCCAAGTAAAAAAAACAGAATGATCAGTAGCTTGGCGATTCAACTTGGGTAATCTAATATGCAGATATTTCTTAAGAATAACTCCCATTCTACCAATCACAAAACACTAAATATTCAAAGCGTACAAAAATTACACAATTATTTATATTACTTAGGCATTACTTAAGTATTACATTGGATTCAAGTATGGCGGCTATGTGATGTCTCATTAAAATGTATATTTGTCACAGAAAAGAAATATAAACTTTTTGGTTAGTATGGCATAACTTTTTTTAAATTTAAGTAGTGATGTTTCTCAAGTAGTGAAAAGAATATAAACTATATTCTATTTGTAACAGAATAGATATATTAAAAAGGAATATTACTCAAAAGATATGCCGATTATATAGGCAACAAACTACTTTAAGGACTGCATATCTCTTTCTCTAGTTACTAAAAACACTACACAGATAAAATAAAGAACTGTCAACATACGATTACCTCAAAATAAGGTTTAGTTCACTGCCAATGGAATCCCAGTTTTCAGCATCATTCTTAATCCAAAGCTAAATTAACATAGACATCTTTTTAAAGGCCCTGGCATTTGAGGCCCTAAATTTGACGACCAGCATTTTTGCATACCTATCTTTTTTAGAACTAGTTAGAAAGAGAAAAATTCTCACATTTCGGCATGGCAGGCCAAATCCATTATGCGACCTCATTCTTATATAGTTTCTGAACAGAGAGAGATAGAATTATGCAAAAATCCAGAAAAGGGATAACCATGAAATATTTTATGTTAGCTTTAACAAGGCAGTACAACGCTGGTGGCTGGTTCCCAGTTGTAGCAATATTTCCCCAGCAATGTCTTATTACAACAAATGACATACTGGAAAAATATTTATTTACAGATAAATTTATCATAAGAAAATAAAATCTTGCATCTTTTATTTATAATAACAAAGTAACAGTTACTAATCCCTAATAAATATATCATTTATCATTTAATATATTAACAGATTTACGTTACTATAATTTTCTTATATCTAAGTAGTTTTTAGTGATATGAGAAAATTGCTGATTTTTATAAAAAAAACTACACAAGTTTTATGTTATATAATGGCGTTTATGAAACAGAGATATCTATGTTTTATATTGTCTTCCTGTATAGACATTATGAATTATTGTAGTAAAATTATAATACTATGGTTTATATTAATTCAATTGGTTGCACACTCCATGACATAAGAGGCATCACATCCCATCCGTAGATCTACCAAATTCCAGGATCCATCTCCCACTGTAGACTCATCCAGCTACCCACAACAAAATATCCCTGGAAAATTATCATCACTCCCGGGAGCCAATTTTCAGAATGCATACCTGAGAGTGACTCTTGACCAAAATGGGAACCTAACATCCTCACACCCCATAGTGACACCCTATGCCGAGCCCCTCATGGCCATCGTTTCTATGGGTTTAACCACAAAAACTACTATTAACATATTAAATCAAGACCTACAACAATTAATCACTCGATTCAATACACACTCTACATTCTGTAGAGTTCAGTGAAATTCAGGATAGGGACACTAAACTTCAGATGCAAACACTGGGAGACATTCCTACTAGAGATAACCAACGGCTGAGGGGCTCCAACACAAATTCTATTGTTTAAGACAAATCAAACCAAAGACTAAATTTAAATATTAATTATAAACTCCTGATTAAAAGAGACAATTTATTACTCTTAACAAATTATGAGAAATCTTTATGTACATAGATACATATATATATATCCATCTCTCTCTCTGTTTCATAAGCTAAGAGACATTTTTTGTATCTGTCTAGTTCTTTTGTGCTTTAAATTAAGGGTAACAGAATTAATGGCAATAAAATGTGTTATATGTAGTTATAAATGTGTCCCGATATCCCATTCGTTTTTAGGCCTACTTCACAACATGCAGTTTCATAAACTTCTTGTCCAATTCACAATACACAAAGTACACAACAATGTTGACGAACAACATGAAAGCAAGGTAGCAACACACTGCAGCGTCAACGTCCAAAGCGGTTTCAAAAACCACTAAGTTCAAAGGCTACATTCGCCCACAGTAACCGTTCTCATTCGTATTCTTGTAGATCAAATAACCGAAGATTACAGCGATGCCTGTCATCAACAGCGTAAGAAGCTGGAATGTTTTGAGCTTGTTCACTTGTTTTTGCAGTATTTCGTAATTATTTTGTAGGTTATTTAAAGCAGTTGTTATGTTGTCGGGTTTTTCCACAGCTTTGTAAACAACATTGCCGTTTTTGGCTACTTCTTTCTCTGGGAAGTTGCATTTAAGACGGTACTCATCTACTTTGCTTCCTGTTGAGTTCTGCCAGACGTCAGCTAATTCTTTAGGGGTTAGATCAGTTTTAGGGATTTGTACTGACATGACGAGGAATCTGTCTTTGGTGACTGTGCGTAGTTGGAATCCTGCTTGTACAACTATGAGGACAATCTGTGACGCCCCGGCTGCTAGGGTGCCTGAACTGGGCCGTACTCTAAATTTTTCTGGCGATGTTGTTCTGATTTTGAACGAGATTGCACTCTCGTCCATGTTGGTCATGGTGAATTGACCAGAAACCTCCTCATTTTCAGATCTGAATGTTATTATGTCGTTGGGGCTCAGATGTAGCATCTCCCCAGGAGAGTGTTGGTTCTCTCTCTGCTCCGCAAAAGTCACCTTTTTTGGAGTATGTTCAGATGGATTTTGGTTCTCCGGCACAAACTCAAACGTATAATCGTCCTTACCGCCCCAGTTCTTCAAGGCCTGCTCCGGAGCGACAATATCTTTCAATGTGTCTTTGTTGGCGAATTTCATACGTTCTATGGCTTTAGCGGGCAGGAGCGTCTTAACAACTTTGAATGCAGCGCTCAGAACCCACGGCATGTTGAAAATGACAATGTAGTTCAAAAAGTTAGGGTAGTATAGTTTGAACAGCGTGATTAGATACTTGATCAGCTCCATATCCATGTTACTGATCCCTGCCTCGTCCATATCAAAAAACATTGTGATTTTATTGCCATTTTCCTCTCGCTCGAGCCGATCAAACCAGTATATCATTATTTTTTTTAATTCGTCGTAATCTTTCTGACCTTTGACATGCATTTTTGATTTTAGAATGAGCAGTAAGCAACCGTCGAGGTCCCGACCGCGTGGAAAAAACATACCTTCTTTGACATAATCCATTCGAATGGTGTTTTCGTTTATATCGTTCGCTCCGATGCTCTTCCGCCATGTGAGAATATCCCACAGCATATCAGACGATTGCTTGGCATCTTTCTCGCAGTGTATCAGCAGCCGTTTCAAGTATTTCTCATCTTTAGACCTCTCAAGGTCCAAAGGGTGAAACAGTTCCGTCGGGTTAGAAGTCGCCTCTTTCAAGCGAGTTTCGAATATTGTGCGCACGTCAGCCGGCGTCGCCATTGTTTACGGATTACAACGTGAAAAACTATATCGTGAAACAAAATTTCTATTTTGTAATTCGATTGTACAATGAACAAAGAAAGTAAATTTCAACCGAAAAACCAATCAAATGAACAGACAGCTGCTTGTGAAAAGCTTTTAAGAATGTTGCCAGCTGGTTTTGATTCAAAACGGTTACGGGCGATAATTTTTGGCCACATACTTGTGTGATGTAACCGAAGAGCTAGCATATTATAGCATCTAGCGAATTATAAATCAACACTAACTTCTTTTTACGGTTTATTTCGAACGTTTCATCAACAATTTCTCATCATAATATGTGGTATCCAGAAACTTGTTAGGACAGTGTTTTGAAACATTGTTTGAAAATCAAAATTATCCCAAATAAAACGGAATAATATAAGGTGATAACGGTCTTAGTAAATTTTATTATAGTCACTTTGTTCATACATTATCAACTTTTTAAACACTATCCCTGAGCATATCTGCCAAACAAGTTAGAATTAGTTTCTTTATATGACATGACGAAAACTTTTTCAGTTTTGTCATGTTACTTGTCATTCAAAATCATTGTTTATAGTTTATAAATATATATAAAATAAGTGTTTCAAATTAAATTTCACCAGCGGACACAATTTTTTGTATTACTTAAAAAAAAACGTGACGCATAGGTGCTATTTTTCAAATCTTGCTAGATTCATCTACAAATATTTCTATGTTGGCAACATTGCACCCTGTGGCAGGTGTGGTCCAAACAATTTTGCTGCGCCATCTTACATCGAGAGGCTGTAACCATGTATCCTAGTTGTTGTAGTTGGATGTTGGAAATAATACAATGAAAACGAATGTTATGTGGTAAATAGGATCGTTTTAGTGCGCCGGATAGGAAATAGTTCTGGAAATTTCGAAAGCAATGAATTTTTATGAGGTTGCTTTCCATTTGATTCAAATAATATCAACTACCCGAAATACGAGAAAAATATTAAAATGTTCTCACCCTCATACATATTTATCAATTTACAACATGGCGTCACAAAAGCAATTCCATTTTTAAATAAGTACTAATGTTTTTTTTTTCAGACGTTCAATAAATAAAATAAAATCTGTAAACCAACATAAAAAACGTGCTACCTACAATAATAGGTATTCTATTCTGTCGTATCACTGCTATTATTGTAAAAATTCGTTTACTAAAGTATTCATATGTAAGTTAAATATAATTTAATTGAATAGATTATTTTTTATTATTATGGGATAATAAAAACACAGTTCACCAACTTACTTCAATAAACACAAAATAAAACAAAAATCTGCAATATGTAGTATTTCTTTATTATGAAAAATAGGACAATATGACGTAAAATGTTTAATACGCAACTAATAACCAATTTGTAATTTGATTTATATTTTTTATTATTGAGAACTAGCTAGCACTTGGCTTCACCCGCTCGCTGGGGCAGAAAAATTGAATATTAATTTGATATTTGAACCTATGGGTTTGCTTTTTTGCCCCATGGAGGGTCAGATATGGTATGAACAGGCGTCAAACTTAGCGATAAGTACGCGTGACCTTATGTTTTGAATATTATTGACGTTTCCAAGCCAACACATTCCAAATATCATCCTCCCAAGTTTCTATCGTGTGTATATGGGTTTTGAAATTTTGAAAGTAATGTTCCAAACGTCGTTTTGGCGTGCCATTAAGTATAATCAATTGACTGGCCTCATAGCTCAGTTGGTTAGTAACCCTACCGTCTGCGCTGAAGGTCGTGGGTTCGATTCCCATCCAGGACAAACATGTGACATTCGTAACATTGATGTTTGTTCTGTGTCTGGGTGTTAATATGTATTATATGTATGTATTTACAAAAGAAAAGTATATAAGTATGTATATCAGTTGTCTGGTTGCCATGATACAAGCTATGCTTAGCTTACTTTAGGGCTAGATGGCGCTGTGTGACAATGTCCACCAATATTATTATTATTATTATAATTTAATTTGATTGATAAAATAAGGACAAAAAAACTTTTCATCAATAAACCTAACTTATATTTTTATATCAAGTGTATACATATATAGAGACAAACATTGCATAATTTCTTCTAATTAATCTAATATTTCTAGCACCAAAATATTAATGATATACTTTCAAAGATAATTTAAATTTATTTAAATATATCTAATATTTAAACTAACTATATATGGAATGTTAACAATTTCATGATGTACACATAATGACAGCAATTAAAAGAGACACTTCAGCTAATAGTTTGACTGGCCTCATAGCTCAGTTGGTTAGTAACCCTACCTTCTGCGCTGTAGGTCGTGGGTTCGATCCCCACTCAGGACAAACATTTATGTGACATTTGTAACATCGATATTTGTTCTGTGTCTGGGTGTTAATATGTATTATATGTATGTATTTACAAAAGAAAAGTATTATAAGTATGTATATCAGTTGTCTGGTTGCCATGATACAAGCTATGCTTAGCTTACTTTGGGGCTAGATGGCGCTGTGTGACAATGTCCATCATTATTTATTTATTTAATCTTCATAATCTTCATCTTCAGTTTACTTTTCAGTTTTCAAAGGTAAATTTGATTTTGACCTCTGCGTCAAAGGTACATATTACTAAGCACCCACACCTTTCAAACCAGAACAATAACGCGAATACATCACTGCTTGCCGGCAGAAATGGGCATGGTGGCAGCACTTCCCCGGACGAATCTGGCGAGAGTTCTACTGCTCTTAAAATGGTTTAGTAGTCAACAAAATCACAGAACCATTAATTGTTTTTTAAATTCGTGGCGCCATCTGTTCTCTCCCCTTCGTCAAGGCCGCATTTGACATTGAGTCAGACAGACGTCAAAGCACCGCGCGTTTGAAGGAATCCCTTAGAAACGTGTGTCAGTTTCTCATACACTTTCTCCTCTCTAGAACAATCACATTCTTCAACGCACCGGCCACAACAAACCTGTAACAAGTTCACAACATATCACTAACTAAGAAGACGTCACTCACTCACTTAATCATTAGCTCACTCACTCACTTACTCATTCGCTCACTCACTCACTTACTCATTCGCTCACTCACTCACTCAGGTCCAGCCGTTTCAGAGATTAGCCGGAACAAACAGACAGACAAAAATTGAAAAAAATGTTGTTTTGGTATATGTACCGTGTATACATCCATATGCACTTAGTAAAAACCAATTATTTTAATATTACAAACAGACACTCCAATTTATTTGTATAGATTTATTATTATCACCCATTAAAGTATAAAGGGGGAATCGAACCCACATAAGGCAGGGTTACTACCAACTGAGCTGTGAGGCCCGTCAATAAGATATTTATATCTTAACAGCTATTTACCGTAATTCGTGGAATTTATGCACAGACAACCGATACGAGATTGTCCGTCCGTCCGTCAGCGACAGCACCAGGAGCACCCGGGAGTCTCTCTGGAGAACCGCATTGTGGCGCTCCGACGAGATACCTTTCAAGTTTACTTGACTGGAATAATAAAGAGAAAGAAAAGAAAGAAAGAGAATATTAATTTGTAACTCAATCTATAAACACAAACATGATTTAATAATAAAATTAAAAGTTAACGCTGGTTTTCAGACAGAAATAATAGTAGGAATTAGTTCTAAACCAGACAAGAAATCATTTAAACTAAACTACATTTGATTTTTTGTATATTGAGTCAATGGTAGTCTTAATTGGGGGGCCCACGTTGCTCGCGTCCGTAGGTAGCCCCAGGAATCCCTACACGGTCCCCCGGGTGATGCAAAAGGAGCAACCCAACGTAGCAGTAGAAGCTAAGTTCACCCGGAGAAGTTCTGCCACCACACCTGGTAATCTGCCGGCGAGCAGTGATGCACTCGTGTTGCTGTGCTTCGGTGGAAGGGAGTGGGTGCCGGTGAAATTGCAGCCGCATGAGACGTAACATCCCCGTCTCGGGGTGATGGACTTGAGTGGTATTGCTGTTGTCTATGGACGGCGGTTATCATTTAACATCAGGTGGGCCGTCAGCTCGTTCTGTCACCTAGATTACATAAAAAAAAAAGAAAAATGCAAGGTACTTACCTGAGAGATAAATCTATCTTCCACGACATACTGACCAACCCCGGCTTCACCCTCAAGTGCGTCGGCATGTTTTCATATATTTTATCTGTGCACAGCAGTGATGCCAACTCGGATGTACATTCAGGTGAAAACCTGTAAAAAACAATAAATTAAAATTAGTGGACATTTCAGACAGCGCCATCTAGTTCCAAACTATGCAAAGTTTATACCATCTACAATAGACGACTGTTGTAATACTTATATTACTATGATATTAATATTAAATACTTTCTACTAATCATGTCTCTGGTTCTCTTAAACCAGCGGGGTAAGATTATAGTGCATTTTAATGAGGCTCCTTTCAAGATTTAAGAATAAGATTTAAGAGCAGTAGAACTCTCGCCAAGTTCGTCCGGGGAAGTACTGCCACCACACCTGGTAATCTGCCGCCGAGCAGTGATGCACTCGTGTTGCTGTGTTCCAGTGGAAGAGACTGAAATTAGCTAATTAGGGCCGTGGTAGTACTTTAGGATCTGTTGAACTCACGCTAAGTTCGTCCGAGGAAGTACTGCCACCATACCCATTTTTACCGCCAAGCAGTAACGCATTCGCGTTACTGTGTTCCGGTTTGAAAGGTGTGGTTGCCGGTGAAATTACAGGCACATGAGACATTCCACCTTCACGTCTCACATCCTACACATCACGTCATACCTAGTATGGGAGGACCCAAGTCGCATCTGTTATGGGCCGAGGTTACCACTTAACACCAGGTGGGCCGTCGGCTCGTTCCATAACAGTATCAAATAAAAAAAAAAAAAATATAGTTCTAGGTAGGAAATGTCAGTTTCCTATTCTACATTCTTACTGTAATACTCAGGCATTCACATGCACAACTTATGCCAAATTTGCCCAGGGATGTCCTTCCACCATACCTACTTCTCCCATCAAGCAGTAACACATATGCAAAGCTGTGTTCCAATTTGAAAAGTGTGGTTGCTGGTGAAACTAAAGGCATGTAAGACATTCCACCTTGACGTCTCAGACTTACCAGCACAGCAAAATGCGACACAGTCCTTCCATAGTTAAGTAGGGGAGGACCAAGGACATAGAAACTTTATGAGCAGAGTTTATTAACTTCCAGTGGGCTACCATGCTCTTTCCATAACTTATTCACTAGAAATAGACATGTTACGGACAGAGCCATTTCATAAAACTCGCTGCCTCGCTCACTCCACTAGTTTGTATAATTTAAGTAAAATTGAATGTTTTGTGTTTATTCTATACCTTTGCGATAATGTACAAAATTGTAAACTACTTAAGACAAAGAAAACAATATGTGCGACGAGAGGAACCTATTGTAAGAAGCGAGGCGCAATAAGCACCCGTCTCGCTCCCTCCTCATTCGTTTTAGTCGCCAGTGCGATGCGCGACGCGAGGTCCAAGGTGGGAATAAAAGTAGCGCCATTTTTATTCAAATTCGTATTCCTGCTTGCACTCGAACGAATCAAGAACTCCGAAGAAATTGTAAATAACAAGCTGCGCTGAACCCCTGCTCCTTGGACCTCCCGAAAGCGACACCCGATGATTTTTTAATGAAGAAACCGAATAAAGAAAAATTTATATACAGTCCACTGAAGTTTTGAACCAATCCTGACCATTTACACCCTGTGGCCCCCACAGTGTTCTTGGTCCATCGGAAGCCGGATTGAATAAACCAACGGAAGACCGCCGGAAGAAGCCACAATCCACTGGGTGTACCGAACGGAAGCCCAGGGGACGAACGTGTATACTCTCCGAGCCAGTTGAACCAGTTCCGGGTGTCGAAGAGGTCAGCCAGCAGCGTCAGCCAGCAGCGTCAGCCATCAACCGTCAGCCAGCAGCCAGTCGATCCATTTTAAGATTCGACTTGAAGACACGCCGTGCTCAACGTCGGGGCACTAGGGAGTGCTCGAAGAACACCGAACGGTGCGCCGAGCGTCACGTCGGGCACAGGGTGCTGAAAAACACCGAACGGTGCGCCGAGCGTCACGTCGGGCACAGGGTGCTGAAAAACACCGAACGGTGCTCCGAGTCTCCAGCCTGAGTCAATCGTCGCGTCGTGTTCCCCGGGCAGGTGATATCCGATACGCAGTTCTCTGCGGTCTGTGTCTTGCCACCACCTAACGGTGTCAAACGGTGTCAAGCGCAGGTTAACGCCTCACGGCGGTGTGGTGTGTTGTGCGACACCACCGGTTCCATCAAGAGCGCACCGGGGCGCGGACCGAAGTGCACTTCCTCGTCAGTAAGAAGGTACCGTGGTGCGGGGGCCAGACTGTAGGCACTGCCAAAGGGGTCGGACATTCCAGCCGATTACCGAGCGCCCCGTATTCACGTTCCTTCCTCTGCTGAGTGGATCCTACCCCACCCTATCCCTCACGATCCATCCCTAAAGGAGCGTATCCTGGCCGCGTGGCCAGTCCCTCCTGAAGGACTGCTAGGGACAGTTAGGTAGTGTGTAAGTGATAGTGATAGTGTTAGGGCTAGGGAGTGAGCGAGAGGCAACTGTTAGGCGCGTATATCGGGGTAAGTGTTTTTACATTGTTTTTTTTTATTGCTTTTTTTGTGCGTTAGTACAGTGTTAAGATTAGGATCGGGTTAGGTACGTTTTTACGATGACTACTAGAAGTCCGCCGGTCACGAGGAAGAAGTCTGCCGCGCTTAGAGTTTACGAAGATTATCCCGCGTCTCCTTCGGAACCAACGCCGCCTGCCGTGCAGATGGAACCACCACACGCAACCGATCGTACCACAATGAGTAACGTCGCGACCGGGACTACAAGTAGGGACGTACCACAAGCCGGAGTACCAACCATGCGCGCGCCGTCCGTTCGTTCACATATGTCAGCCGCCAGTGCAGTAGCTCGAATACGTCAAGCTGAATTCGAAGCAGAAGAAAGTCTTGCCATGATCCGAAGGCAAGAGCTTCAAATTCAAGCGGAACTTATTAGGAAGCGACTAGCCGCTAACGTTGCAAACATTCGCGAGGAAACTGATCGCGAAAGTATAGGCGCGAACGAAGTCAACCTATCAGAAAATAGGGTTCACGATTGGCTACAGCAGAACGTCCCTCGGGAGTCGTCTCAGGAACGCGAACCTACGGACACCGAGACTCGCTACAGATCGTCAGCGCCCAGAGCGAGAGGGAACGAACAGTACCTTCCGAACAAGGTTACTTTCGAGTCAGCTGTGAGACACCGATCGCCGACACCCACTAGGAACAACACGGCAAATGAAGAAAAAGGAATAGACCGGCTAGCAGAGGCATTAGAACGAATATCCCGCGGAAGAGCACCGCCACGACAGACGCAAGATCTTCCATTATTCAGTGGAGCGCCTGGCGAGTGGTTGCCGTTCAAAGCCGCGATGAGAGAATCTACAGCCATGCACAGGTTCACGCCGACTGAGAACTTAGCCCGTCTACGATCCTGCCTGCGAGGCGAAGCGAAACAGACCGTGTCAGCGTTGCTATTCACCGCTACCGAACCAGCGGTGATTATGAAGACTTTAGAACAGTGCTACGGGCGTCCGGAGGTGATTATTGACCGCGCACTCGAAGACATAAAGAAACTGCCACGAGTAGGCGCGACCGCGAGCGAACTGAACTCCTTCGCGATCAAACTACAGAACATCGTGACGGTTATTTCTTGTGTAGATGAGAAAGGGTACTTACTGAATCCCATGTTAGCGCGTCAAGTCACAGAGAAGCTCAGTCCGCACGTTAAGTCTCGCTGGTGCGATTACGCAGAGGAACACGAACAACAGAGCGAGCCGGAAATAGTAGCTCTGTCCCGCTTTCTCATGCGCGAAGCAGACCGCGCAATGAAACACACGTTCTCCACTACGACGACAGTATCGAGACAACCGGTCATAGCTGTTCGAACGGAACAACGACCGCGCACTCAAGAACGGAATCGCAGCGCCGTGTATGCAACAACCGAGAAGAAAACGGATTGTTTATGTTGCGGAGGAAAGCACGGCACTACGGAGTGCAGAAAGCTCAATGATATGTCGATCGATGAACGGTGGCGATGGGCAAAGGAATCCCATGTATGTTTCCGGTGTTTAACGAGTAAACACCGACGTTTTAAATGTAAGGCGAAAACTTGCGGTGTGGAAGAGTGTCGACAGTCCCACCACAAGTTGCTACATTCACAAGTTCCTGAATCCAAGGAAGATTCAGCAACCACAGCCACGGCACATACGTACGGAACAAACGAAGTGCTGTTGAAGGTGTGTCCGATCACGATACAAGCAAAAGACGGGAAAGAGGTAGACACGTACGCGTTATTGGATGAAGGATCAACTATCACGTTGATAGACGAAGGCATCGCCCAGATGATCGGGGCAGAAGGCCCAACCAGAACGCTACGCATCATGGGAGCAACCTCTTCTCAGACCGAAACCGAAAGCCAAATCGTAGATCTTAGGATACGAGGGAAAAGTCAAACGGACACACATCACATCAAAGCGCGTACCGTAAGAAACCTCACGATAGGAAGTCAGTCCGTGAGATCAGATCTATTGAGGCAGCCGCATCTGCGGAATATGCCACCGGAAATAGTATCTTATACAAATGCTAAACCGCGCGTACTGATAGGAGCCGACAACTGGCACTTGATAGTGACAAGGAAGTTATTAACCGGACGAAGGAACCAACCGGCCGCGTCACTAACCCAGTTGGGGTGGATAATCCACGGATCCGCGCCTAGAAGTACGGTCTGCAAAGACAAAGACACCGTTTTGCACATACAAACACAAACTTCGAACGACATCGACTTGGACAAGGCCGTCAGAGCGCACTTCGAGATAGACGCGCTAGGCATTGCGATAAAGAGGAAACCCGTTCCTGCCGAAGAGCGCGCCAAAGAAGTGTTCAAGAAGACAGCCAAGCGAGTAGATGGTCGTTTCGAAGTGGGGCTGCCGTGGGCCGAGGATCAAACCACCCTGCCCCCGAGCTACAATATGGCATTAAACAGATTAAACAGCATCGAGAGAAAAATGGATAAGTCGCCCGAATTCGCAACCGCGTACACCGAGCAGGTGGAAAAACTATTTCAGAAAGGGTACGCTACAAAGTGTGAGCAGGACAGAACGAGTCTAAAGGAATGGTATTTGCCACACTTTGCGGTAACGAATCCCAATAAGCCTGGAAAGCTTCGAATGGTTTTTGACGCGGCGGCGCGATCCAACGGTGTCTGTTTGAATGATGCGTTACTTGACGGTCCAGACTTACTCCAGTCATTGTACGGGGTATTGTTCCGATTTAGACAAAAACCGGTCGCGGTAACGGCCGATATTAGGGAAATGTTTTTGCAGATAAAAATCCGACCGGAAGACCAGGTAGCGCAACGTTTTCTATGGCGAGGGACCGACCGAACCGGCCCGCCGAACAAATACGTCATGACATCCATGATATTCGGGGCAAGAAGCTCACCGTTTATCGCTCACAGCGTAAGGAACCGAAACGCGGAAGATCATAAGGACTCGCATCCGTTAGCTTTCCCATCGATCACGGAGAACCATTACATGGACGATTGGGTCGAAAGTTTCGATGACGAGGAGATCGCATCCAGAACGGCTGCACAAGTCCGCGCAGTTCACAGAAGAGCAGGATTCGAACTCGCCAGTTGGAGTAGTAACAGCGAGGCCGTACTAAACGACGTCCCGACGGAACTGAGAGCGCACGCACCCGTGGAACTTGCGTCGAACGCGCATCCGTACGGAAAGACGTTAGGCGTCTTATGGATAACGCAAACAGACGAGCTCGCGTTTAACTGCAACATGCCTAGGGTACCAGCCGAGGTAAAGAACGGGGAACGAACTCCGACAAAACGCGAAGCTTTGGCAGCGGTCATGTCGATATTTGATCCGTTGGGATTGCTCAGCCCGTATACCATAACAGCTAAGATCATGCTGCAAGAACTATGGAAGAAAAAAGTGGACTGGGACGAGCAATTACCACATGAAGAAGCGGCATCATTTGTTGACTGGCAACTTGACCTGCAGCACATAGCAAACTTGCGCCTACCACGATGTTACTACGCACACTCGCGTAAATATGAACGGCGGCTTCACCTATTCTGTGACGCTAGTGAACAAGCGTACGCCGCCGTTGCATATTGGCGATTCAAGGGCCCCGAGGGTGTAGTAGTGAGACTAATCGCGGGGAAGGCAAAAGTAGCTCCAATGAAGGCGCAAAGCATCCCGCGCATGGAGTTACAGGCAAGTTTGATAGGCGCTCGACTCGCCGCGGAAATTTTAAAGAGTCACGGGGACACATCAAACGTAACATTTTGGAGCGACTCAAAGACCGTGCTACATTGGATCAGAAATGATGCGGTGAGGTACACGCCATACGTAGCACACAGGCTCTCGGAGATCGCAGAGTTAACTCGTCCCGAACAATGGCGCTGGGTCCCGACAAAGTGTAACGTGGCAGACGACGCAACGCGCAGCGGCTATACAGAAATGCGAAGCACGGACCGATGGTTCACAGGTCCCGCGTTCTTGTACGACGGCCCGGACCAATGGCCACACGAAGTAGATCAGCCTAACGTGGCTGACGATGTAGAGGTGAAGCATGTTACCGAATCCACATGCAATCACATCATAGACATGTCTAGATTCTCCTCGTACGAGAGAATGGTACGGGCATTAGCCTGCGCACTCAGATTCATTGACAAGTGCCGGAAGCGTGCGAGAGAGACAGACCTAGAATACGTATTAGAGTCAGAACGGTTGCTCATTCAGCAGGCTCAAAAAGACAACTTTTACCCCGAGTACCTACGTTTGAAACGGGGGGAGAGCGTCGATAGATCGAGCCGTCTATTTAAATTAGATCCGCAGCTTCGGGACGGGATCATCCGTTTGAACGGGCGTATCAACGCGGCGGTGATTCCCGAAACAATGAAAAACCCACCGATTTTAGACGGAAAACACAGACTTTCAGAACTACTAATAGAACGAGAGCATATAGTAAACCAACATGTAGGTAGGGAGCAGATCGTGAATAACCTACGACAGCGCTACTGGATTTTGCGCCTGCGGCCGTCAGTACGTAAAGTGCTTAGTAGATGCACGCGGTGCGCGATAAGGCGGGCAAACCCAGGAACGCCGGTCAAAGGCAACCTCCCTAAGCTCCGTTTAGAACCATACGGTAGGCCGTTTTCAAAGTGCGGGGTAGATGGTTTCGGTCCCATGTGGGTGACTATAGGTAGACGAAAGGAGAAAAGATGGGGACTCCTGTTCACATGCATGGTCACAAGAGCCATCCACATTGAGACCCTGGCCAGCCTCAGCACCGATTCCGCGATCATGGCTATAAGACGAATGGCCGCGCGACGAGGTACGCCGAGCGTAATAATTTCGGACAACGGCACAAATTTTCATGGGGCAAACGTAGAACTAAACAAGGCTTATCAAGAATGGCTCCCCGCTCTCCAGAACTACGCAACGGCAAAGCGTATGGAGTGGCGCTTTATCGATCCCGGCGCTCCCAACCAGGGGGGAGCGTGGGAGCGCATGATTAAGACCGTCAAACGAGCCATTTCGGTAACTCTGAACGAACGCGCGCCCAAGGAAGAAGTTTTAAATACATTAATGGCCGAGATAGAACATACGGTAAATTCCCGACCGCTCACACACGTATCTGTAGACCCGCAGGATGACGAGGCGCTTACGCCAAATCATTTTTTATTAGGTTCAGCAAACGGGCTACCTTACGTAGGAGAATGTAGTGCGGCCGATAGAAAAACCTGGAAAGCCGCGCAGGCATTGGCGAACTCGTTTTGGGCACGTTGGCTCACCGAGTATCTACCTACTTTAGCGCCGCGCGGCGATCATAGGTGCAATAAGCGAAACATTCAACAGGGGGACGTAGTGCTTATCGCCGACGGTATACTACCCCGTAACGTATGGCCAAGAGGACAAGTAGAGGAAGTCTTCACCGGGCCAGACGGGGTGGTGCGAAGCGCTAGTGTCAGGACGCGAGGGGGAGTTTTTAGGCGACCTGTAAGAAGGCTCATTGTCCTGCCGATAGATGAGGGCTTCGAAGATCTTCGCCGGGGGGAGACTGTTACGGACAGAGCCATTTCATAAAACTCGCTGCCTCGCTCACTCCACTAGTTTGTATAATTTAAGTAAAATTGAATGTTTTGTGTTTATTCTATACCTTTGCGATAATGTACAAAATTGTAAACTACTTAAGACAAAGAAAACAATATGTGCGACGAGAGGAACCTATTGTAAGAAGCGAGGCGCAATAAGCACCCGTCTCGCTCCCTCCTCATTCGTTTTAGTCGCCAGTGCGATGCGCGACGCGAGGTCCAAGGTGGGAATAAAAGTAGCGCCATTTTTATTCAAATTCGTATTCCTGCTTGCACTCGAACGAATCAAGAACTCCGAAGAAATTGTAAATAACAAGCTGCGCTGAACCCCTGCTCCTTGGACCTCCCGAAAGCGACACCCGATGATTTTTTAATGAAGAAACCGAATAAAGAAAAATTTATATACAGTCCACTGAAGTTTTGAACCAATCCTGACCATTTACACCCTGTGGCCCCCACAAGACACATTAAAAAAAGCCAGTGTTATGAGAGTGTCTATATCCTAGGGCTCTACGTTACCTCAGGGCTTCAATAAAGCTCCGCACATCCTCATGTCCCCACGGCTGCTTGCAAGCAGACCGGAGTCTCGCCAGATGGCGCACCACCGCTCGGACGGCTGCAAACTTGTCAGCGTTCATGAGGCTTGATGTTCTGCTGTCCGGCTTGCCTTCCAACTCCTTGAGGGCTACTGGAAGACAAATAAGATTTATTATACTAACTTTTATGTTTCTTTATTCATCCATAGGAATACTGGGGGACAATAGGCTATATCAGCTATAAGTCAAAGTCAAAGTCAAAAGCTTTATTTCCATAGAATTCATAAAGAAATGGCTTGGAAACATCAATATTCAAAACATAAGGTTACGCGTACTTATTGATAAGTTTGATGCCTGTTCAAACCCTATCCGACCCTCCATGGGGAAGAACAGACAAGAAACCCCTAATGGAGGGATTCCATTTTTTTTCTACACAGAACAATATACTGAATATAACCAATCCGAAGTTACTTGTAAATATAAATAATTGTAGCGAGCATTCGGTGCTCGGTCGATTGAGGCCCCTGAACCCCTGCCTTATTGGTGCATTACCATCATACCACATAATTACCATCATGGTACATGGGTTATTACAGGTCGAGAGTCTCAAGAGCAGAATCTTAGTTATGCATGTGGAAGTGTTAAAATAGCATACGCCCGCGGTTTCTCCCGCGTGAAATGAAAATATAAAGTAGCCTGTCTTACTCCGGGTCATCAACTACCTATGTACAAATTTACAGTCAAATAATTTTTGTGTGAATGAGTAACAAACATAAACTTTCGCAATAAATAATATCAGTGTGAAGTGTGATATAGTCTGCAATTATTCGCCATTAAACGTACCTAATGTATGTAACTGTAGTGTTGTGGTGTACTGTAGTGAACTGGAACAAAGCCGGTAAAAGCCAGCAAATAAATTAGACTTACAAACAACAAATGGTTTTATCTCTTTCATTTTTATTTCAGGCGTTACGTATTTCACGGCGTTCCATTGTGATGGATTCTCCGTCAGTAACTCGAGCTGTTCAGACATGTTTACTTAAACGATGTAATAATAAACAAATAATAAACAAAATGATAAGCAGTGTTGAATACTAAAATTGAGAACAGCTAACAGCTGATCAGTGGCGCCAACTGGACGTCATTGATTTCAGCTAGAATTCGTATTAAACAATTATTAGATAAAAACTCATGCAAATTCTATACTGCAATAATAACATATCAATTTCATTATTGCAT
Source organism: Chesias legatella (assembly GCA_947359385.1). Classification (NCBI taxonomy): domain Eukaryota; kingdom Metazoa; phylum Arthropoda; class Insecta; order Lepidoptera; family Geometridae; genus Chesias; species Chesias legatella. Next base: position 312,446 of record OX375792.1, read on the forward strand.
TTTTCAATAATGTTTTAAACATGTTTACTGTCATCACTGAGCCACAATTAATATTATTTTGGCGAACAACAAGATGAAAGGTCTAGATCTAACATGATAAAGTTTGTGCTGGCAATACGACTATTTTCGTTTTTTTATTTCACTTTATAGTAGTTTATTACAACGTTCTTTTTCGGATATTACCGGTTCCTCTATAAACCCCTTTTCTAGTGTTATAGTCAATGTCAGACACTCGATTAAAGTTCTCTTTCCATCACAAAACTTTTATTATCTGTTGTATTAATGGCGTTTAGAGACGCTTGTGATCCCTAAGGTTTGCGATTGCGAAGCTTGTTTAGCTGCATTGGAAGCGAAATTATAATTATACCACGCCGTTTCTACGACACATTATAAAAGTGTCTTAACAAATTGTGTATACTTGTTAAATATTAAAACAATGGCCGCTGTGCAAGGTCCACCGGGGAACAAGCCCTGGCCGGGGCGGCCCGGTATGCAACATCAGAACAGCCAAAGCGCAGCAAATTTGACTCTAAATCGGTCAATAAATTTGTATCCGCTAACCAACTACACGTTCGGCACGAAAGACCCGTTGTTCGAGAAGGACGCCTCGGTCCCGGCGCGGTTTCAGAGGATGAGAGACGAGTTCGCTAAGATCGGAATGAGGAGGTGAGGTTATTCTAATGGACAAATGATATCATTACGCTTAATTTAACCTCCGAGAGATAAATGAGTATAGCCATACACTTGAGTACCATGTCTCGATGGTAGCATAGCCCAAAACATACTACCAATCACTTGCACTTACTTGTAGCGCAAGCTGGTTTCCTCAGGCCACCAATGGGCCCTTGTTACGTGATGGGTGGAGGCCGCTAGTCCAGCCACCCTACTACCCTACCCATCACAGAAACTTGTTTTTTGTGGGCTCCCTTGCCCATAACTATATTCTAGGGTCCTCCCCTACCTACGACAAGACCCAAGCCGCATCTTATGCACCCGCACCTTTGAGATGTTACAGTGGTATGAAGACTGTTATTTCACCAGCAACCACATCTTTGAAATTGGCATGCACGCAAATGTATTACAGAAATGTGTACAGTGACAGTACTTCCCCAAATGAACTTGTTCACACACAAGTTCTACTGAATGTAATTGACTGGCCTCATAGCTCAGTTGGTTAGTAACCTTACCTTCTGCGCTGTAGGTCGTGGGTTCGATCCCCACTCGGGACAAACATTTATGTGACATTTGTAACATTGATGTTTGTTCTGTGTCTGGGTGTTAATATGTATTATATGTATGTATTTACAAAAGAAAAGTATATAAGTATGTATGTCAGTTGTCTGGTTCCCATGATACAAGCTATGCTTAGCTTACTTTGGGGCTAGATAGCGCTGTGTGACAATGTCCACCAATATTTATTATTATTAATGACTGCATCTCTACCTTGAGTTGTCTGAAATTAATTATAAAGGAATAAACTTTGATAAAAATATGATCAACTGCAGGTCGGTGGAAGGAGTGTTGTTAGTACATGAACATGGTCTGCCTCATGTGCTTCTATTGCAACTCGGAACTGCTTTCTTCAAGCTGCCGGGGGGAGAGCTCAATCCTGGTGAGGTGAGACAATATCTTTATACATTAATATATCATAAATATAATAATATATCATAATTTGACTGGCCTCACAGCTCAAGTTGGTAGTAACCCTATTTTCTGCACTGTAGGTTGTGGGTTTGGTTCCCACAGAGGACAAACATTTGTTTGGTGTGATGAACATAGATTTTTATTCTGTGTCTAAGTGGTAATATATGTTGTATGTATATACAAAAAGTATGTATATCAGTTGTCTGATTCCCTGATACAAGCTATGCTTAGCTTGCTTTGGGGCTAGATGGCACTGTGTGTGTCCACTAATATTTATTTATATATATTTACACCAAGACACAGTACAAACATCTATGTTCACACTGATGCTTGCCCTAGGTGGGAATTGAACCCATGACCTACAGCGCCTGGCAGAGTTGCTACCAACTGAGCTGTATGAGACCAGTGAAAGATATGTGTAATAAAATTTAAGGCTTGTGAATTGATATGTAGGAAATAAGGTTTGATTTTGATTTTGACTGCGGAGAAGGGAAAAGGGAAGAAACACCTTTGCCTGTCTGTCTGACTCCGCACTAGATAACACAGTCTTTTAACCTTCTTAATTGTCACATTTTCAGGATGAGATTGAGGGACTGAAGAGGTTACTGACGGAAACTCTTGGACGTCAAGATGGTGTCAAGCAAGAGTGGCTTATAGAAGATACCATAGGTAGAGTAGAGACTATAGAAACTATGCTATTGATACACTTCCATTTTCCGAAATAGTTTAACCCTCTATACAAACGGAGGGGTGTTATAAGTTAAACGCATGTATCTGTCTGTTGGCTAATACCACACAAATGCATTAACTATTCTTAATTTAGTTGTTTGTGTGAACGGTGACTTGATCGAGAGTATTTGGATCTGTCAAGCTGATGCAAAGCTTGCTGTGCTGTATAATTAATTAATTTATACCACTTTCTCGAAGCAGTGAAGGAAAACATTGTCTCAAACTGACGTTTCCTAGAACCAAAATCTCAAAGACAAGTGCTGGAAAGACTGAGGCGCATTTTAACCCTTTTACCATACTGGTTTGAGAGGGTCTGTTACAAAATATGTAAGTAAGCATTCGCTTTCATGTTTCAGGCAACTGGTGGCGTCCTAACTTTGAACCCCCGCAGTACCCATACATACCTCCGCACATCACCAAGCCTAAGGAGCACAAGAGGTTGTTCCTCGTGCAACTGCAGGATAGGGCTCTGTTTGCGGTCCCCAAGAACTACAAGCTGGTGGCCGCACCCCTATTTGAGTTGTATGATAACGCACAAGGCTACGGACCCATCATATCCTCCCTGTCTCAGAGCTTGTGTCGATTTAACTTTGTATATATGTAAGGTCTTGGTGTTTGAGTGGGGGGGGGGGGGAGGGTTAGGTCACAAATGATCATATCGGCTTTCTAACAAGGTATTTTGATACCAAATCAGCGAAAAACCTTTGAATCGTCCGTGGAAACTTATGTTGAGACGTTGAAATGTAGACTTTATATATATTACATCATAGCATATTCATGTTAGCTCTCATTTTTTATGTCTGTTCTAAACAAATTATTTCTAACTAACTTCCTCATGAAGTAGATTTGAAACTTGAAACATAGCTCAGAACTGGATAACAATGCAAACCAAAAGGCATAGTGTTTTTGTTATAGGCAGAGGTTACCACTTAACATCGGGTGGGCCATCTTGCTAGTTCTATAACTTACATAAAATGTGGATTTACTTAAGTCCTTGCATCTTGGAGACTTGAGAATCTTTTGTATATAAGGGTAAATATATTCAACACAGCACCATTTAAAAGTTTGGTGACAATTTGAAACTGGAGAACTAATATTGCACGCACTGTTCTACTTCATATCAGTAGACATGTATTCAGTGTTCTTCCATGGAAGTACTGCTATCATATCCATTTAAGAAACTTGTTTTACAGGCCAATGAGTGAAATTACAGCACAGATATCCTCAGGGTGATGCGATGTGATTTATTTCTTCTTAAACTTAATTTTTTCTTTAAATTATAATTAAATAATGGTTTTTATTCAAAATGAAGTATTGTCATATTATTATCAAAATAGATAAACCCGGCCACGCTTCATAATGGCTGAGTCTGATATTAATTAAGTTGTATTCCCCATTCTAACTTAGGTAGAAAATACTAATAAAAACACTTATATAGAAATGCAACGTTGTGTACTAATTTCGAGTCAATTGACTACTTTTGGAGTTCTGCAGACACATAAGGAGAGGAACATACCGAAGCTAAATTTTTATATATAAAGATAGCAAAATGACCAAGACCTAACGTATATTCCCAAATTAAATATAGATAAATATTGTACTCTACATTTGTTAGTTTAAGTATTTGACTAAAGTGTGTGACCGAATATGATGTTTTATTTTGTACCTCAAGAAAGAAGATTGTTTTAATTTAGTTTAGTTTTAAGACATAAATAATTTATTCATGTAATATACAACACTAATGGAAAACATATTCTTAGAAAATGTGAGAAGTGAATTCGACCAACCGGTGTTCGTTTAGATGCCTGGTTTTGTGGCCCTTGTAATGTTAATATTAATTGAAAATTATTTTAAAAGTGTAGAAATGAATATGATATATGCAGTGGAACCAATTCTGCTATCTAAAGGCTGTTAACCATCTAACCATCTAGAGATAGCTCAAATGTTGTGATGTCCTAGCATTTGATGGTAGGGTTTTTATATAGTGGTGATTCTGGACTAATTTTACGTCATGCATCTTTTTCTGTCCCTATTCAATCGAAAAAAATCGATCTAATATTAGTAAAAATTAACATTTTAGTCTTAATGGTTATAATATCATAGAAACATGGCTAATCACTAAATTTATTTTAGTTTCTCTTAGTCTCTTTTCATTCACTAAAGAGAGATAGAGATGCATGAACTTAAATTTAGTTTTATGTAGATCCAGCATTATATAAAAAAGAATGCAACCATATTGTTGCATTAAGTTGTATGTTTTTCAAATTAATATGAATATATAAACAAAAATGGATGTTATAATATGTATAACTGACTGGCCTCACAGTTGGTAGTAACACTGCCTTCTAAGCTGTAGGTCGTGGGTTCGATTCCCACCCAGGACAAACAGATGACAAGAATTGATGTTTGTTGTGTCTGGGCGTTAAAATAAATTTAAAAAAGTATATATGTATTCTATCAGACTTATGGTTCCCATAGTACAAGCTGCGCTTAATTTGCGGCTAGATGGCGCTGTGTGACAATGTCCACCAATATTTATTATTATTTTATGTATGAAATTGATTAACTCAACATGAAAATTGGGTCATCCAAGTTATTTTTAATGGAGGTTTATTACTGTCCATTTTACCTAGGGCAGAACATTCGCCTGCAGAGTTCTGCTAGTGTAAGTAGCTTACGAGGTACTTGCGAGGGTCCCAGGTTCGACAACTGGCCAGAAAAATGTGTGAGAACAAAATGTGTCAATTGTCTGTTATGTAATTCTTATCAATATTGCCTGATTATGCTCGATCTGTGATATATTTTCTTACTGTTATGTACATAATTTAAAGTAAATATAATTATTCTAAATGTAGTGGGATGAGCAAACTTATTTTTTAAACATAGAATCCAACTTAAACTCATTACGTAATTCTTTGTTGGAGAATTCTACAGAAATATTATTAAAAAAGCGTATAACTTAAACTGAAAGAGAAACTGTAGTGAGCAAACCACGTTCTATGTTTATTTCTAGTTAGAATTATCATCGTGATCGGAACTTTTATCAGTGAATTCGCTAATATTTTTACAAATGTACACCATATTGTACTAATTTCATATATTATAATAGGAAACTGCCAGTATATGGCCATATCCTTAAATATAGGAGTGATAATCGAGAGACCAAATTGTAATTGAACTAATGATTTTGTATCTGCAACTTTCCCCCACACTACTATGCCGTAACACAATACTGTGACAGTGTGAAATATGTTATTTGGCTGCGTATGTTGCAGACTTATTCTTTCAATTGTGTTATGTGTGGACCCCACTAAAACTTTTAGTATATATGTATAATCTATAGTGAGATATATAAACACTTCGTCTTTAATGTTGCCATTAGTATTCACTTGTGCAATTAATGAATTAATTTTGCACATTTAGTTTTCTTAGAAGAAAGAGCTAGTTGATCATTTATATAAATGAGAAACAGGAAAGGTCCTAGTATAGATCCCTGAGGTACGCCCTTATTAACCACTAACCCCGGAGATCGCTTTCTGCATACCCCAACTTTGTGTCCTATAATTCAGATAGGCGTTTAGATTTACATCGTCCTTTTTACCACAATGGTGTTATTTCTTGATAAATGTTTCATGACGTACGAAATCAAATGCCTTAGACAAATCTGAAGCATTTTGGGATCCTTTCCATGCCTCAAATATGTGTTACTAACCAACCAGTTGGTTTTATCACAATGGTTAAATTGTTTATCAACATATCAAAATGTAAGTATACTACTGTTGTAGGTATTATTTTTATCATTAAATGATTTTTATGGCGTCGTAAAAATATCAGATTAAATCTGTGTACCGTTCTTGGTGTGAAAAATAAAACGATGCTTTATTTTTTATTATTATTTCTGACGTTGAAATGTGGTCTTTGTTTTTGGTCGAAAGGTGTCGTCCACTACACTATTAACGATAGACATTATGGTAAGTAATTTGTTAAAATTAGAGTTCTAAATGTGATTGCGCCGTTTGCACTCTGCAATAGTGTTATCTGTTTGTTTATTTATTATAATGCTACACAGTTTGCTACATAACCGAACCGGGAATAATTATAAATACGTAGTAGGGGTAGAGGGTGCGGGGGAGGAGAGCCTATTTAGCCATTTAAGGACAATTACAAACTATCTATACATCAGTTCTCTTGATATCTTTATAGCTAAGTTGGTAATAGTTCTCCAAAGCGGGCTTATTCCTTTTATGATTCCACAGTATCTCCCACTGGGCATAGAAAAAAATTTAGGATAATGAAATTAGTGTCCATGGGTCCATTATGGTTTTTTGAAAGGCCTCAGTTCAGTTGGTAATAACTCTGCCTTCTTCGTTAAAGGTCGTGGGTTCGAATCCCACCTAAGACAACTATTTGCGTTACATATTAGTGACGACATAGATGTTTGTTCTGTGTGTGGGTTTTAGTACAAAAAGTATATAATGTATTCTATCAGTTGTCTGGTTCTCATAGTACAAGCTGTGCTTCGTTAGGAGCTAGATGGCGCTGTGTGAAATGTCAAACAATATTTACTTATTTCTATGCTGTTGGGAACTGTATTATGATGAAATAAGCAGCAAAGCGAGGATCCCGGGTTCGATGCTGACCGGACATTCGATCATTTCGATCACGCGTCTTGGATATTTGAATCTGTTTGTCCTGCCACCCCCGACACGGAATCGCAAATGTGTCAGCGTATTTCTATATTTATCTTCATACTACCTAACAATGTGTTGATATTCCATTAGCCTAGTGCAAATTGTGTAAACCTTATTTTGACACCAAAAGAAATACCGGCGCTGATTTTCAGATATTCATTCGCAAGATGTCATCCGTTCGGCACTATCCGATCTACAAAAAGAGATATGTATCAAATTCTTCGACACGCCTTCACGTTACAAAGCATCGATTGATAATAAGATATTGAACATACAAAACCTGAATATGAGTAAGGATTGCCAGCCGCAAAAATACAACTTTAATGCGGATGTTATTGTAAGTTTTTATATGGCATTTTTTTGTTTTGACAGCTGTCAAGATCAAGTATTTTTTTCTCGTATGGCATTTCCATTTGGTGCATTATTCCATCGATTCCATCTTCACCAAAGTACCTTCCAACTTCGACTGGCCTCATAGCTCAGTTGGTTAGTAACCCTACCTTCTGCGCTGTAGGTCGTGGGTTCGATCCCCACTCAGGACAAACATTTATGTGACATTTGTAACATTGATGTTTGTTCGGTGTCTGGGTGTTAATATGTATTATATGTATATATATACAAAAGAAAAAGTATATAAGTATGTATATCAGTTGTCTGGTTGCCATGATACAAGCTATGCTTAGCTTACTTTGGGGCTAGATGGCGCGGTGTGAAATGTCCACCATTACTATTATTATAAAAACTACAGCTACCTACATGCACAGTAGATAATATTCTTAGACATGTCATAAAAATAACAAAAAAGACAATTTGAAAAACTTTTCTCTGTCTGTTTGTTCTATCTTATCTCCGAAAGGGCTGTATTGATTTTGACGGGACTTTTCCTGGCAGATAGCTGATGAGGGGTAGGTTTAGGCTACTTCGGAGGGGTAAAATAGGGGTGCGTGATAAAACCAAATTCCACGCGAAATCGCGGGCAACAGCTACCTAATGTCATAATTACAACCGTTAGTAAACGAATTAAGTATATATTATGTGTATTTCCTGAAAAATATAATCTTAAATTACCTTATAGTAAGTCGATCACATTTCGATATACGTTTCGTGTGATAGTTAGGTACCTTGGCTGTTTTGTCTCGAAATAGATGGCTTCTGGTTTATAAGAAATCATCATTTGATTCAGAGATCATAGTTTTTTTTTGTGTTACTAAATAAATAAATAAAAATAAATCATATATCCCTTTATGTTTAGGAAATGTCTATCGGATACAAGTGCGTCAATGCAAGAGATGTCACAAGGATTGTGGTGGAAATGCTCCGCTCCAGTATAGGGCATACTGATGGTAGGTGTGTGGTAAAGTCAAAGTCAAAGTCAAAAACTTTATTTCCATACAATTCATAAAGAAATGGCTTGGAAACGTCAATATTCAAAACATAAGGTCACGCGTACTTATCGATAAGTTTGATGCCTGTTTAAACCCTATCCGACCCACCATGGGGAAGAACAGCGAAGAAACCCCTAATGGAGGGATTCCTTTTTTTTTCGCGAGCACGATATTTGTATCAATTGAGTACTTAGGTCTATGTTACATTTATGACTACATAATATACTAAAATAAGATATTACAGGATGTTTGTGGTAATTTTAGTAACGGTATAACTTATGACAAGTTCGTCTGGGGGACTTACTGCTGCCAAGTCGCGCATTCGCGTTACTGTGTTACAGAAAGGTGTGGTTACCGGTGAAATTACAGGCACATAAGATTCCACTGTTGCGTCTCAGACTTGAAAAATGTCATTACCACAGATCTCAAATTATATGGCGCGGTGTTTTTTTTTTCTGGTGTGGAGAGTTTCAGATTGGCCAGACAACTACGCCAGAGAATTATTAAAAAAGATCAAATTTTATTTATGGGTCTGAGTGGATAGCTTTAATTCGAGCATGTAGGTATGCTTGAAAGTTTAAAATTGACTTTGTTCATTTAGGCTACCGTCCCCCAAAGAGATGAATTCATTTTAATGGTCGTCAGACCCAGTGAGTTACAAGTCTATTATGTATTAAAATATTTGGTCAATATACTATTTGTTAATTAATTTGATTGTTTTGCCTTCAGTCAATAGCTTCGACTTGCATAGAAGGTTTCAAGAGCAGGTAAGCCTTCGATGACCTACTTAGTTACTTTATCTAAACTAATATTAATTTAGTCGAAAAACGTTGTAATGGAGAAGACTAGAGAGAGAGAGAGAGAGAGAGAGAGAGAGAGAGAGAGAGAGAGAGAGAGGGAGTATGAACTTCAAAGTGGACATGATTGTTAATAGCTGGGCGAGGCAAGCTTTAAAATCGGAGGACAATTCCGTTAGCGTCAATAAACATAAGCTAATTTGCTGGTAGTATGTACCGGTGAAATTACACGCACATGGCGACGTTCCATCTTAATGTCGCAACTCTCTTTTCCTCACTCAAGAAGAGAAAGAGACAAATACAGTGCGGCCACATTTTTTTTTTTTTAATTTAATACAGTTACGGAACGTGCCGACGCGACGGCCCACCTGGTGTTAAGTGGTAACCTCGGCCCATAACAACTGATGCGACTTCGGTCCTCCCCTACTAGGTACGACAAGACCCAATTCGCATCGTATGCGTCCGCAACTCTGAGACGTGAAGGCGGAATGTCTCATGTGCCTGTAATTTCACCGGAAACCACACCTTTCAAACCGGAACACAGTAATGCGAATGCTTCACTGCTTGGCGGCAGAAATGGGCATGGTGGCAGTACTTCCCCGGACAAACTTGGCGAGAGTTCTACTGCTCTTAAACTCTTACCTTGTAGTAGTTACTTTTTGTTTGACGTGCAGTAAATTTAATTTATTTAAGAGTTATTCATATTGTTAGATTTTATTCTACGTGTGCAATGAATAAATTAATATGAGTCATAAGTCAAAAGTTTTATTTCCATAGAATTCGTAAAGAAATTGCTTGGAAACTTCAATATTCAAAACATAAGGTCACGCGTACTTATCGATAAGTTTGATGCCTGTTCAAACCCTATCCGACCCACCATGGGGAAGAACAGACAGGAAACCCCTAATGAAAACCTAAACTAAACCCTACTTAATACTATTATAAGTAAGTAAAGAGTATGTATATATCCCAGGTGGAAGATAGCACTTTGCTCCTCTCCCCAGCGGATCGTAATTTCATAAACGCACACTACCACAGCGAATGTTCTGTGTCGCGTGGGATCGCGTCGCGTCGCGTCGGCTCGCAGGAGCAGTCAGCTGAGGACAACATCGGACACAACACAGATAAACTGTGGCCGCTGGGCGTTGTCTTGTATCATGTCGACAGTCGGCTGCGTTAGTATTCACTTTACAGATTTGTTTGCAGTTTAATGTTTCATTTCATTTCATTGTATAATATCCATTCATGACGCCTATTATATAGCCATTAATCATTTCATTTCATTTATTTATTTTTGTTTGTGAAGGTAGGTATACGTAATGGTGGTAGGGCTTAAAATTAGGTCACTAGATTCTGTTATGTGAGCATACTAACATTACAAACGTATTATTGCCAAAAAATAATTAAACACAATATAATATTAAACAGATGACAGTATTCATAAACTAATAGATTTCTAAAAGCGTACACTTAAAACCTACATAGTACGGATTCCGTACGGTGCAATATTATATTATAATAGCTGTGTGGAGTTCGGTTTTATCGCGCACCCCTATTTAACCCCGTCGGAAAAGTAGCCTAAGTTACACCTTGTTACATCAGTTATCTGCCAGTGAAAGTCCCGTCAAAATAGGTACAGCCGTTTCAAAGATTAGCCGGAACAGACTGACAGACAAAAATTGTAAAAAAATGTTGTTTTAGTGTATGTACCGTGTATACATCCATATGCACTTAGTAAAAAGCGGTTATTTTAATATTACAAACATACAATCCAATTTTATTTATTTGTAAAAAACTAAATTTCAAAAGCGGGAATAACTTTTTTTATTCCAGGGTAGCAAATATAAAAATTAATATAAGATTTAAATTGTTGTTACATTTGGGTAGTTTGGGATACGTGGGAAGTTACTTATGCTTATGCTTGCTTGTTTTTGTAAAAAATTCATTTACTCACGTGTCCATTGTTGTAAATAATACTGTCTGTGTCAAAATAAATCATTTTTCTTTCTCTTTCTTATTTCAAAATAAATGTTTTTCTTTCTATATTATAAATGTATCTGTCAGGAAACTCTCGACACCACGTGGAGTTGCAAGAAGCAATGGCGGCCATAGAGCTGGGCTCGTGTGTCGTCTTCCAAGAGATGTTGGACGATGTGTTGTCCGCGCGCAGCGTGCTCTCGTTTGCGGAGCACGGAGCCGACGCGCCGCACTTGGGCTTCGTACAAGATAACCAGGTGAGTGTCTTACAACACAACTAGGCCAGTGTCTTACAAGATAACCAGGGGGCTGTCTTACAAGATAACGAGATAGGGTTATTACAAAATTACCCGGGGGCTGTCTTACAAGACAACTAGATAGGGTTATTACAAGATTACCAGGTGGCTGTCTTACAAAGACAAACAGGTAGAGTTCTTACAAGATTACCAGGTGAGTGTCTTACAACACAACTAGGTCAATGTCTCACATTGAAACTCGGCGTCTGTACCATTGGGCCACCTCTTTTATTTAAATAACTTATTCTAGGAAACTCTTCATTTTCACGATGAAGGAAAACATCGTGAGATACCAACACGAGTTAAGCCAATTCGAAGACATGTGTCAAGTGCTGGGGCGGAATTTCTGTGGGGTTCTAAATTAATTCACCACCCTGGTCCGAGAGAGCTAGTGAATCGATTATTAGTAGTAGTAAAACCTTTTTCCTTCCAGACAATTTCCCTTGTAGCAATGATAGAGGGCGCTCCAGGCCACACGGCGCACACCCTGAACTTGCTGATGCGAGCGCTCGGCGTCCCCATGGCGTCCAACCGATATGATAGAGATTTCTATGTCACTGTCAACTGGCATAACGTACAAAAAGGTTGGTACCGACCCGTCTCCAACCAGCAGCAAACATTTTGGAGGTTACTCTTTAAAAAAAATGAATTTTCTTTATTTCTCTTTAGATGGTGAGCAATATCGAGTGTAAATAAATAGTAATTGTCGCCATGTTGCAAGGACACGACTCGTGGGTATTCACGCGTCTTGTACTGAATGCATGCTTCTTAAAGAGTAACCTCCATTTATCTTTTAACTTGATTTGAAAACATTATTAATTAATAAAACATTATTAACATTATTAATTATTATTTGACACATTATTCACAAAAAAACATACTGGCTTTGTCTGTGTGAGACAGTATATAATTATTATAATTCAGGCAAGGAGCATTACCTAGAGACGACCCCATTAGGGTTGACAGCAAACATCCCCTACGACTTGGAGAGCGCGACGCACGCGCCGGCTAACTATATGTGCAGGGACTGCTCCCGCGGAGAGACCACGGTCCAGCCCGTACAGGTACTACTCACGTGTCCCTGGCTCTCGAAGGGTTAGAGTGCGCCTCAAACAGGCTCCACCCGTGCACATGATAAAAGTCTTTAATTTTAACAATGTTCTCTTACGATGTTTTACTAAAAAAAAATACATTGTCACAGCGCCATCTAGCCCCAATGTAAGCTAAGCTTAGCTTGTGTCATGGGAACCAGACAATTGATACAATATGTTTATACTTTTTTGTAAATACATACATATGAAACACCCAGACAGAACAAACATCTATATTCGTCACACAAATGTTTGTCCTGGGTGGGAACCGAACCCACGACCTACAGCTCAGAAGGCAGTTACTAACCAACTGAGCCGCGAGGCCAGACAATAACGTGGTATTCACTGGTAGGACTACATGTGGCAACGCACGCTGACGATGGGCCACCGAACGGACCTGAGCGAGGGGGACAAGCGATACCTCCGTCTCCTTTACAGCAAGCCCTGCACGCAGAGGTACGCCACACGATCATAATAAACTATTTACTAAAACCATAGACAAGTTTTTATTTATACCTGATGATGTTTTGTTTAGTTATAATTTAATGTAAGTAATTTATATGATTGTATCTTTGTGTGTATTATTTATTATGACTACCTAACGTTTGGGCACTTTGGATTTATCTGTAAGCTCATTGTGTAATTTAATAAATAAATAAATATCGTCTAATACCAGATCATCCAATTTCCTGTTAGCTGGCAACATATTAGTATTCGAATTTTCAAAATGTCACTGTCAGGTAGGTAACGGGAGGGTGAGATTTATTAAAAAAAAGAATAGATTTTTTTTTTGTCAATTTGATTGTTTACAGAGAACAATCCTAACTAATATTATAAATGCGAAACTATGTTTTGACTGGCTTCATAGCTCAGTTGGTTAGTAACCATACCTTCTGCGCTGTAGGTCGTGGGTTCGATCCCCACTCAGGACAAACATTTATGTGACATTTGTAACATTGATGTTTGTTCTGTGTCTGGGTGTTAATATGTATGTATTTACAAAATAAAAGTATATAAGTATGTATATCAGTTGTCTGGTTCCCATGATACAAGCTATGCTTAGCTTACTTTGGGGCTAGATAGCGCTGTGTGACAATGTCCACCATTATTATTATTATGTTTGTTTGTTACGCTTTCACGCCTAAAACGCGGAATCTATTATGATTTTGATATGGATGTACTCTGGAGATGGTTATAGGCTACTTTTTTCGCTAAAAATTAAGAGGGTGGGTTTAGGGGAGGAGTAAACTTTGTATGAAACTATTGGTTGACAAAATTAACATTAACGCGAGCCAAGCCGCGGGTAAAAGCTAGTATATAAAGTTTAAGAGTCACGGGCGCATCCGAGGCGACTTGGGTCTTGTCGTACCTAGTAGGGGAGGACCCAAGTCGCATCGGTTGTTATGGCCCGAGGTTACCACTTACCACTAGGTGGGCCGTCGGCTCGTTCCGCAACTAAATAACATAAAATAAATATAATTCAAATTCAAAACATTTATTGCACTATGTTGTTATAAAGTAGAAAGGTACATCAAATACCTAAACAAGAAAACCAAAGTGTCTTGTCTGTCTGTCTGAGCGCGATAAACTCAATAATTCCCGAACGGATTTTCACCAATGGTCGGAGTAATTCACGACGAAGGTTTGGCATTACGTGTCTAAAACAAAATGAAACCTCCTTTTATGAAATGCAAATAATTTCTCCTCATATACAAATAATTCAACATCAAATAATAAATAACATACCTACATGGTAACAGTAACACTTCAACTTAGTTTTAAATAAAATTAATTTATTAACATAAAAATCCCTATTCGGATAACAAACATGAAATTTATAATGTAGTCATAAAATACTTTTGTGATGCGTAAGTTAGAAGACGTGATGCATTAAAACTGGCCGAGATTCACACATACAAACACACATACACACACACACACACACACACACACACACACACAAAATAAATCCAAGTCAAACACAGATAATGTTTACCTTCCTTTACTTTTGCATGTCCATTTAATACTATTATTTTATTAAGTTTTGATATGTAATTAAATCATTTTACATAATCCACTATTGCGCAAATATTTTTCTATGTATACATTTAGCGGAAGCTACAGTTTTCCTGGACCAGTGTTGAACTATTTTCTATTTCTATTTATTGCATAAACATCTAATTACGGGCAAGGTACAAGGTACAGTTTAGAACTTAGGCGCCAGAGACTCCACCTTGGAGTAGTCAATGTTTGAAGAGTAGAACTTGTACTGCTTGTTTCTGTACTCCTCTCAAGGCTTGGGGTTGTTCGTGTGAAAACCTTCAAAAGGCCCTACCCTTTGCTTCGGGGATGCTACGAGCGTGTGTGCGATTTTTACTCGAACTAAAAAACACCATGGTGGCCGACCTCTGCGCATTCGAGGAGCCCGGGAACGTTGCTTTGAGGCCCGATCCCGGGAAAGCTGTGAAGCCTCCCAGACTCCGCATGCCCTTGCACGCCACGGTGCTCAGGCAGCCATCCCTGGACCAAATTTGGGTGGGCAGTCACAGGACCCCCGAGCTATGTCCGCCCTCGGATCCAAAATGTTATCTCCTTGGCAAGAGAGGTGAGCCCCCTAAGGAGCTTGGGGTCCGGGTCGCAATCGACGAGCGACCTGGCCCTGCCGTCTCCGAGTGGGATCGGACCTTTCTCGATCCCGCTCAGCGGTCTCTTTCTTGACCATAACGGTCTCACAGAAGGAGACCACCGCCTTCCACGCCGTCTCATCTTCCAGCATAGTCGCTACTACGCTAGGAAGAGAGAGGTCCTGCCCGATCTGGGTCACCAGGCTTCTCCGCTCAGCATCCCACGAAGGGCACTCTTCGAGTGTGTGCTGAGCGGAGTCTTGGCCCCTCCCGCAGTGGTGGCATTGTGACGTAAGTTCGAGTCCAATCCGATTCAGATATTCACCAAAGCAACCATGCCCGGTGATTATCTGAGTCAGCCTAAAGGTGACGTTCTCCTTCCTCCTCAAGCAGGCTTCAAAGACTGGGAGAAGAGCACTGACGGTGCGCTGGCGCAGAGATCTCGGCTCATGGAGGCTCTCGTGGCAGCGATCAAGCGCGCGTCGGTGCGGTGCTCCTCCCCTCGCACTTCAGCAGGCGCAGTGGCTACATCTTGGCGGAGAGGATCGTACACACGTGCGTCCATCAGTAGTATCCGCCAGTATGTCCAGGGGTGGAAACCGTGCCAGGACAGTCGCTGCCTCAAAAGATATCGTGCGATATCCCCGTACTATCCTGATGGCCACTAGCCGCTGTAGGCTATTGTACATAGTCCTGCAGCGCCTCACACCTGTTAACCGATTCCACCAAACGGGTGCTCCATAGAGAGCCATCGACCGTACGACCCCCGCGTAAAGACGGCGAACTCCTTCACTCGGTCCCCCAATATTGGGCAGTAGTCTGTGCAGAGCACCCGCTACCCTCTTGACCCGGGGAACCGATCTAGTGAAATGCTCTTCAAAGCCCCAGCGACCGTCTAAGGTAAGGCCAAGGTACCGAAGGTACGGCCCCACCTGGACGTCAACGTCACCCACGCGAACCGATGAACTGGGCGGTCCTCTGCTCCGTGGTATCCTGTGGAACCACAGCGCCTCAGTTTTCTGAGGAGCTACACGCAGTCCAAGCTCGTCGATCTTGGCCACCACACTAGCCACCCCCCGTTGGGGTTGTTCTTCTTGCTCTAGGCCAACTAAACCAGAAGATATACCCACATATACCCGCTTTATTTATTTATTTATTAAGGTACCAACAGCTACAAATTTATAATTTAAACATAAAACTAATTAAAAAGTATATACAGCCAATTATAGGTATCTCTAATTTAAACATAAGCATAAAGCTAAAAATAATAAGTTCCTACACATAATTATAGATAATATAAAGGTAATATATATAAATAAAAATAAAAGCATCATAAGTGTGTGAGATTATCTGTGTGTGTATGTGTGTGTGTGTGTGTGTATGTGAGAGAGATTATCTGTGTGTGTGTGAGTGTGTGGTGTGTGTGTGTGTATATGTGTGTGTGTGTATGTGTGTGTGTATGTGTGTGTGTGTATGTGTGTGTGTGTGTGTTGTACATATTGTTATACAATGTTTTTTGCGTTTAAAGATGATTTTAAGGTATCGGTAATTTTTTTCGGTACGAGTTTTTACTATTGTTGAAAATATCTATTTCCGAGAAACGTTTATTATAATTCGAACAAATACGACTGATCGATTCATTTTTACCGTAATTAGTGGTATGGAAGGGAAGAGAAAACAGTTTTGTATGTGTATGACGCGTTCGCTTTGTTGGAACATTCAAATTAATAGTGGCTAGCAGAGTGGGGGATTCTAAATTATTATTCAATATATTTTAAAGCATCATATTGTCTAATAAGCTACGTCGGTCTTCTAACTTCATAATATTATACTGTCGGCAACCACTTTCGTAATCGGAGAATACTCGATACCTGTAGTTTAAGTACTTCACAAATTTTCTTTGAATTCTTTCGATTGCATTTTTGTACGTTATATAGCTCGGAGACCAAATGCAGCTAGCGTATTCCAGTACGCTACGAACGTAGGCGTAATAAACTGACTTTATACATGTGAGGTCGGAAAAAGGTTTGCAGGTACGAATAACAAATCCTAGGTTCTTATATGCTTTTTTGTAATATGATCGACATGATGTGCCATAGTAAGTTTACTGTCGAGTATGACACCTAGATCCCTTATGACTTTAATTTTTTCAATTATTATATTGTTTAAACTATAACTATAATTTATAGGAGTAGGTTTCCGAGTAAATGAAATTTGTTGACATTTTAGAACGTTCACGGTAATTTTGTTTTTTTCATAATATTCTGAAAGTGCGTCAATTGTGCGCTGTAGATTGCGACAGTCTTCATCATTTTTGATTTTACAGAAAATATTTTTATCATCGGCATATAAAAGATGATAGTGATTATTTGAAAAACATTTATATATATCAAATATGTACGCGTTGTAAAGAAGGGGTCCAAGATGGGATCCTTGTGGAATTCCTGAAGGAATGTTTACGAAATCCGATCTATAACCGCCAACCACTACTGCTTGGGATCGATTACTTAGGTAAGATTTTACCCATCTTAGGAGGTCACCGTGGATCCCAAGTTTATCAAGCTTAGCAATCAGGATGAAATGATCTACACGATCGAATGCTTTCTCAAAATCTGTGTAGATCACATCAACCTGGCCTCCACCTTTATATTTTAAATAACTAATTTATTATCTGTATAAATTTTTTTTTATGCTCAACACCAAGACGTCAAACGAACGAAGCCAGACGAAAAAAAAAAACACCAAAAAGTATTTAATCATCTATCTCGACGGGCTGCAAACTGGCAACATTCGCTATCATAATACCTCTTTGACGGTTGAACGTCACACCGGCGACACGATCCCGTTTGGCGAAGTTACATACATGCTTTAAAAATATATAAGACCTCTTGAAACTCATATTACAATTATTACATTTGTGCTTAATAAACCCCTCCTGGTGTGCCTCCTGTATGTGTTTCTTGAGGTCGCGTCTTTTCACTTTTTTTTTACATATTTTACATATAATTTCGACTACTTTTCTTTGACCGCACGGATATACGCTGTGCAGACCCACTTTGCACGGCTGATCCGTCACTTGCACGGCGGTGTCGGGAGCTAATCGCTTCATCAGAATAGTGTTGGGACCCATTTTAGTCATCTCCACAATGTTTGTTGTGTTGAGAACACTTTCGCACCACACTTGGTTGACCTTCTTAGACTCGAACTGCGTGGTGCCCGCCCAAAGGTTGAAGTGGCACTTTCTTATGTGATATTTCAGCTTCCAATATGCATCGTATGAAGAGTCTTCGCACGCGTTGCAGCGGTATTTCTTCGCTTTTACATTACTCTGGTTCTGGTAGCTGAAAATCCAAATAGGACATGATTATAATGTCTAAATGTAAAATTATAATAGTCCATATATCAAACATTTCTCAGGCAGGGCATAAACTGCATGAAAGGAGCCATTAGGTGCAGAGATCATGGGGTCCAGTACAGACCGCAACTTTCAATCTGGAGGTCGCCGGTTCAACTACTGATGTGCACCAATAAGTTTAAATACGTATTCAAAACTGAAGGAAAACATCGTGTGGAAACCGACATGTTTTAGAATCAAAACATAGTCATGAGTTTAGTGAACTAAAGGAGCCTCTTTGAGGCGCACTTTAATACACCACACTGGTCCGAGGGAGCCAGTGACAAGATAGAATAGAAAAGAATATATATTTATTGTACACCATAAGTAAAAAACATGCAATAATACTGCTGTAGATATGGGCGGATTTATCGCTAAAAAGCTATCTCTTCCAGGCAACCTTTGGAACAGGATATGTGCTTACAACTATGAATGATGGCATACAACATACTATAATTAGATAGCAGTAGTCAATTCCTTTCACAACACTGTACAGAAATTGCAAATCCCATATAACTGTATTTGCAGTAAAGTAATTTTACTCAGACAGTACCTTCTTCGACTTCTCAATACTTTGGTAGTTTTTGGAGGCTCCATGAGGCCACTAGCTTTATCACTTATTTGATGTAAAGTATTTTTCAAAAAAATATTTATTAAGTATAAAGTCGTTAAATGTTTAAAAAACTTCAGGTTGAAGAAAACTTGGAAGAAACTGCTTCAAAATTAATTTGTTCCACCGCATTCTAACTGGTACATACATACATAAAAAGTATAAAAAAACATTGCCTTATCAAAATATCTCACTCAAGAATTTATCAGTAAAGCCAGATAAAAAAAATTATCTGGAATTGTATTAAAATTGATCATTTAAAATTCATTGTTTGAAATATTGTAGAAATATCCTGTTCTCTTTTTGAGTTGGAGCATAGCTGTCATTATTTTGCCTATTATAACCATTACATAATCAACTTAATAATGTATTTTAATAGCATTTAATTTATCAGATATTTTTGCATCACAACAATAAAACTTATATTTTAAAACAATTATTTATTTAATAATAAGCTAAAACTACAATATTTGTTACCACTAAAACCATGAACATATCTCTGTAAATATCATAAATGTGCACAAAATATTGCAAAAAACAATGACTCCAACTCATCTGATATTATAATCTCTCATAAAAAAAACTTCATTTATAAACCATTTGATTAAATCATTTTTTTCACAACACTAGATTACTACAAGGATGACAGTTCTGTGTAGGTTACCGGCAATGCTGCCAATATAACTAGCTCTAATCAATAACCTGGCGGAGTTAGCCAACCTAGGATACCTAACTCTGCTATCCTATATTCAATATGGAGATAACCCAGAGTTTACTGTTGTTAAGTTGCATGGTAAGGATTCTGGTAAACGTAAACAGAGGTACTGGTATGCCCCATTACTGGATAACATCAAAATATAACAATTAAAATATATCCACCTTGTATCTCCGTGCAAAAGCCTCGCGTGCAGGACTAAATTCCCGCGGTTTCTGAACTCCAGCTTACACCAATGGCACTGATGCAGCACGACCTTGCCCGTACACTTCCCAACATGTTTTTCGAGTGTAGTTTTCTTCCAAAATTTACTTCCACAATCACATAAAAAAAATTTGTTCAGACTGCTAGTGATGTCTAAGGTGAGACCTTTTATTATTATTCCATTCTTCCGTGGTCTGTTTCTATACATGACTGAAAGTTACTTGAAATCATTGCTGGTATGTAAAACGAGTAACAACTTCTCAATTGATAGTGGATGGACAATTTTAAATGTCTATTGTGACTGCAGTTGCTTAATTTCTGTTTATTACGACAGCAAATCAATGTACGGAATTTAATGTGGATTATACTTCTGGATTAGTTGTAAAACTCAAAAATGAAAGCCATATAATTACTCGAAACAATCACACACTTCGTTCACAACAAACATGACAGTGACGTTTGTCGTCACGACATATAGTCTGTCAGTGTTGCCATGATCGATATCAAAATATCGTAATAGAGTTTTTGCGACTTTTTGACTTACTTTACTTTCAATAGCTAATACTTTTAATATTTAATCGTCTATTAATTCTTGTCTAAATTCTTCGACATATGAGAATACCAAAATAGCTTGGGATAGCATTGGACGTCGGCACAAACGATTTCAAGAAAGTCAGATGTGATGTGAGTCGGAGGGATCACCAGGTTAATGTAGTAAAATAAAGTAAGTTACTACATAAGCGCTTTACTATTAGAAATACGATACGCAACGTTTTTCAGATAATAATTATGGTGGTTTTTAATCTAATTGTATACATTCATGTCATTTCGTATTATTTGTTTTTTTTGTGCGGTTCATGTTTTACTTGTTTATTGTTTCAAACATTTTTGGTAGTTCTACTGTCAGACTGCGATTCTGGCTGGCATCACTGCTGTTGACATTGACAGCAAAATAATCACAACCATTTTGTGTTTTTCTACAATTTCTACATATTAAAAGTTAAATACAAAGAAAAGAAGGCAAAAAGGAAAAAAAGAATTTTTATATATTTAATCGACTATTACTTCAAATCTGTAACTCCAAAATGAACCTCACTCCTCAAATCAAGAATGTGAAGGGCGGACTGCAGAGGTAGATTTAAGATTTTTTGGAAACACTAACATCAAAAATATTCGCTACAAGTCTGTGATGTGATCAAAAAATTGTGAAAGGATTTGTTTATATACGTGATTTGTTTCGGATAGGATTTAATTTAGAATACAATTCATACTACGAGATCAATACTGACTCCAAAAATGGGCCCAAGGAACAAAATGATTGCAAAAAGCTGCCCGAAATGTGGAATGCAAGTAAGTGAATCAACGTACACTAGTATTCCATCTGGTGTTCTATATTCGAGAAAGTAGTATATAACAGTGAATACATGATCGATTAACCTAGGCTCTTTTCAAAAAGGCAAACTTTAATGATGTGAGGAGACTACCCGAGAACTAGGAAGATCATCATATTGGATTCATCTCCATATGTCTGACATATGTCTCGCCTGCCTGGGATTTCAGGATTTCATTTTTTACAAATGATTTGTGACATATTTAAATAAATAATAATAAAGAGTAAATAAATAATAATGGTGGACATTTCACACAGCGCCATCTAGCCTCAAAGTAAGCTAAGCATAGCTTGTATCATGGGAAACAGACAACTTATATTTTTTTTATTTTTTTTTGTAAATACATACAATTCATATTAACACCCAGACACCGAAAAACCATCTATGTTCGTCACACAAATGTTTGTCCTGGGTGGGAATCGAACCCACGACCTACAGCTCACAAGGCAACTAACCAACTGAGCTGTGAGGCCAGTCAATTTGATTATCAACATCATTTCTTTGCCGTTATCCCACATTAGGTGGTTATATCATTATTATAATATATTGATTATATCACAAAGCAACCCTCTTGGCGTTGGTAATTTCACAAAAACCATTTTCAGGTGGCGGTAGCTTCCAAGTCATGTAAATGTGGGCACACGTTCTTTGCGTCGCGACGTGCGGCCGACTCGTTACCCGCGGTGGAGGACACCAAGCGGCGGACGGGACGAGTGAGACGGTCGCAGCCCCAGTTCTATGACGCTCAGCATTACCAAAAACAGATCAAACGCAGAGTGAGTGACCAACTTAATATTTAGAGGAGATTGACAGGCCATTTTTCTAAATCAAACTAAAGCATTCGATAATTTACATTTATTTTATGAGTACTGCATTATAAATAACAATATTTATTTATCCAAAAAAAAAGTTTTTTTTGTCTTTGTATCAAAAATAAGCTACTTATCTATGTGTCCTATATGTACACAGTTAATGCTATGTCTGATTTAAATAATAAATTTACAGTCAGTGAATTCACAGTTGCTTCCTACTAAATATAACTACTAAATTTATAAGAGCAGTAGAACTCTCGCCAAGTTCGTCCGGGGAAGTACTGCCACCGTGCCCATTTCTGCCGCCAAGTAATAACGCGTTCGCGTTACTGTGTTCCAGTTTGAAAGGTGTGGTTGCCGGTGAAATTACAGGCACAAGAGACATTCCACCTTGACGTTCTCAAGAGTTCCGGGCGCATACGATGCGACTTGGGTTTTGTCGTACCTAGTAGGGGAGGACCCAAGTCGCATCGGTTGTTATGGGCCGAGGTTACCACTTACCACCAGGTTGGCCGTCAGCTTGTTCCGTAACTACATAAAAAAAAAAAAAAAAAAAAATATAATTTTATAATGGAATGTTTCTAGACATTATAAATATTTAAATAACACATTTGGTTGTCTCAAAACAACATATTTCCTGTTAATTTAAACAATAAATCGTGTATATAAATATTGCTGAAAGATTACAGAAATCATTCTGACCTTCATCTGTCTATACAAATAAATAAAATAGAAGTGTCTGTTTATAAAAATAACAGCTTCCTACTAAATATATGTATGAAAGTAAGTACAATATATGCAAAAGAAATTGTTTGTTTGTTCTGGCTAATCTCCATAATGGCTGGATTGATTTTGACGGGACTCTCAAGGCAGATATCGGATGGTACAAGGAATAACTTATGTTACTTCTTCCCCATGGTGGGTCGGATAGGGTTTGAACAGTAATCAAACTTATCAATAAGTACGCGTGACCTTATGTTTTGAATATTGACGTTTCTTCTTCTTCTTCTTCTTCTTTTTATTTTGGCGTGCGTGGCTATGATGCCTTCGACTTTGCCACCAACAACGTTTTCAGCAAGATTTCACGTAATAAGACGATGGGATTAAACAGAAAAACAAAAAATAAAATAAAAAATGGCCAGTTTGGATTGGGGGAGTCTCATAGATAATTTCAATTTCTAGATGATTTTTCCTCCTTTACCATCTAAAAGAACAAAACAAGGACAACACATTAACATCACATATAGACATATAAAGACACGTAGTGACATGCGTTATACGATTATTATAATATTATCGATTAATTTATATTGGGTAGTTAATCTATGTTAATAGTTAGTTAGTTAAACATATAAGGAAAAAAAAAATTAAAGTTTTATTTTATTAACATTTATGAATTTGCAAATTTTTGCAACTAAGGACATATTGAAAACTAAGGATAGTAAAAAATTTGCACATAGTGGTCTCGGTATTTCAGTTGGAATGATATCATACAGAGATTGCCGCAGCCTCGTACAGGAGAAAAGAATATGATCTACATTGCCTTCGTCCAGTCCGCATTCGCATAGTGAGTGGTCTCTGATTCTAATTTTTGCAAGATGTACCGGTGTACAAACATGGCCAAGTCGGAGTCGACTTATGACTGAGCTTGTTTGTTTATCGGCTTCTCGATATTTAAAAAACCATGGCTTTGCCGGAATTTCTGGTTGAATGTTTCCATAGTGTTTGCCTTTTAGAGATCTGGACGAAACCCACATTCCCGACCAGGATGTACCCAAATGAATACGAGGTACTAAGCAGAGATCATGACAGTAAATTTTAAGGTATTCACTAGATCCTATGTGGGCAGCTTGTTTGGCGCAGAGGTCTGCTACCTCATTACCAGGGATCTGGGAGTGGCCAGGCACCCAAGCCAGGACCACAATATGCTTGAGTTCGTGACATTTGAATAGGTGTTCGCGAATTTTAAGGATGATTGGGGCAGGTTTGGATCTGAATGGATTGGATAAGATTGACTGTAGAGCGCTTTTGGAGTCCGAAAATATAATTACATTGTTTAGGTTATGTGATATAGCAAAACGAATACTTTCTAGAAGTGCTATTGCTTCACCGGTAAATACGGAGTTAACTGGAGGGCACTTGAAGCTAAGAACAATTTTGGAAGAAGGAAACCAAACTGCCGCACCAACATGGCTAGTACTATCTAATTTGGAGGCGTCTGTGTACATTGTGAGCCATCCTCGATATTTACTACTCAAATGTTCATGAAATTTTTCACGGGCATTAACAGATCCTTTAACTACTCCAAAGTCTAGAATAACGTTCGGCTGGTGTACTAAGGCTTCGTATGGGGTAGAAAAGAGAGGCATGACTGGGATTTGGACAACTGGATGAGGTAGCCGACAAAACTTCCTGAAACTGCGGATTAGACACGGGATTTTATCCTGGTTATCGTCTAAAGATGGTTCTAATAAGACATAAAGATCGTTAAGTTTTTGTAGAAGAGGATGATGGGAATTTTGGAGAAGTTTGAAGAAAAACCGATCAGCTAAGTACTGTCTTCGAAGCGTAAGGGGGGGATCGACACACTCTACCTGCATCGCATTTATTGGTGAGGACTTCATTGCTCCGAGAATTATTCTAAGACATCTTGCCTGCACCTTATCTAATTGTGTGAGGGCAAATTTGGTACTTGGGTCTAAAAGAAATGATCCGTAGTCCAGATGACTTCGGACAATGGCATTATACAAAAGTTTTTGACAGTAGGGGTGTGAGCCCCACCAAACACCAGAAAGAGAGCGAAGGACATTAATGTTTTTCTCGCATATCTCAGTTATATAATTAGTATGATGAAACCCTGATAATCTGGAATCTAACTGAATACCCAGAAATTTTGCACTATTGACCTGCCTTATTTGTTCGTTTCCAACATAAAGATCAATATTGGGGATAAATCGTTTCTTAGAGAATACGACGCAACTGCTTTTAGATGCCGATAATGATAGGCCATGATCTTCTAGCCATTTGTGTAGCAAAGTAAGCGCCGTATTTAGGTTATTTTTAATAACATTAAGAGAGTCCGATCTCATATACAGTATTAGGTCATCTGCATATTGTAGTACTTGGCATAAAGGATTTATTGAACGGTCAAGATCATGTGTGTACAAGCTGTAAAGCAAAGGGCTCAGAACAGAACCTTGAGGTAGGCCTTTCCAAACGCATCGAGCTGGTAATAGTTCATTCTGATGTTTGATATGGATTTTCCTATCCATTACAACATTGCTTATATAACGGACAAGCCTCTCAGGGATGCTCAGCTGGTGAAGTTTATTCCTGAGTACCGGAAGCAAAACATTATCGTAGGCAGCAGTAATATCTAGGAAGACCGCTACAAGAGTCTCCTTTTTAAGAAAAGAGGTGCGAATGTCTGTCGTGATTAAACTCAGACTATCCAATGTACCCATCCCCTTTCTGAAGCCGAATTGAGTTTTAGATAGGATGTTTCTACTCTCTACAATCCACTCTAGCCGGAATTTGACCATATGTTCCATGATTTTGGCTAGGACAGAAGATAATGCAATAGGCCTATAAGAATTTGGTTCTAAAGGGTTCTTGTTAGGTTTCAAAATCGGAATTATGATTTGCGTCTTCCAATGATCTGGTACACCTCCAGTCTCAAGGAATTTATTAACTAAGTTTAGGTAATATTGTTTAGCATTAGTGGGCGATTTTGTTAAGAAGGAGTAAGGGATACCATCTATTCCCGGCGAAGTATCGTTTAAACCATCCAGAGCAAATTCGAGCTCATACATAGTAAAATCACGGTCAAATTTAGAAAGAGATGATAGAAATGATGTAGAACTAGGAAGATCATCAGAATGTGGAACAAATGTTGGTGCTAATCTATCACTAAAAGCATGTATCCATGATGTCGGGTCAAAAGAAGTTATGTTGGGACAGTTAAAAGTACCCCTATACCGTTTAATTTCCTTCCAGACTATGGCTGCTGGCGTCCTAGGTGACAAATTTGAACAAAAAGTTTTCCAGCCTGTTTTGTTTTTAAGTGAAAGTACTTTTCTTGCTTTGGCTGCACCGCGTTGGTATTCAATAAAATTTTCTTCTGTCATGCTGTTGTTATAGTTTATCTCTGCTGATTTTCTATTTGCAACTACCAATGAGCATTCAGAGTCCCACCAGGGGGTGGAGATTTTACAATTTCTAGAGGCTTGTTTTTTAACAGGTATATGCCCATCAGCACTAGCAATTATTGAATTAACAAAGTCAGAATAAGCAGTGAGGAAATTATCGGAATTGATGGGCACAAGGTTATCTACTGAGTTGCTTAGGAAAGAAGAAAAAGATGTCCAGTCAGCTCCTGAAAGTCTGTACTTTAAAGATGGATTGAAGTTATAATTTGGGGTGGAGCGGTTTGCAATAGTCATAACAATTGGGAAGTGATCACTTCCATACGAAATAGGTAGAGTTCTCCAAGACAATAGAGCTGAAAGTGAAGAGGAGCATATGGTCAAATCTACTGCACTTCTTGGGTCTTGTGATGGCAGGACTCTGCGAGTTGCAGAGCCATCATTTACGACATAAAGATTAGCCTCATCAAATATTTCTAATAATAAGCGGGCAAACGAATCACAGTGTCCAGAACCCCATGAAGTGTGATGGGCATTGAAATCACCCAATAGGATAACAGGAGGAGGTACAGAAGAAATAACCATAAGAATATCGGGGATGAGTTGGGATCTAGGATGAGGTATATAAATAGAAATGAATGATATATTAAGGGCTCTTACTGCCACTATGTTGATTTCTGAAGGGAAAGATGGTAAAGATAATAAAGAAAAGGGTAAGTTGCGCCTTATAAGTAAGGCACAGCCAGCATGCCCATCAGACCTGTCGTCCCGGACGCAGGAGTAACCTGAAATCCGAAACCGCATTTCAGGCTTCAACCACGTCTCCGAGACGGCCAGGACTGATGGGCAGAATTTATTAATTAAGTAATAAAGTTCAAATTTACGTGCGCGTAGACTATTCACGTTCCACTGGATAATGGACACTGGGTCCATTATTGCTAGTAAATGACAAGATCTGGGACAGTTTCTGTGCAACGTTGGACGGTAATGTTGAGATACTACTTGAGCATAACTCAATTAAGATGTTCAAAAGGGTTTCTATAAGCAGGTTTTGGCGGTTGTCTGACTCTTGTGTGGGATGATTAGAGGGGATCGCATGCCCATTGGGAAGTGACGAGGAAGGTGGTGAAACAATTTGTTGGTGAGAGAATTTGTCATATGATTTACCCAGAGGAGCCCTTGGACGGGGTGCAGTGTAAACTGTTTTTATATATGATTGGGTATTTGGATTTATTGTTGGGGATGGGATATAGTTATTAGGATTTGGGGATAAATTCACTGTTTGAGCCACCTCAGTGTATGCTCTTCTGCTTTTCGGGAAGTGTTTCGCTGCTTCCTCATATGAGGTACCATTAAGGGACATGAAAGATTTTACTGATTTTTGTCTCTCATGTTCAGGACAGTGCTTATTAGTGGCAAAATGACGACCGGAACAGTGGAGACAAGAAGAATTTGGTTCCTCAACTGAACAGCTATCTCCAGTGTGATCTTTGGAGCATTTATAGCATCGTGGCTTTGAGCGACACTGATTTTTAACATGGCCAAATCTGCAACAGTTTTGGCACATGATGGTTGGAAGCTGGTAAATTTCAACTGGGAGAGATGTGTGATATGAAAACACCCTATCAGGTAGCACTTGGCCTCTAAATGTCAAGACCACTGACTGAGTTGGGATCCAAGTAACCTTGGCTTCCTCATGATGTTTACGGTTAAGTCGACGTGCTTTGATAATATATCCACAGCCATTAGGGACTTCCACACTGGAGGAAAACTCTTCCATAGACATATCGACTGGCACATTGCGGACAAGACCCATACGCGATATATTATAAGATGGGATATTTGCTACATAATTGTTTTGGCTAAGCAGGTCTGTATTGTCCAAGAATTTGTTAGCATCGTGAGCTGAGCGGAATTCAACAGAAATTCTGTTCCTACCAACTTGTTTGATTCCATCAGAACAAATATTTGCAATCTGATGGTTAGCTAAGAATTTCCCAAATTTAATTGGTCGGATTTTTGTGCCAGCTGCTGGGTCAGGTTCTTCCCTTGAAACTTGGACTACAAAGGGGCCTTTGTCATCGTTCGAGTACTCTTTTATGCCTATGACCATGAGTGGATGGAGCCATGTGGTTTGAATAGAAGCTGCGGCCATGTCTGGGGATGTTATCGTTTTCTTACTCTGAGAACTATATTGGGAATCGTCAGGGTTCATTCTCCTCTTAGAAGCCGTACGGATATCCTCAGGCTTCTCAGACGGGACTGGAGGCTGATCTGGCGGTGGATCAGGATCCGGCGGCTCTAGGCACACTTCCATTTTTCCCTACCGCCGCCTTTTAGGGTTAGACTACTTATTGATAAATAAAACTATGTTAGGACACAAAATAATACGTTACCAACACCACACACGAACCCACAAAAACTAAAAGGAAGTAATCAACTAGTATTTCATAGAAAGACTTGGCAAAACAATTGAAAAAATGAAAATATTTCCACTTGGACGCTTATTTCACGAAATCCGAAAGCCGAATCCTATTGACGTTTCCAAGCCATTTCTTTATGAATTCTATGGAAATAAAGTTTTTGACTTTGACTTTGACTTTGACTACTCTTATTAAGGTTAATTGACAAATTTACATAAATGACCACATACCTACTATTTTAGTCACAAAATGCAAAGCCACAGGCACAATTGAGGTTACCAACAACTGAAAAACTAAAATGTATTTTTTATTTCAGTCACCGAAGAAGAGAGAATCACTAGACGAGGATTACAAGAGTAAAGACAAAGTTGGTTAGTATTACATTTATTATTGTGTCTGGGTGTTCATATGTAAGTATTTACAAAAGAAAAGTATATATGTATTCTATCAGTTGTCTGGTTCCCATAGTACAAGCTATGCTTAGTTTGGGCTAAATGGCGCTGTGTGAATTGTCCACCAATTATTAATATTATATTCTCTGCTCAACGACACACAAAACATCATGTAATATATTATTTCAGTATATTATGTAGTCACTAAATTATGTAACATACATCTAAGTACTCAATTGTTACAAGGATCGTGCTCGCGAAAAGAAAGGAATCCCTCTAGTAGGGGTTTCTTGGCTGTTCTTCCCCATGGAGGGTCGGATAGGGTTTGAACAGGCATCAAACTTATCGATAAGTACGCGTGACCTTATGTATTGAATAATATTGACGTTTCCAAGCCATTTCTTTATGAATTCTATGGAAATAAAAGTTTTGTCTTTGACTTATTATCACATTGGTTAGATAGTACCGCTGACTTCAATAGTAGTTAATAAAACTGTATTAACATTGAATCATCTGACCGACTCAAGTTATCCACTGTATTCCAGTGATGGCCCACAACCGAGCGGCGAACGCGCGTCGCCGGCGCGCCCTCCGCCGCGCCGCCCGCCCCGCGCAGCCGGACGCGGGGGCGGGCGCGGGGGCCGGGGGCGCGCGCGAGCCCCAACTGAAACCCGCACAGAAGGCGCGCGCGCTGCTAGTCCTGCAGGAGATCAATAGGAAACTGCGCTCTGTCACCTGGCACCCGCCTGCGACGCTGTAGGAGAAGGTCAAGCTCGAGGTCAAGAGAAGATAGTTGAAGGTCAAGGTTGAGTTCGAGAGAAGAAAGTCGAAGGACAAGGTTGTGGTCAAGAGAAGAAAGTCTAAGATCAATGTCGAGAGAGGAAAGTCGAAGTTCAAGGTCGAGGTCAGGAGAAGAAAGTCGAAGCTCAAAATTCGAGGTCACTATTCATGGTTTAACTCCGAGGTCGGCTAATGAGACAGAATTGAATTTAATGACTCAAGCATTGAGATTCGAAGGTCAATTCTTCATTTATGCTTTGAGATTTAAGACGGCATGATTAATTGAGGTTTGTGGGTCAACCATTGAAGTTCGAAGGTCAACCATTGTTGTTCGAGGGTCATCAATTGATGTTCGAGGGTCAACCGTTGATGTTCGAGGGTAAACCATTGATGTTCAAAGGTCAATAGTTGATGTTCGAGGGTCAGCCATTGATGTTCGAGTATCAACCGTTGATGTTCGAAGGTCAACCGTTGATGTTTAAGGGTCAACTGTTGATGTTTAAGGGTCAACTGTTGATGTTCGGCGGTCAACAGTTGATGTTTGACGGTCAGATTTTGATGTTCGAGGGTCAACCGTTGATATACGAGGGTCAAACATTGATACAACATTGATTCGAAGGTCAACCATTGTGATTCGAGATCGAGATTGAAGATTTGGGACTTATTACTCAAGATTTTAGCATTTTTCACAAACAATGGTTCAGGGAATAATAATCTACTGTTAGTGGAAGTGTAAATGTGAATCACGTAATAAAATTCGAACACGTAACATTGGAGTGTGGTTGCCGGTGAAATTACAGGCACATGTCGCCACATTATTGTCTCAAGTGCCCTCATTTACCATTACTTACAAACTTTATTAGCAAAGGCTGAAATTGCAGCCGCATGAGACGTAACATCCCCGTCTCAGGGTGACGGACGAAACGCAACGCGACTTGAGTCATCTCGTACTTTGATGGAGAGGACTCGAGTGGTATTGCTGTTGTGTATGGGCGGCGGTTACCACTTAACATCAGGTGGGCCGTCAGCTCGTTCTATCACATAAATGTCATAAAAAAGGGGTACTAAGATATGTAGTTTGATGCGTAATAATATTATTGAAGGTTTATAATCTCACGTGGCTGTAATTTCACTGACCACACCTTTGTAACCGGTAAACTAACGCGTATGCTTCACTGCTTGGTGGCAGGAATGGGTATGGTGGCGGTGCTTCCCCGCGCGAACTTGGCACAAGCTGCCGTATTTAAATATTCAATATGAATTATTGTTTATTATTTAGGTAGTGAATTTTGTAAATAATATAAGGTATTATGAAATTATACCAAAAATGTTTTATTTATTTTTTTACCCTTACATTAGCGATGTAAAGTGCATGAAAGGAGCCTATTAGAGGCGCACTTTAATCTTTTCCCACACTGGCGTGAGAGAGCTAGTGAGACGGTTGTGACGCAGGCTTACGATCTGTTGGTCGTGGGTTCAAATGCTGCTATGAGCACTTTCAGAAACAGTGAGGAAATCGTAATAGTGGGGCAAATGCCCAGCTGCTTTTTTTATACGAGTAAGTTACGGAACGAGCGAGATTACCCTACTTAGGTATGGGACGAGCCGAGTCGCAATTTATACGCTAGGTATCTCTGAGACGTGTAGGTGGAATGTCTCGTGTGCCTGTAATTTCACCGGCAACCACACCTTTCAAACCGGAACACATTAACGCGAATTAGGTATACTGCTTGGCGGCAGAAATGGTTATGGTGCCAGTACTTCCTCGGACGAACTTGGTTGTACTGCTATTGAAGTGAGAGTATAAGCGATCCGCGGGTCGCCGATTCAAATCCAGACATGCACAAATTAGTTACGCTTAACGCGAATGTAGCACGTTGAAGCGGTTAAGGGAAACATCGCCAGGAATCACGATTCAAATGCGTGAAAGGAGCCTATATGAGGCGCGCTTTAAGACTTCACCACACTTGCTAGTCATTCGTTCAGTAAGCATGATCTGTTACCCAGTACCGTAGCTTTGTCGTTAAGCAATTCGTTACCGGCTACAGTAACACAAAATAAAATAAATAAATAAATATTGCTGGTAATTACTAAGACACTCAGGGTTATTACATTATTTCACCCAGCATTTACTCTCTGATAGCCAATGTTATTCCATTCCAAGAGCAGTAGAACTTACGCCAAGTTCGTCCGGAGAAGTCCTGCCTTACCATGCACATTTCTGCCGCCAAGCAGTAACGCACACGTATTACTGTTCCAGTGTGAAAGGTGTGATTGTCGGTGAAATTACAGGCATGAGACATTCCACCTACACGTCTCAAAATGTCGTTACTCCCATACCTAAGTAAGGGAGGACGACAAGGCGTATTGTTTTTGCTCGTTCCGTAACTTAAGTTTCATAAAAAAAACTCTAAGACTTTTTAATTATTTAAAAACTTTGTAAGAATAAAAATCTCCATTCATCGTTCCCCTCGGGTCGTCGATCAAAATTCAAAGGGCGACCATTGTCGTGGAAAAATCAACATCCTGCCAAATGTTTTGGGATTTTTTTTAACAGACGAATACAATTGAAAGGGACCGCCTCGCTAATTGAATTAGTGAACGACATTGAATACTAATCACAATGTTTCCCTAAATACTTTGTATAAAACTCACTATTTGCGCTGATGAAAGCCGCCAAAAACGCACCGTTTTTTTTTTTTTTTATGTGATACGTACGATCTGACAGCCCACCTGGTGTCAAAAGTCAAAGTCAAAGTCAAAAACTTTATTTCCATAGAATTCATAAAGAAATGGCTTGGAAACGTCAATATTCAAAACATAAGGTCACGCGTACTTATCGATAAGTTTGACGCGTGTTCAAACCCTATCCGACCCTCCATGGGGAAGATCCATGGGGTGTTAAGTGGTAACCTCAGCCCATAACAAGCGATGCGACTTGGGTCCTCCCCTACTAGGTACAACAAGAGCCAAGTCGCAACGTATGCGCCGGTAACTCTGAGACGTGTAGGTGGAATGTCTCGTGTGCCTGTAATTTCATTTGGATCATTGACACGAAATGTCCTTACAGTATAAAGTACTGTAAATGTAAAAATATAATAAATAGGTACATGGAAAGAATAAGAAGCTATTTGCGCTCTGTGACCGCTTACTTCTAAACGACCCTACAGATTTAAGCTAAACAAGCTCTACCTTATAAAGTTTGTCCCGAACAACATTTTCTTCATTTTGATGTGAAACATCTATAGCCGCACGTAAAACCGATTTCTGGCTTGGCGACGCGTCGCCACGGCATGAGCGCTGATTGGTCCGTTCAAGGTTACGACAAATCATAAACATTATTAGTGATGGGGTACTTAGTTTCTTACAAAATAATGTTTCACATCTGCCAGGCGTCCCGTGACGGCTCACATTTTTGTTTTTAAATAACTTCTGTCACTAAATTGACTAACTTGAGTTACTAAAATCAAAAAGGTTGATATTGTGGTGTACAATAAAGAGTTTTCTATCTATCTTGATGGCATTAAAGTTCTTAAAGTTTGCTACGAACATAGTTACAGTTTTTCTGTTAAACAATGAAGATAGTCGCTGTGCAATTTAAAAAATATTTTGCACAAAATCTACAAAAAGAAGTGTTTTTTAAAATTTGATTTTCTTACATAGTTTTTTTTATTTTGAACAGACGGTTTTGTCGACATCACATTGGGCTCTTGGCCATGCAGTCTTTCAGAAAATCCAGTACTGATAATTATAAGTCAGTACTGGATGTTCTGAAAGCCAGCCATCTTGCGGAAACCAAGTCTAGACAGATAAATTTAGAACTGCTAAGAGGCGTGTTCTCAACACGCCCTTCGCCCCGCCCTGACTCCTCCTCCATCCCGTCTCTTAAACCAGTTGTGCCTTCAATCTCGCGAAGTGCGGACGTACCCTTCATTTTGCGAACATTTTACACATTTTAAATAAGTTATCCTTTCATACATTTGCAGTCAAATTGATTTTGGGGCACGTTGTGTTGGCCAAAAGAGTCATAGCCAGTTTTGCGCGAAAAAATGTAGCCGTATTTTGCATTTGGCGGAATTGTTTGTTTGTTTGTAAACAAATGTCACGTGGTGGGGTGACTGAACTTGTGAGTGTGAAATTTGTGGGATGACATTCTCAACTTTAAATTTTAAGGGAATGTTAAGTGTTTTAATTGCATTCAAAGTGACTATGAAGTAAAAGTGAACCCAATGTAGAGTGAATATAAAGTGAAAAAAATTGTTTATTCTAACAGTCATAGTATAATTTTCAAAGTGTGAAACAATTTTAAACGAGCACACACTCAGAGTGAACTAACACACTCTCAGAATGAATACATAATTATGTGAATATTTACTAACAATAGCCTACATTATGCCCCAAGAACTTCTAAAAACGATGAAATAAAAACCATCTACAATCTGCTATCAAGCGATTAGGTGCACATTAAAAAACGGTGTTCGACAGTAGGCAGTAATTAAGTGAAAAGACTTAAACTTTAGCTCTGTCAAAGATTTGTAAATCTGTCAAATTGGATGCAAGAGGGCTGGCGGAGGCCCTCCCGGGGGCCTCGAATCCAAAAAGGAAAACACTATTGGTGTATCCGTTTTCCAAAAACCACGAAAAAAATAACGCAAATAGCTATTTACTCGAAACACCAAAGGAATTAAAACGAAAAACGCCATTATTGGAGCTGCCCCAGAGTCACACGAAAAAACCTAGACTTTTCAATAAAAATCAAGAAATATCTACAATAACAAATAATGTTATGAAGCAGATTCATTACAAAAATGATGAAAAATCCTATGGCCCAAGTGAGTCATTGAAAATCTGTCCAAATCAAGTACACACTGACATTCAAAGTGAAGTAACAAACAATCGAAGTGACGTATCTCGTTTTCAAAGTGAACTAAACAGTACAAGTGTAGTTTCGCACTCTCAAAGTGAAACAACACATTATCAAAGTAAATCAAAAAACTCTGAAAGTAAACTTACAAACTTTCCGAGTGGACCAACAAACTCTCAAAGACTACCAACAAACTCTCAAAGTGAAGCAGCAAACTCTCAAAGTTTAGTAACCAACTCTCAAAGTGAAGTTACCCACACTCAAACTGAACCTACCCACACTCAAAGTGAAGTAACCCACACTCAAACTGAACCTACCCACTCTCAAACTGAACCTACCCACACTCAAACTGAATCTACCCACACTCAAAGTGAAGTCAGCTCTCAAAGCGCAGAGAAAGGTGACTCAAAGTGCAGTGGTAAGTGCCACCGATGCTGCTGCGAGGCTGACGAGTGCCGCACAAAGCCTGTTCAATTGATTATAGCCTCGACAATGATGCCTCCTGTGTTCGGCTCGATGCCGATGTCCTACATCATTCAACCGGCTAACGTTCACGACAAGGTCAGTAGAATTACGTTATGGTGTAAAATAATACAGGTCTCTTACTTTAGGTTTGCTATGGAGCTCAACGTTTCGTTAAAACCTTTTTCTACATTTATTTCCTACTACTCCTAATATTATAATATTAGTAGTAGCAGTAATATCCTAATATTTTAAACCTACTAATATTGTAAACGTAAAAGTTTGTATGTATGTTTGTTACTCTTTCACGCTCAAACGACTGAATGGATTTGGATGAAATTTGGTATCAAGATAGCTTATATCCTGGATTAACACATAGGCTACTTTGATCCCGGAAAAGTGCAGTGATCCCGTGAGATTACTTATTCACCGCGGGTAACAACGTGGGGCGCAGCTAGTTAATAATAAAGTATCCGAAAATATTTCATGATTTAATTTGTGTAAGAAATAATGTAGTCATAAATGTAACATAGACCTAAGTACTCAATTGTTACAAGGATCGTGCTCGCGAAAAAAAAGGAATCCCTCCATTAGGGGTTTCTTGTCTGTTCCCCCATGGAGGGTCGGATAGGGTTTGAACAGGCATCAAACTTATCAATAAGTACGCGTGACCTTATGTTTTGAATATTGACGTTTCCAAGCCATTTCTCTATGAATTCTATGGAAATAAAGTTTTTGACTTTGACTTTGACTTTGAAATCAATGAACAAAGAATTTTGATGAATAAAATAATTAATGATCTGTTGGCGTGTCTTGGCGGTAAGAAAGATTCGTATGCCGTGATGGTAGATGGCATAATGCTCTCTTATACTGTCATGATATAGATTCAATATTTTTTCATCAATTTTGATGTTTTACATCTGTCGGGCCTCTACCACCATTGACGACCATTTTTTTTTTCAATTTTGACGATGAATCTTTTCGTCAACAAAATTTACATGTTTACGTACTCAGATGGTATGAATGTCGAAAGATAATACGTAATTTTAATTAAAGATGAACATAGCTTGCATGGATTGCTGGGTACATAAAGATACGATATTAATATGTTAAGAAATTTTTGTTTTACTTTATACAAACCAAGAATAGTAGCAATTTAAACCATAACTTTTTAAAATAAAAAATTTGTGCAAGTTAATGATATTTAATTAAAAAATAAATATATAAGGAAAATAAATAAAATATACTAACTTAAATATATGTACTGTTTATTAATAAATAAACATTAGTATCAATTTGTGTGTGTCACTGTCAACTGGGACGCACAAGGAGTTTATAAGTGACCTTTGACCTTGTGACACTTTTGTCTCTGGCTGTCTGTCTGTTACATTATTATTATTCTAAGCACAAAAATGTTATCTATGATAAATAACAATTATTAATAACAATAAAAACTCTCTATTGGAAAGACACAGGTGATAATACATAGCACTTTGCGAAAATTGCTGTGTATTCAAGAGGCGGCCTTATCGTAGTATGCGATCTCTTCCAGACTACCTTAAACTATTACTAGTTTAAGGTAGTCTGGAAGAGAATATTAGAAACAACTATTAAAGTATTACACTAATTACATTTACTGACCCCCAAGTTTCAATCCGGAGGTCGCCGGTTCAAATCCCGACGTGCACCTATGAGTTTTTCGATTGAAAGATTTATGTGCGCAATACCACGTTCTCAAAACGGTGAAGGAAAACATCGTGAGGAAACCGACATGTCCTAGAACTAAAAATTCGAAGACATGTGTCGAGTGCACGAAAGGAGCCTCTTTGAGGCGCACTTACAATCCTTTCACCACACTGGTTCGACAGAACCGGTGACTCGAAGAAGAAGAAGACTAATTATATGTAACTTTGTTCTATAATTGACAATGGCCTCTGCTGTGACCGAGCTGAAGTTAGGAGCTAGACGAAAATAAAACATGAAAAGGAATGGAATTATATAAACGGTGAAATAAAATACGCGGAAAAGTCCATGAATAAAATTACGACGGAGTTTATAACGCATATAAAATAAATGTTGAGGCGTATGCGTCTTGATCGGCATTTATTATACGGGAAATTTACATACAGCTGCAAATACACTGTAAATCTTAACTGTTTAGAAATTGGCTTTTTCAAAAGGAGCAACCCAAAGTAGCAGTAGGACTTGTGCTAAGTTCACTCGGAGAAGTACTACAACCACACCTGGTAATCTGCCGGCAAGCAGTGATGCACTCGTGTTGCTGTGCTCCGGTGGAAGGGAGTGGGTGCCGGTGAAATTGCAACCGCATGAGACGTAACATCCCCGTCTCGGGGTGATGGACGCAACGCAATGCGACTTGAGTCATCTCGTAATTTGGTGGAGAGGACTTGAGTCGTATTGCTGTTGTCTATGGGCGGCGGTTACCACTTAACATCAGGTGGTCCGGCAGATTGCTCCGCCACTTTAATGACATAAAATACTTTTGGTCGTGGGTTCGATTACTACCCACAATAAACATTTTTGTGACTTTAACACATTTGTTCTGCATTACCTAATCCACATAGTACAAGCTATACCAGTTTAAAGCTAGATGTGTGAATATCTACACAAAAAATTCATCGATTAAATAAAACCCATTTTTAGGGTAGAATGTGGCTCACTTCCGCAGCCCGAGTATTCGTTTTAAATATTTCGCATTCGCCGAATCCGGCTATAAATCTGCCGCGGGCCGGCGATACAGCATTGGCCACT
Source organism: Chesias legatella (assembly GCA_947359385.1). Classification (NCBI taxonomy): domain Eukaryota; kingdom Metazoa; phylum Arthropoda; class Insecta; order Lepidoptera; family Geometridae; genus Chesias; species Chesias legatella. The sequence goes on from OX375792.1 coordinate 350,644, forward strand.
TACGCCGCCCATTAATGGAATACATTACACTTCCGGTGTAGACTCAAAGTGGTAGAATGTGGAGAGTTTTACTTTTTTTTTCTGTTGATAATCTAAGACGTAATGAACAGATGGGGCTCTTGATGTGATTACAAGCTGGGTGCTCCCTTACTAAAGTACGGGCAGACTCATTAAATTTCTCCGATACTTAAAGGTGCAAGTCTCGTGTGTAATTCCAATGGCAATCGATTGCGTAGCGATTCGAGAGCGATAGATATGAGTATGCTAGCAGTACTTCCCTGGACAAACACTACCATACCATAGTACTATGTGGCCGTCTGTACATGCACTCGAAAGCTCTGTCAAAGTATGATATTATAGAACATGATTACTTACAATTCTGCTAATTTACGTACATAACATTTGACGTTCAAATACATTGTAGTCTCAAAGTGACTGATGAAATGCCATTAGACTCGGGTCTTCCCATACCTAAGCAGGGGAATACATAAGTCGTACTGCTATGTGCAGAGTTTGAAGCTTTGCTTTTCAAACCGGAACATGGCAACGCGAAAGCGTTACTGCTTGACGACGAAAATTGGCATGGGAATGGGCATTATAATAGATTCACATGTAAAAAACTACATGAACGAGAAATATATCTTTATGGGTTCTCCCAACTAAGTTTCCACTATCTACAGTCGTCGATACAGTAATCTTGAAGCGATCCATCTTACAGCTAACCCGTTAGTGATGGATTTACGAGCGGAACAACTTAAGGGTTGCTTAGTAACGGGGCCTTTACATTAGAGAAAATTGCGCTGTGAAAATTGCGAGTGCGAGAGTGAAAATTAACCACGAATTTGTAAATGAATCAGTACACGGGAATACTTCACTTTCCCTGGATATAATAATAATAATATTGTTGGACAATTCACACAGCGCCATCTAGCCCCAAAGTAAGCTAAACACAGCTTGTGTCATGGGAACCAGACAACTGATATACTGCTATTTTTTTTGTAAGCACATTCAAGTAATACTATATATATATTACTATTATGAATACTATTACATTATAATATATATTAACATCCAGACACAGAACAAACTTTTATGTACGTCACACAAATGTTTGGTGGGAATCGAACCCACGACCTACAGCGCAGAAGGCAGGGTTAGTAACCTGAGCTGTGAGGCCAGTCATAATATATTTAATCTTAAAAAACCTCAAATTCTTACCAGCTGAAGTAAAAGCATATAAAAGAAAATTTCTTATTATATAGTCTGTGGATTATATAGTCTGTAGCAAGTCGTGAAAGATTAATGAGTAAGTAACAGCGGCGAAATTAAAGACAAATATTTTCCTTTGAACTGAGTACCCGTCGAGATTCCTTCCCTTCCTACCCTTCTGACCCCTGTCTACCCTATAAATACATAATCGAAGGGTATATTTATTTTCTACTACATACTTTAAACTAAGGACATATATTTGGGTTAGTAAACATATTAATACGCCAATTTAAGAGCAGTACAACTCACTCTAAGTTCGACTCTAGTCTTGTACTAAGTAGGGGAGGACCCAAGTCGTATTGCTTGTTATGGGCAGGTTACCACTCAACACCAGATGGGCCATCTGCTCATTCCGTAACTTTTTGACACAATAAAGTATATGAGAAGTTATAATGTTCTGAGCGGTCACCCATCCATGCTGCTCTGAACATTGCTCAAGCCTAGTTCTTAAGGCCACGGAACAAAGATCGCACGTACTCGCAATAAAGACTGAAGCCGCTTTATTATGCTTTGAGGTGCCGCCGAATATACAGGCTGTTGCAACAGCCGAAAACCTAAACAAATTTCGTTTGTGTACCACCCTGTAAGAAATTTAATTACATATCCCAAAATGAGTAACTGGGCTCAGCTTTGGTAGTGACTCTTTTTGCTCTATGGGTCACGGGCTTGATTCCCGCCCAGGACAAATATTTTTCTGTTTGTTGTTATTTGGATTTTAACTCGTATTTATATGTAAATATTTGTTTACCATAAAAATTATGTATTGTATCAGTTGTCTGGTTCAATAGTCCAAGCTTTGTTTAGTTTGGGGCTAGAGGGTGAAATGTTCACCAATATTGTGTTCTAAATATGTTTATATTATTAATAGCTTTGTATGTATGTTTGTTACACTATCTAAAACTACTGAACTAATTTGGCTCAATTTAAAAAATGGTAGATAATAAATAAATAAATAAATATTGGTGGAAATTTCACACAGCGCCATCTAGCCCCAAAGTAAGCTAAGCATAGCTTGTATCATGGGAACCAGACAACTGATATACATACTTATATACTTTTCATTTGTAAATACATACATATAATACATATTAACACCCAGACACAGAACAAACATCAATGTTACAAATGTCACATAAATGTTTGTCCTGGGTGGGGACGAACCCATGACCTACAGCGCAGAAGGCAGGGTTACTAAGGGTTATAAGGCCAGTCAAGATGACCTAGACATAAGCTAGGCTAATTTTTATCCCGGTAATACGAAGCCGCTATTAAGTTTCCCATAAAAGATCCATCATCCCTGGCAATAGGAAAGTTGGGAAATTAAAATTACATATTTTATTCATAACGTCATTTCTATATCTATTACAAATATTTTTTTTTTTCAAAATTTCTCAAAATTATGTATGTTATATTTATTAGTAGTTTATGAAGTGTGTTTTGAATCACCCTGTGTGGCAGGTGTTATATCCGAGCACCCTTTATGGCGTGCAGTGAATATGTTATGATGGGTTACATGTAAAAGTAATGTACCAACTTCAGATATAATTCACAACAGAGATTTACAAAACTTCACACATTTATGCGTCCACAGAGGAATAATCTATACAAATAAATAAAATTGGAGTGTCTGTTTGTAATAAAATAACCACTTTTTAATAAGTGCATATGGATATATACACGGTACATATACCAAAACATTTTTTTTTACAATTTTTGTCTGTCTGTCTGTTCCGGCTAATCTCTGAAACGGCTGGACCGATTTTGACGGGACTTTCACTGGCAGATAGCTGATGTAACAAGGAGTAACTTAGGCTACTTTTCCGACGGGGTAAAATAGGGGTGCGTGATAAAACCTAATTCCACCCGGACGAAGTCGCGGGCAACAGGTAGTAAACAATAATAATAGACTGTTTATGAAAACAGTATCTTATTCATAGAAAAATGAAGTTGTGTTTGACTATATTTTTAGTAAGTACTGTAATGTAGTACAGTAATGCAGGGAGTAACTGATACTGGTTTTGTATTGTTTGTGACTGTGTTTGTGACTCTGTTGGTGACTATGTTTGTGACTGTTTGTTACAGTGTTTGTGACTGTGTTTGTGACTGTGTCTGTGACTGTGTTTGTGACTCTGTTGGTGACTGTGTTTGAGACTGTTTGTTACAGTGTTTGTGACTGTGTTTATGACTATGTTTATGACTGTTTGTGACTGTGTTTGTGACTGTGTTTGTGGCTGTGTTTGTGACTATGTTTGTGACTGTTTGTTACAGTGTTTGTGACTGTGTTTATGACTGTTTGTGACTCTGTTGGTGACTGTGTTTGTGACTGTATGTTACAGTGTTTGTGACTGTTTGTGACTGTGTTTGTGACTGTTTGTTACAGTGTTTGTGACTGTGTTTATCAAAAAGTTAATACGATATTGTAAATATTTAAATTATTATGAACTATGTCGTGTTTTGCCAAAAAACTGTTACTCAGTACTTTCTTGCAAAGCGCTCATTTACTTATATAGTAGGTAATGTTTACCCGTGCGAAATCGAAGCGTGTCGCTAGTGTATCATATAGACCGAAAGTAGATAAAATAAAACACATTTTATACTTTACAAAGTCAAGTGTTTATTTCCAGTCAATTTTATAACTTGTCACGTCTATCCTTTGGAGAAGGGAGCTCTGCGGTTGGTGGTCAGGTGGTAGATGCCGGTGTGCCTGGAAAATGTTATACCATTCTGAAATCTGCGCATAGTTACAATAAGTTCGCCTTATTCTTCTATAGAGATTGGGCAATGGAGAAGAACATAGGTTACATTTTGACGCGAAAATATGACTTGAATGGGGGGAAATTTGTTCGGGGAATTAATCATTCCTCATCATTCATCATGGTATATATATCATGGTATAAAAATATCATAAAATTATACTAAATGTATAGTTCGTTGGTAAATAAACGTTGTATTATATACTGCTGGTAAGAAATAAAGAATTAATCATCCTTATAAGAGCAGTAGAACTCTCGCCAAGTTCGTCCGGGGAAGTACTGCCACCATGCCCATTTCTGCCGCCAAGCAGTAACGCGTTCGCGTTACTGTGTTCCGGTTTGAAAGGTGTGGTTGCCGGTGAAATTACACGCACATGAGACATTCCACCTACACATCTCAGAGTTAAGGACGCATACGATGCGACCTGGGTCTTGTCGTACCTAGTAGGGGAGGACCGAAGTCGCATCGGTTGTTATGGGCAGAGGTTACCACTTAACATCAGGTGGGCCATCGGCTCGTTCCGGAACTGTATCACATAAACATCATCACAATCATTTTTAAGGTATTGAAAAATACTTGAAGTACTAATTCTACACAGACATAGTCCTGTAAAAGAAGTAAGTGGTTGCGACAATGTGTTCGGTTTCTCACCCAGTCTTAGGTTCGATTCCGCCCAGGTGCAGCGTCTCTGGCTGGTCGCATATCCCCTTCTGTGCGTCGGCTACGGTCAGGCAGCGTTGTCCGGTGAAGCCGCCGGTCTTAAGGGATTCCGCCATGAAGAAGTATGACCTGAAACCGATGTTCATCAAATCAATGCTCCCGTCACAATATACTTGACTAGCCTCACAGCTCAGTTTGTAACCCTGCCTTCTGAGTAGGTAATGGGTTCGATTCCTAGGACAAAAATTTGTGTGATATATGATTGTTCTGTGTCTGGGTGTTGATATGTATTATATGTAGGTACAAAAATGTATTTACAAAAAGTATTTAAGTATAATTTTAGTTGTCTGGTTCCCATGATACAAGCTGTGCTTAGCTTAGTTTGGGGCTAGATGGCGCTGTGTGAAATGTCCACCATTATTATATTATGTTTACTGACATTTCCAAGCCGCTGACTTTGAAACTATAGTCTAATATTATGCTACATATTTGTGGAAATAAATGATTTGATTCGATTCAATTTGATTTGATTTGATTTGATCTGATCTGATTTGATTTGATTTGATCTGATCTGATTTGATTTGATCTGATTTGATCTGATCTGATTTGATCTGATTTGATTTGATCTGATCTGATTTGATCTGATTTGATTTGATCTGATTTGATTTGATTTGACTTGACCTGATTTGATTTTGATCGGGTTTGATTTAGTATATGTCACCTGTAGTGGTTGCAAAGGGATGTGGAGCAGCCGGGGTTGCGGCGCCCCCCGTTGGGGTAGAAGTCAGCGTGTCCGAGGGCCGCCGGCTCCCCGAGGCTGCTCGTGTGGATGACCTCCGTGTACAGGCCGTCACTCTGACGGAATATGTGGGCGGAGTTGTAGTGTTCAGCCGGGTCCAGAGCTGATGAAGGAAGATATAGAGATAAATATATATTGGTGGACATTATCACACAGCGCCATCTAGCACCAAAGTGTGCTAAGCATAGCTTGTATCACGGGAAACAGACAACTGTTTTTTTTGGGACTAGATGGCGCTGTGCGACAATGTTCAGTGTTTTTTTTTTTTCATTTTAAGGCTGTCTGTGAAAATTCACTACAAGCGATAAGACCGCGGAATGTATATTTCTTTGTGTATTTAACTAAATATTTATGTAGTTTATATTTGATTGGTGTAAATGCAATAGAGTGTTCATCGTATATGTTACTCTATCCGTAGACCAAGACACGTACTTGGTGACCCCCCTGACGAGACAACGGCCGCCTATCCGGAGTCATTCCTATCGTCAGCCCCCCACAGAGAAAACACTCAACCTTCGCACCGACCCCGCCGGCGGGGTCGAAGTGTCCCCGTAAACGCCCGCGCATTTTCTCCCATTCCTCCCGACTCGCAACGCCCGAAGCCGAGGTCCGAACCTAAGCGGTGCCCGCGGTAACATTGTGCATACATTTTAAGTTTTACCGGTTGAGGGCCGTCCGCTCTCACCAAAAGTCCGCGCAAACGCTGTCAAGGCCATCTGCGGCCAACAGCACAATGTCCAGTCAAAAAAACTATGTTATCGCTCACCAGTGACGTATCCCACGTTGCCCACGACGTTCCTGGCGATGATGCCCGCTCCGTGCCCGCCCACACTGTACCCCACAATGTGGTAGAGGTTCGGTGTGCTTCCAGTCACGGAGTTCAGCCACGTGATGAAACGACCGGCGGCCGCGCCTTACATCATAATGTATATTACATAATAATAGTATTTAATAATTTTTTAATAATATTTTACGAGGTTTTATAAATAAATCTACAAAAAAAAAACTTAATATATTTTTTAAGCGCTGGCGTAAATAAATTTGAGGGAGCATTGGTGCGAAAAAGCTAAAGACTGGGATGTGTGGATTTGGGGGAGATCGTTGCTCAGCAGTGGGACAGTATAGGTTAGGAGAAAAAGCTTTGTAGCCTGAAATTAATATATTATTATTATTTTTATTAACTTTAAGGCGCTGCACACACTTCTCAAATTCAACTTTGTCATAATAATATTAGTGGACTATTCACACAGCGCCATCTAGCCCCAAACTAAACGTGTAAATACATACATATTAACATCTAGACACAGAACAAACGTCTATGATCGTCACACAAATGTCTGTCCTGGGTGGGAATCGAACCCGCGACTTACAGCGCAGAGGCAGAGTTACTACCAACTGAGCTGTGAGGCCTGTCATATATTGAAAAATTAGTAAATTTATATTTTAGTTCGCGTCCTTCTTAGGTTCAAGAAGACACAAATATATTGCTTTTTATATGCTATGCGCATACTATGCGACTTGCGCATAGTATGCGCCTGTAACCCTGAGACGTGTAGGTGAAATGTCTCATGTGCCTGTAATTTTACCGGCAACCACACCTTTCAAACCGGAACACAGTAACGCGAACGCATCACTGCTTGGCGGCAGCAATGGGCATGGTGGCAGTACTATCCCGGACGAACTTGGCGTGAGTTCTACTGCTCTTGGAATGGAATAACATTGGCCATCAGAGAGTAAATGCTGGGTGAAATAGTGTAATAACCCTGAGTGTCTTAGTAATTACCAGCTTCAGTAGCGTGTGGTCCCCAGTGCGCGCCTCTGCTCCAGTCCAGCACGATGACATTACAGTCATCAGCTTCCAGGAAAGCTGGAAGAAATCATTACAAGTTATGTAGCAGTAGAACAGATAGCTTAGTTGTCTAGTGGTACAAACCCCCCACATCTGTCATAAAGGCGGAAGTTTATATGTGTATGTGTCTGTTTGTTAATCCTTTACGCCTCAAACGGCTGAATGGTTTTAGATGAAATTTGGTACCAACATAGCTTATATCCTGGATTAACACATAGGCTACTTTGATCCCGGGTAAAGTGCAGTATTTCCGTGGGATGATTCATTCAGCGGGCTGCAGACAGTAATTGAAGAAATATCTATGATTACGTATGGTTGCATGCTGACCGAGAAGAAGCTATTTGCTAACTGTTGGCTGCTAGCTGTTAACCGCTGACTATTAATTGCTGGCTGTTAACTGCTAACTACTAACTGCTGGCTGCTAACTGTTAACCGCTGACTACTAATTGCTGGCTGCTAGCTATTAACCACTGACTACTAATTGCTGGCTGCTAACTGTTAACTGGTGACTACTAACTGCTGGCTGCTAACTGTTAACTGGTGACTACTAACTGCTGGTTGCTAGCTGTTAACTGGTGACTACTAATTGCTGGCTGCTAACTGTTAACCGCTGACTACTAATTGCTGGCTGCTAACTGTTAACCGCTGACTACTAATTGCTGGCTGCTAACTGTTAACCGCTGACTACTAATTGCTGGCTGCTTACTGTTAACTGGTGACTACTAACTACTGGCTGCTAGCTGTTAACTGGTGACTACTAATTGCTGGCTGCTAACTGTTAACCGCTGACTACTAATTGCTGGCTGCTAGCTGTTAACCGGTGACTACTAACTGCTGGCTGCTAGCTGTTAACTGGTGACTACTAACTGCTGGCTGCTAACTGTTAACCGCTGACTACTAACTGCTGGCTGCTAACTGTTAACTGGTGACTACTAACTGCTGGCTGCTAGCTGTTAACTGGTGACTACTAACTGCTGGCTGCTAACTGTTAACCGCTGACTACTAATTGCTGGCTGCTAACTGTTAACCGGTGACTACTAACTGCTGGCTGCTAGCTGTTAACTGGTGACTACTAACTGCTGGCTGCTAACTGTTAACCGCTGACTACTAATTGCTGGCTGCTAACTGTTAACCGCTGACTACTAATTGCTGGCTGCTAACTGTTAACTGGTGACTACTAACTGCTGGCTGCTAGCTGTTAACTGGTGACTACTAACTGCTGGCTGCTAGCTGTTAACTGGTGACTACTAATTGCTGGCTGCTAACTGTTACCCGCTGACTACTAATTGCTGGCTGCTAACTGTTAACCGCTGACTACTAATTGCTGGCTGCTAGCTGTTAACCGCTGACTACTAATTGCTGGCTGCTAGCTGTTAACTGGTGACTACTAATTGCTGGCTGCTAACTGTTAACCGCTGACTACTAATTGCTGGCTGCTAGCTGTTAACTGGTGACTACTAACTGCTGACTGCTAACTGCTGGCTGCTGGTGGCTCACCTGGCACGAGTACCGTGTTGAATTCGGTGGTGGCGCCGCCGAGGAAGCCGTGCATCAGCACGATGGTGCGTTTCCTCCCGTTGAAGTTGGATGCGGCCACTCTGTCCACGTCATTCAGCACCAGGGGTTGGCTGGTCCGCGGGTTGTCTCTGTTCGATACACGTGATGTTATATACACTAACTGTTGCCCATCTCTCTCTATCTTCCTTCCCATAGAGGGTCGGATAGGGTTTGAACAGGCATCAAACTTATCAATATGTACGCGTGACCTTATGTTTTGAATAATATTGACGTTTCCAAGACATTTCTTTATGAATTCTATGGAAATAAAAGTTTTGACTTTGACTTTTGACAGGTAATACTGCTACTATGTAATAATGTAATTGTACCTAATGTGTTTCAGTGGCAAATAAATTAATGTCTATGTCTATATCTATGTCTACTTTGCCCACGACTTCGTCCGCGTGGAGTTCGGTTTTATCGCGCACCCCTATTTTACTCCTCGGAAAAGTAGGCTAAGTTACTCCTTGTTACATCAGCTATCTGCCAGTGTAAGTCCCGTCAAAATCGGTCCGGCCATTTCAGAGATTAGCCGGAACAAACAGACAGACAGACAGACAAAAAAAAAATGTTAATTCAGGATATAAGCTATCTTGATATCAAATTTCATCCAAATCCATTCAGCCGTTTGAGCGTGAAAGAGTAACAAACATCCATACAAACTTTCACGTTTATAATATTAATAGGATAGTAGGATTTCTGACCTGGTCATCATCTTCGAGTCACCGGTTCTGTGGAACCAGTGTGATGAAAGAATTGTAAGTGCGCCTCAAAGAGGCACCTTTCGTGCACTGACCTGGTGAAGAGATGGTACGCGTTGGACCTGTCGGGGTTGTATCTTGCCATGTCGCTGACGTCGCTTATCTTCAACCAAGTGTCGACCAGATGTGGGGTGCCCGAATCATCCTGGTGATCACACACCATCCCCGATTATGTACCAAAGTAAACCTTGTGAGCCTAACAATACAATACAAATACTCAACGATATCGAATAGGGTTTGAACAGGCATCAAACTTATCAATAAGTACGCGTGACCTTATGTTTTGAATATTGACGTTTCCAAGCCATTTATTTATGAATTCTATGGAAATAAAAGTTTTGACTTTGACTTTGACACACAAAACATCCTGTAATATCTTATTTCAGTATTTTATTTATTTATCAGATTGTCATTTTTGTTAGTAATAATATTTCTAAGACTATATTAAATTATATATCAAAAGATTCATGCAGTATAATAAATATGTCATAGAGAGAGAGAGAACATTATAAACAAAAATAAGTGAAATAAAAATAATTTCTAATTAATTTATGTAGTCACTAAATGTAACAGATCTAAGTACTCTGATTGTTACAAGGTTCGTGCTCGCGAAATAAAAGGAAGCCCTCCCTTAGAGGTTTCTTACTGTTCTTCCCCATGGAGGGTCGGATAGGGTTTGAACAGCGCGTCAAACTTAGCGATAAGCGTGACCTTATGTATTGAATATTAAATGTCATTTCCAAGACATTTCTGTATGAATTCTATGGAAACAAAGTTTTTGATTTTGACTTTGGCTTAAAACCCAGGGCGCGCTTGAGAGGGGGGTGGTCTAGTGGTACTTACCCCAAGTTCAAATCCGGAAGTTTCAAAATACATATATAATTTAAAAAAAAACTTTTGTCACCCAAAAAAAATTGATGAAGTAACTTAATTCTTTAAATATAAATCATATTAATTTAAAAAAAAGAGTGGGCATCGTCATCGAAAAAAAGAAGATTACGACCCTCCATTTTTATTTTAATAAAACTTTTTCTCTTACCTCAAGATATGAGTATCTTAGCCCATCATCCAACTTGGAGATGACTGGGTCGGGGGTGGGGAATGCTGCAACATAATAATAATAATAATAATGGTGGACATTGTCACCTAGCATCTAGCCCCAAAGTAAGCTAAGCATAGCTTGTATCATGGCAACCAGACAACTGATATATTTATATACCCTAAGTCGAAGAGGGGTCGTGAAAAAAGTGATGAGGGTGGATGAAACAAAATATGTATGTCAGCTACGAAAAAGACTGAAAAATTTGCAACTGCTTGAATTGTGTAATATGTGTTTCCTTCTTGATATACAGTGTCCGGTAATGAATGGATAACCTTGAAATGTAGAAAAAAAAAAAAATGTAGGTCTTAGTAGATCTATTGGGCATTCGGAAAAAAATATCAAATAAAAAAAAACCAACCAAACAATAATAAATAATACCATTTTGAATTCGGCATTTAGCACATATTATTTCTTAATTATTGGTCACTTGTGTTTCGATACATTTTTTTTATGCTATGGTTGCTTAAACTTTGTTAAAATGAATATTTTTCACAATTTTTCCACTAGAACGATAATTAAAGTAATTATTTAAAAAATACATATCTTTGATACTACTTGGTTTTTTTTATTTGATATTTTTTTCCGAATGCCCAATAGTTCTACTAAGACCCATTTCAAGGTTATCCATTCATTACGGGACACCCTGTATACAACATATCATTTGAACGCGGCTGTCTAGATAAACAAGATGGATTCTATCCGGTTGATTGATTTTGATTATCCATACTAATTATTAATTACTTGATAAGATACAGATTACTCGTATTAATACAATTTAATTTATATCTATACTATTATAAAGCTGTACGAGAAGTGGGCTTATTTATGTTTAAATTTACAGTACGAGCCGATGGCCCACCTGGTGTTAAGTGGTAACCTCGGCCCATAACAGCCGATGCGACTTGTGTCCTCCCATACTAGGTATGACAAGACCCAAGTCGCATCGTATTTGTATTCTTTATTAGGAAAAAGAAACAGCTACAAAACTTAATATACTAAAAAGATTGCATAGACTAAGGAAAACTATTCATATATAGCCCACTACGTTATCCAATTACTATCCACGTAGTTTCAAGTACATCATAACCAAGAAAAACGCCTTGGGTCCTCCCCTACTGTACAAGAAGATTTAAGTCTCTTGGTATGGGCCGTGAGTTCGCACATGTGAAGGTACAATGTCACATGTGCCTGTAATTTCACGGGTAAATCACACCTTTAAACTGGAACGCAGTAAGGTGAATACTGCTTGCCGGCAGAACTTTGCCTACGAAACACTGGCGTAGAGGTAAAAATTTGTATCGTCCGTAGCACTAAGCGAATAAATCTATCTATACAAATAAATAAAATTGGAGTGTCTGTTTGTAATATTAAAATAACCGCTTTTTACTAAGTGCATATGGATGTATACACGGTACATATACCAAAACAAAGTTTATTACATTTTTGTCTCTCTGTCTGTCTGTTTGTTCCGGCTAATCTCTGAAACGGCTGGACAATATAACAAGAACCAACCACGAACAAACACCTTTGTTCGTCACACAAATATTGTCCTGGGAGGAAATCGAACCCCCGACCTACAGCGCAGGAGGCAGGTAATACTTATCATATTTTTTATAAATTAATACTACACATAGTAACTCGCCGTACACGAAATAAACTATGTTAGTCACCCAAATGTCTGTCATGGATGGGAATCGAGCCCACGACCTACAGAAGGCAATCACCAACTGTACTGGAAGGCTTATAATAATATTTTTTTTTGATTTCAGTCTGCTTAGTAATAAAGACATTGGCCTATATAAAAAATAAAATATATTTGGTTTATATATAATGGTTACCTGTAGAAACAGCAATAACCCCCAAAATGAACACAGCAATGACCGCCATATCTGCACAATATGTACGCACTTCTGTACTGAACGAAAAATTCCCCTTTTATACGTAAATCTATTTGCAAAGATTAGATTAAATATAATTGAATCACCGCTTCGACTATTTAAAAGTCTGCACAGCTCAGTTGGTAGTAACCCTGCCTTCTGCACTATAGCCCTGTATTACCAATCAAATAACTTTAAACAACAAAAAGAAAGAAAAAAAGACGTGTGGCACTCGGAGACTGCCGCGGTAAAGCTATTGCGCGTGATATTTCAAAAAGTCATTAAAAGTTCTGGTATTTATCGATAGATGGAAAAACTAAAAAGTATCACCGCTGTGCCGGTCGGAGTGGGGGGTGTTAGGTTTTTTCGTTACGGAATTTCTGGATTCGGTCTCCACGCTCAAGGCCCGCGATAGAAGTTATGCAATAGCTTAAAACATTTATTCAACACAAGACACTTACAAACGAAAATAATGCAGAAAAAATAAGAAATTAAGATACAACAAAAAGGATTAACATATGCAAAAAAAACAAGTTAACACTATAGCAAAAAAAAAAAAGACGTCACAAAAACTACAAAAAAATGACTGATATCAATGTACTGTTGTAATATATATTACTATACTATTTAATAATCAATCTCTTTTCTTTGACATTGTTTTTGTTCTTATTTATATGATTGTATTTAACTATTAATTTGTATGTATTATTTATTGTGACAACCTAACGTTTGGGCACTTTTGATCACATATTTAAGCTCATTATGTTATTTATTAATAAATAAAGTAAATTGGTTAATAAAATAATTGCGGGTTCAACCATAACCAAACATGGTAGTTATTTCTCTAGAAGTAATTCTGGTCAGAGAGACAGAGACTCTATAGAGTCTCTGTCTCTCTGGCTCTATTATTTCACAGAGACTCTATAGAGCCTCTGTCTCTCTGACCAGCCGATTAGAACACCCTGTGTATACCTGTTCAGTTCGGATCGACGGGTGCGGCCCGCAAACTAAGTATTCGATCCGTGGGCAGCGCAATAATATTATCTTTACTTAGCTGCGGCCCGCAGATAGCGACCCGCGACTTTTTCATGTGAGGGTACAGCCACGCGCTCAAGTGTTGAAAGATTTCATTATTAATTTAACATGTTTACTAGATAGATAGATGGATAGATAGATAGATAGATGAACTCCTTATTGTGCATAACACTTTAACTAAACAATTACATTTTTTAACTATATTAATCTAATATAAAAAAATGCACTATTGGCGATCTTATCGCTTAAAGAGCTTTCTTCCTGACTTTACGTTTACTGGTTGGCCTGTCTGTATAATTTGCACTCTACTGGTCTCAGCTCAGTAGTAACCCTCCTACTGCGCTGGAGGTCGTGGGTTCGATTCTCACCCAGGATAAACGTTTGTGTGATGAATATTGATGTTTGTTCTTTGTCTAGGTGTTAATATATATTTATTTACAAAAAAAAAATTGTAAGTATGTATATCAATTGTCTGGTTCCCATGACACAAGCTGTGCTTAGCTTACTTTGGGGCTAGATGGCGCTGTGTGTGGCAATGGCCACCAATATATAATTATTATTTTAAAATGTGATCTATAAACTAAATTTTATACAAATTGATACAACTTCTTCTGACGTGTCCAGATCTTTACTGTTTTATATCCAATCCTGGATTATATTTCCCTACCTATTTCAGACACCGGCCTATCACAACTTAGGTTTCATTAAGGCATGTCCTACATAATATTCTTTACCTAGTACCTATTAACTACAATAAAACCTGAAATTGTGAAGGAAAAAAATGATGATTATTATTATTATTATATTGGGGGGGGGGGGGGGGGGGGGCTACGTTGCTCGCGTCCGTACATGATAACCCTTGAACCCCTACACGTGTCCCCCTGGTGGTGCGAAGGGAGCAACCCAAAATAGCAGTAGAACTTGTGGTAAGTTCGCCCGGAGAAGTACTGCCACCACACCTGGTAATCTGCCGCCGAGCAGTGATGCACTCGTGTTGCTGTGTTCCGGTGGAAGGGAGTGGGTGCCGGTGAAATTGCAAGCGCATGAGACGTAACATCCCCGTCTCGGGGTGATGGACGCGACGTGATGGATGCGACTTGAGTCATCTCGTACTTTGGTGGGGGGGACTTGAGTGGTATTGCTGTTGTGTATGGGCGGCGGTTACCACTTAACATCACGTGGGTCGTCAGCTCGTTCTAACATCTACATCACATAAAAAAATGATTATATATATCTGTTTAGCACTTGAGTACGTGACTGTACGTGCGGACATCAACCATCCCGTTGTTATGAGAGGACGACTGCTTGACCGCAGATAAGACGGACAAATATCACCCCCCCCCCCCAACCCCCAACCCCCCGACCCCCCGACCCCCCGACCCCCACACACTGCTAGTGAATTCTTCACACGTTATATCAAACTTAAAGACATTTTAACCACAGTTGGTTTTCTCGATACTTCCGTGGAGGCGTGGTGGCACAGTGGTACTGACTAGCGTCAATCTGGAGTTAGCTGGTTCAAATCCAGATGTGTACCAAAATTTAATCGCTTGAAATGTTTGTGTGCCCAATGCCGCGGCTTCTAAATGGTGAAGAAAAACACCGTGAGGATACAACACACATCGTCCGGGGAAGTACTGCCACCATGACCATTTCTGCCGCCAAGCAATAACGCGTTTGCGTTGCTGAGTTCCCGTTCGAAAGGTATGGTCGGTGAAATTACAGGCACATGAGACATTCCAGCTACACGTCTCACAGTTACGGGCGCATACGATGCGACTTGTTTCTTGTCGTACCTAGTAGGGGAGGACCCAAGTCGCATCAGTTGTTATGGGTAGAGGATAACCACTTAGCACTAGGTGGGCCGTCGGCTCGTTCCGTAACTGTATCACATACAAAATAATGCACAAATCTTTACCTATTTACAATTATGAAGAATATTTGAACCTTTGTCTTGGCAACGGACTGATTGTACATTCTACCAGAAAAATGTTTGTGTTACTAAACTACTTCTGTCTCGCTCGCACTTAAGAGAACAGTGATTAGCGCGAAGTGGGAAGAACCATTTGTATGCTTATTAGGGATCCGCGGGACACTTGTCGGGTCCCCTTCTTCTGAAGTGTGGTTTAAGTGATGAGATTTCACGGGATATAAAAAGTTCATTAAAAATTTTCATTTCTTGTAATATCTTATTTCTGTATTTTGTTTAGCCATAAATGTAACATAGATCTAAGTACTCAGATTGTTACAATCGTGCTCGCGAAAAAAGGAAGCCCTAATTTAAACGTTTTTTGTTTGTTCTTCCCCATGGAGGGTCGGATTGGGTTTGAACAGGCGTCAAACTTAGCGATAAGTACGCGTGACCTTATGTTTTGAATATTATTGACGTTTCTAAGCCATTTCTTTATGAATTCTATGGAAATATAGTATAAAAAATATAGTTGGATATGCACAATAAAGATTTTATCTATATAATAGCTGCGCCCCGCGGTGTTACCCGCGGTCAATAAGTCATCTTACGGAAACACTGCATTTTTCCGGGACAAAAAGTAACCTATGTCCTATTCCTAAGAGCAGTAGAACTCTCGCCAAGTTCGTCTGGGGAAGTACTGCCACCATGCCCATTTCTACCGCCAAGCAGTGAAGCATTCGCATTACTGTGTTCCGGTTTGAAAGGTGTGGTTTCCGGTGAAATTACAGGCACATGAGACATTCCGCCTTCACGTCTCAGAGTTGCGGACGCATACGATGCGACTTGGGTCTTGTCATACCTAGTAGGGGAGGACCGAAGTCGCATCAGTTGTTATGGGCTGAGGTTCCCACTTAACACCAGGTGGGCCTTCGGCTCGTTCCGTAACTGTATTAAATAAAAAAAAAAAAAAAAAACCACACTATAATCTATGTCAATGTCAAACTTCATTTAGATCCATTCAGCCGTTCTGTCGTGATTGAGTGACAAACATACATCCAAACTTTCACCATCATTAATAAAAAATCTGATCGCTTGTAACTTAAGCTGTCATTTTGTTAGAAAAAAGTTCAAAAACTCTAATTAGAAATACGTTTTATAGGTCGCTATAGGACACGGGATGACTGCCTTAATATTACAAGTTGATGTCATTACACTAAACTTTGTAATATTCGAGGCTCCTTTTAAATTTGACTGTGGAAAGGCCGAAAAATAAGTATTCCCTTAAATTTTCTTATCATTGTTAAGGGGGTATAATGCATATATCCTTATATGGTTGGATGGACCGGCCTCACTGCTCAATTGGTCGTAACCCTGCCCGGGATAAACATTTTGTGTGACGGACATATATAGATGTTTTTGTGTCTGGGTGTTAATATGCATTTATATGTCTGTGTATTTAAAAAAAGGACTTAAGAATTCCACCAATTTTCTGGTTCCCATAGTACAAGCTTAAGTTAGGGGGTTATCAAAATTGGTTCCGTGGTTTAGCCGTGACAAGTAACAGACAGACAGAGTTATTTTCGCATATACAGGGTTACAGGAAAAGTCGTGCTAGATCCGTTAAGGGCGTGGAGTACCCATCATTTCTGACTTATTTCACTATGAAACACCCTACCCTAAACTTAACCCTTTTCGAGATATTCGACTTTTAATTTTTTATTGAATAATGCCGATTTTTAGGCTACGAAATTTATTTTTGTTTATTTTGTGTATCTTATTATTATTATTATTGCATTTTTACATGTGTAATAAGATGCTTTAGGACATCAATCATTAAAATAGTGCATAAGTTAATTGAATAGACCGTAGTAGACAAGTGAAAGTAAAAAAATAAAAAATATATTAGCAAGCTTATTTTTCTCTAAGGGATATCTAAAAAAAATATTATGACACTTGTTCGGCAGATATTTTTTAAAATATCTACGTTTCATCAGCTATCTAACGAGGTATAATAATCTAGGGTTTTATTCAAATGCATTGGAAAAAAATTAGTTTCATAGGCGACAGTGGAGAAGAAAATTTATACTTAGCCCTAAAAAGTAAAATAAAACATTAGGTATGCATGAAATGTCATTTATTAAAGGTTTTCACACAACTTTTTCTTATTCTACAGTTCATGTTCAACATGGCCGCCTCTATTTCTGAAACATTGTCGCATCCTTCTACGGAGACCAGTCTTCACTACTCCAGTGGTCAACGTGGTCCTCATTTTATTTGCTGCATCCACAATCCTTTCTCTTAAGTCTTCCACAGACAAAACTGGATTCGGCTCGCTGTACACAAGACTTTTCATGCACCCCCATACATGAAAATCCATGGGAGTTAGGTCCGGACTTCTTGCTGGCCATGGCAACGGCCCACCTCGTCCTATCCATTTGTTTGGATAATTTGTGTCCAGCCAGTCTCTGACACTTCTCCTGAAATGGGCAGGGCAGCCATCGTGTTGGAACCACATGTCCCTGATCAGGTTGAGTGGCAGATCATCCAGCAAATCACTCAAGTCTGCTCTCAGGAAATTTTCGTAGCTTTCCCCATTTAGATTATCCGGGAGAAAGTAAGGTCCAATCAAATGATTAGAGATAATGCCCATCCACACATTCACGCTGAATCTTCGTTGGGACCCTTTCACTCTTTTCTTATTGGGATTCCTTAGTTCTTTTGGGGCCCAGTAATGGACGTTGTGATAGTTGGTTATGCCATCTTTATCAAATTTGGACTCATCCGTCCACAAGATATTTCTTAGAAAATCTGGGTCTTTCTCTACTTTTTTCCACGAAATGTAATACAAACCCTAGATTGTTAGACCTCGTTAGATAGCTGATGAAACGTAGATATTTTAAAAAATATCTGCCGAACAAGTGTCATAATATTTTTTTTAGATATCCCTTAGAGAAAAATAAGCTTGCTAATATATTTTTTATTTTTTTACTTTCACTTGTCTACTACGGTCTATTCAATTAACTTATGCACTATTTTAATGATTGATGTCCTAAAGCATCTTATTACACATGTAAAAATGCAATAATAATAATAATAAGATACACAAAATAAACAAAAATAAATTTCGTAGCCTAAAAATCGGCATTATTCAATAAAAAATTAAAAGTCGAATATCTCGAAAAGGGTTAAGTTTAGGGTAGGGTGTTTCATAGTGAAATAAGTCAGAAATGATGGGTACTCCACGCCCTTAACGGATCTAGCACGACTTTTCCTGTAACCCTGTATAATCTTAATATGTAAAAATCTGTTTGTTGTCGGACTACTCCGAAAAGGCTCGACCGATTTTATTGTTTTTTTTTTGTATATTTGGGAGGTATGAGTGTAGGTCGTAAAGTATTTTTCACTTTACCTTCTTTCATCGACGTCAAGTGTCGCATCACTTTGACATTTCATTCTGCCTTGGTTATTTTATCGGGACCAAAAAATTCCTAGAACTAAACTGCGACACACCAACAGCACACTTTCAATTTCAAATTTAATATTTCACTTTCAATTTATACTTACGATCCATTTCTTTGATAACTTAGGTATATGACAGACCAACGTTTGCCGAATCAGCTAGTATAAAAGTATAAAATGGATGTAACATTAACAAACCGTACCAAAGAACGCTGTTTGAGTCTACAAAAACTTAAAAATAATGAAAGATTTGAATAAAAAAAGAAATTGTTTAGTTTGTCTGTTTAAACAGGGCCCCGTTTGACTACGCGTAACCCCCGGCGTCACCCGTTTATAAATAAAGATCTGGATCATACGGAACGCTGGCTCCAATTTCACGATTCAAATGTACCGACAAAAGAAATCATAGTGTGGATATATTTATATAAATGGCTTATAAAAAACTTTATGACTTACATTTTCTGCATCCACGGATTTATGTACTGGTGCACTAATAAATGTGACTTGGCTTTATATTCCATACTTTATTTGGGGTAGGACCAAAGCACTACTTTGTTATAGGTTACCATTTAAGTATGGGTGGGCTATAAGCTTATTCCATAACTTCTTAAGACGAGTAGTATAAAGCTATTGCAACGAAAAAAAATTGACACGAAACTTTATCTTTGCAATGTAAAAATCTGTTTTATAAGTGTGCAGTCTGCGTGCAGAAAACTTAAAATAATATCAGGTCGATATGATCTGAATTTTACTGAAATATAATTGTTTTTTTTTATGTAATTGAAGTGACGGAACGAGCTGACGGCCCACCTGATGTTATGTGGTAACCACCGCCCATAGACAACAGCAATACCACTCAAGTCATCTCCACCAACGTACGAGATGACTCAAGTCGTATTGCGTTGCGTCCCTCACCAAGAGACGGGGATGTTACGAGACGTAACATCATGCTTGCTTGTTACGCTTAGTCAAAAATGATTAAAAGAAGAAAATATTATGTTTAATTACTCTGAGCTCTTAATGTTACATTTTCACAATTTAATTTAGTATGTATCTATTGCTATAAAATATAGTTTTTCTTTTGATTCGCCAACATGGCCGCGAAGCCGTCCTTGCAGCAACATAGTCCTCAATTCCAACGTCTTATCCACACAATTCTTACGCATACAAGTAACTCCGTCTTTGAGAATGATTCCATCTTGTATTTTATATTCTTTCCTCCCCCTCGACACGGAAATTCAAATGAATTAAAATGGAGACATCTTTATCTTGAGTATAGATTAATTTTTCTTTATATTAAGTGATTAATGGCGTAATGAACTGAGAATCATAAACGTCCCATGTATATTTGCCTGGCCTAATAGCTCAGTTGGTTAGTAACCCTACCTTCTGCGCTGTAGGTCATGGGTTTGATCCCCACTCAGGACAAACATTTATGTGACATTTGTAACATTGATGTTTGTTCTATGTCTAATAACTTGGTTTTTTTTATATAATATTTTTTTCCGAATGCCCAATAGTTCTACTAAGACCCATTTCAAGGTTATCCATTCATTACCGGACACCCTGTATATGACAATATCTTTTAAAACTTGTACGCTGAATAAATATTGATTCAAGGCTAAAAAACAAGACAATTTCATTTCATTCATTTTCGATCATTATCGAAATCAGTACGAAAATTATCAAGGGATTATTTATGAATCAAACATATTTTGTGGGTAATTTATACTAATAATAGAGCTGAAGAGTTTGTCTGTTTGAACGCGCTAATCTCTGGAACCAAAAGTCAAATTTGAAAAAAAATATGAGACATTCCACTTACGCGTCTCAGAGTTACGGGCGCGTGCGATGCGACTTGGGTCTTGTCTTACCTAGTAGGTGAGGACCCAATCACATCGGTTGTTATGGGCCAAAGATACTACTCAACACTAGGTGGGCCGTCGGCTCGTACCGTAACTTTATCACATAAAAAGAATACTAGAACACATAATTTGACACATTTTGTACAATAAAAGAAATATATAATCTATGTTTAACAGATTCCCAAATACAAAGTATGCTTCCCCACTAGGCTTAGTCTGTGCTAGCCTCAAAAACTATTGTTTCATTTGACTGACTGACGAAAACGAATCTATTTAATAAGTCCTGTTTTTTTACTTTATATATTTTTGACATGACAATGTCTTATAATTCGATAGAGCCGGCTGCACGCACGAAAAAACATGACTCATGCGGCGTTACCTCGCTCTGAGGCGTTCCATGTAAGGCTTGTGCAAGTGCAAGCGAGAGCGCGGAACGAGCGACAAAGAAGCACAATCGGCCTTTGCGTTCGGCAGCGTTCGACATCCGTCTCTCTCCTACTTGAGTGAGCGATGCGTCTGCGTGGACAGCTGCTAATACTTACATTTACATGTTTTGATCGAGTATCAAGTGCAGTGTAAAACTATTAAATTGTAAAAAAAAAATTGACATAATTGTATTTATGCGTACAAATAAATCTAACTTGATCAATTTCATTGTGATTTCCAATTACCTCCTTCTCTATATATATACAAATCTATTAAACAAATGAAATTAAAATTTTCTTTTGAAAAATGCTACCATTCCATCAGTATTTTCTTAAGACGTTGTCATGTTCAACTATCGTCAGTAAACCGACTTTACAGACAACCATTTTTTGTCTAATTTTAAGATACGTTTTCTTTTTCTACGATTATTTATAATTGATAATTACACTGAAAATATTCTTAATTATGTAGATAGTGGTTATCATTACAATGATAAATTACCTGCAGTATATTATCTAACAATCCAGCGCGTGTCTATAATACTGCGGTATTCTTAACAACCACTGCAGACAGCTAGGCTCTGCCCCGGCTTCGCTTTTGTAAGAAAGTTTAAGGTTTTATGTCTGCTTTAAAAAAATATCATTATGGATTTAGTGCTTTTGACGTGAAAGAGATATAACTATGTTGATAATTTACTGTTACTCGCAGCTCAGTTGGTAGTAACCCTGCCTGCGTCGCAAGTCATAGGTTCAATTCCCACCCAGGACAAACATTTGTGTGACGAACATAGATGTTCATCTGTCTGGATGTCAATATGTATTATATGCATTTGCATGTATTTACAAAAAAGTATATAAGTATGTATATCAGTTGTATGGTTCCCATGATAAAAGCTATGCTTAGCTTACTTTGGGGCAAGATGGCGCTGTGTGACAATGTCCACCAATATTTAATACTTTGGGGCTAGATGGCGCTGTGAGAAATGCCCACCAATATTTATTTATACCACTCTCGTGATCTAGGCTAGAAGTTATACATAATGTCGTAAAAGAAACTTAAATACAGCCAAAAAACATTACCCCACCTCCCAACGGGCAGTCGGGTAGACGAGGCGACCGAAAATGCAAAACCAAAGAAAGTAATTTTGGGCCCTAACGGCAATATATCACATTTTGAATATTACATTCTCGCTAACACATGTGACTGGGGACAATGTTAATATCTGTTTAGGGTTCCGCTGTGGACCGATGGAAACGGATACAAATGTTATACATGGAAAGAATAATATATAAATGTCAAAATATTTGCTTATTTATTAAAAGTTTTGTTTACTGGGACCATGGTACGTTTGAAAGAGTATAAAGTGTTTGATCTATAAAAATATATATATTGAGTGACGAATATAGATGTTTGTTCTGTCTGGGTGTTAATATGTATGTAGTTACAAAAAGAAAACTGTCAGTTGTCTGGTTCCCATAGTACAAGCTATGCTTGGTTTGGTACTAGATGGCGCTGTGTGAATTGTCCACCAATATATTATATTATATTAAAGTATCTTTGTATCAAGTGCAAGAAAGGAGTCTCTTTGAGGTGCATTCTAATTCTTTCATCACACAGTTCTGGAGATCTAGGGAATAAGTAATTAACTATTAACTCGATTTTACTCATGTTTGTTTATTTTATATGAAAATAGTTTCTTAACAAATAAAATCCAAACGGAAATTTTAAAAGTAATAACGGTTTTATAAAAAAAAATTGAAATAAAGAGGTTGAATGTAAATAAAACATTAATTTCATTTTTCCAATCACGCACGTACCAATGATAAAAATAGATATGAGATATGCAAAACAAATTACATGATGACGACAACTTTATACAGGGTGTCCGGTAATGAATGGATAACTTTGAAATGGGTCTTTGTAGAACTATTGGGCATTCGGAAAAAAATATCAAATAAATAAAACCAAGTAGTATCAAAGATACGTATTTTTTAAATAATATCAATGTTTTTCTGTTTTTTTTTAGTTTTTTTTTATTTGTTTTGTTTTGTTTTTTATATTTGATATTTTTGTTCCGATTGTCCAATAGTTCTACTAAGACCCATTTCAAGGTTATCCATTCATTACTGTATATATTTTAGTCGTTGAAATTTACAAAAAAAATAGCTCATATTTCGGCGAATATTTTCCAAGAGGAAATGATTTTCAGTCTTTTTATAATAGACAAAACATTATAGCCAAAACGAAATCTATTTAATAAGTCTTTTTTTATTTCGTTATCATTTTTTTTCTAATTATAAGATACGTTTTCTTTTTCTACGATTATTTATAATTGATAATTAACAGTGAAAATATTCTTAATTATGTAGATAATGGTTATCATTACAATGATAAATTACGCTGCATGTAATTATCTAACAATACAGCGCGTGTCTATAATACTGCGGTATTCTTAACAACCACTGCAGACAGCTAGGCTCCGCCCCGGCTTCGCTCTCGTGGGAAAGTTTTAAGTCTGTGTTAAAAATTCATAAAATTCTTTTTTAATATGCATAGTGCTTTTGGTGTGAAAGAGACATAACTATGTCGATAATTTACTGTTACTCGCAGCTCAGCTGGTAGTAACTCTACCTTCTGAGCTGTAGGTCGTGGGTTCGATTCCCAACCGGGACAAACATTTGTGACGAACATAGGTGTTTGTTTTGTGTCTGGGTATATGTATGTATTTACATAAAAGCATATATGTATTCTATCAGTCATCTGGTTCAGATAGTACAAGCTATGCTTAGTTTGGGGCTAGATGGCGCTGTGTGAAATGTCCACCAATATTTATTTATTTACTAACCAACTTTTCAGGCGTATGTTTAATACTTATAATAATAATATTCGTAGATAGATTTAAAAGTTTGAATTTTATTTTGTACAGAATCCTCTCCTGAATTTGTTAACACGCTTGGCCACATTCGGAAAACATCCTATTTCTTATTTATATTCATATCGAATTCATAACTTATTTCTGTTACTCGGTTAACATTCATAAGAATGTAGAGTTTATGCCAAATTCGTCCAGAGCAGTGCTGCCACCATACCCATTTCTGCCGCCAAGCAGTGATGCATACGCATTAATGTGTTCCGGCGAAAGGACTTTTGACACACTCAACCTTCACTTCTTAAAGTTCCGGGCGTAAAATAATGCGACTTGTGTCTTCCCATACCTAAGTAGGGGAAGACCCGTACGTTTTGCTTTTCTTATGGGCGAGGTTACCTTTTAACATCAGGTGGTTCACCTTGCTTGTCCTGTTACTTATTCACAAAAACTGTACAGCTGAAGAATGGACTTAGTTATCTGGTTTCCAATACTTTTGCTTACAGACCAGTAGGACTGAATACCTAAATGTCTTATTTACGAAAAGACTAAAATAAAATCCTTATCCTAAAATCCGTCAAATCCTAAAAGTATATAACTCCGTAATTATTGCCTGAAAATGAATAAAGCAGATCAATATAGTATAGTCAATGAAATACGCACAAACACAGGAATCGAATCCGCAGCCTCCGAGTACAGCTTCACTAAGGAGGAGGTACTTAAGCTTACCTTAAGTCAACTGCTGGTAAAATGATAGAATTAGATAATCAATTTTATATTAACTGGCCTCATAGCTCAGTTGGTTAGTAACCCTGCCTTCTGCGCTGTAGGTCATGGGTTCGATCCCCACTCAGGACAAACATTTATGTGACATTTGTAACATTGATGTTTGTTCTGTGTCTCGGTGTTAATATGTATATGTATGTATTTACAAAAGAAAAGTATATAAGTATCAGTTGTCTGGTTCCCATGATACAAGCTATGCTTAGCTTACTTTGGGGCTAGATGGCGCTGTGTGACAATGTCCACCGTTATTTATTCATCTTATTTTCAGCGGTATAATCTGCAATAAAATGTTACATTCTGTCGCCGCTGGAAAGTAAATTAAAACATCCCTTAATTCCTCACATGCCGCCGAGGGGGTGTCAATTAATGAGAGAGAAATTCCAGCAATTTTCAACCCCCAAATTGAGATTTGGAGTGGATTGGCCGGGAAATATCGAACAACGACAATTATCTACGAGGGAGGCTGGAAATCAGTTGATACTAGCCACTTCCAACACTCTAGTAAAGGTACAGTAAAGGAGTAAATGCGCCTCATATAGGCTCCTTTTACTTAGATATAATTGACGTCTGTATGAGTTTTTGATTATCTTTGTATAAAATTTTTTTGGTCTCTTTTCTAATTTTTTCAAGTGATTTTCCCGATTCGTGGTACACCCTGTGACTGGCCTCATAGCTCAGTTGGTAGTAACCCTGCTTTCTGCGCTGTAGGTCGTGGGTTCGATTCCCATCCAGGACAAACATTTATTTGTAACATTGATGTTTGTTCTGAGTATGGGTGTCAATATGTATTATAGATAGATAGATAGATAACACATTTATTCGGCACACAGGACACAAATACACAAAAGAGCAATGACTAAAAATAATAAACATGAAGAAAAAAGAAATATTACAATATGTACCTGTGCCTCCAGTGCCGAAAAAGGGGTTGGCTCAGCATATGCTGAGTAATTTTACTCAGCGCTGGTTTTCAGCCAAAAACCTTTCAGACATTGACGACACGGACGACAGATGCGGTATTTGCAAACAAATCATAAAACAAAAATAAAATTGATGAATATATAACAATCAAACATAAAATTAAAATTAAAAAAGATATACTGTGTAAAACATTCAAGTGCTACTAAACGTTAAAAACAAAAATAAAAAAATAAAAATAAAATGGTAGTCGGAAGAGTTAAAAATTTGACTTGATTGGCTATAAACAATACGAGACGCAGCTAGGAGGATAAACATTCCTAAGTTGCAATGGGATGAACAAAAACGAAAACGAGCACCTATTTCGCAAACTGAGAATCTTTAACATAAAAATACTCGTAGGTATCTGATAAAGAGAGTGTCTCATCGAAGTCCAGTAGAGTAGGTAGATTGTAGTTAGCTAAATTAGCGAATCATTTTGAACCGTGATGCCCAGCTGTCTCTGGGCTTCGATGAGGTACGCTTATATGTATGTATTTACAAAAGAAAAGTATATAAATATGTATATTAGTTGTCTGGTTGCCATGATACAAGCTATACTTAGCTTATTTCGGGGCTAGATGGCGCTGTGTGACAATGTCCACCATATATTTATTTATTTATTACATCCATCATTGAACTACAGTCCTAAAATCAGATTGCTGTGATACAGTTCGGTATTTATTTTTGACTTTTTTTTAAATTCGGACAGATCAAACGCTACTCGAAAAGTTTCTGATTTGGGTATTTCCGAGTTAAGGATAGTCGAATATATCAATTTAATGTGATTTTGGCTGTATTGCTATGAGACTACAATTTTGGTTGTGGGCTTTTGTACTAATAGTATAAAACAAAGTCTCTCCCGCTGTCTGTACGCTTACATCTTTTAAACTACGCAACGGATTTTAATGCGGTTTTCAGCAATAGATAGAGCGATTCAAAACTAAGGTTTATACGTAAAGTTTAATATAGATTTGTATTAATTTGTTGAAATATGACGATAATTGTTCAAGATGTCGGATGAAATCAAGCCGACTGGGAGCTTTACTGGCGTACAGCGCGTAAACCAATAGAGTTTTATATCCTTACAAAATTATATTAAACCGTCTCTCGTTTTTTTAATCGTATAATGTTCTGCTAGCCGTGCGAAGCCCCGTCCGGTCGCTAGTCAATAAATAAATACTGAAAGTCAGTCAAAAAGTAGAGATATACTGAAAATGACGATTTTTAAACTAACAACTCGCGCTTGGATTTGAAACAGCTACCTTTGGATTGAAAGTCACGACCCATACAGCCACTAATCTATCTCACGTTCGATTCAATATCCGATAGCAAAAACCACATTTCTTCTTCAAACATCGTGGGCTCAATCTAATTTGCTCACCCCATGAATCGACATCTGCTTCTGGTAGAGTCGTTGTTTATACGGCTTTTATTGTTCGGTTTAATCCGGTTTATTGTTTTTTTTTAAGATAACTTCTATTATTATTAAGAACTAGCTGTGCCCGCGACTTCGTTCGCGTGGAATAGTGACTTTTCGGGCAGCATATTTTGAATAACTGAATCCTTATGGCAGCGGCGCGGCTCTCAGCGCACTTTATATAGCCACGGACGCTCAGGCGCGAGGCGTGTAGTACGTACTCTGTACGTTAAAAATGTTCGCCGTGATTCTTTAAATTGACATAACTTTTTGACGTGTCAACGTCTTATAATTCGATAGAGCCGGCTGCACGCACGAAAAAACATGACTCATGCGGCGTTACCTCGCTCTGAGGCGTTCCATGTAAGGCTTGTGCAAGTGCAAGCGAGAGCGCGGAACGAGCGACAAAGAAGCACAATCGGCCTTTGCGTTCGGCAGCGTTCGACATCCGTCTCTCTCCTACTTGAGTGAGCGATGCGTCTGCGTGGACAGCTGCTAATACTTACATTTACATGTTTTGATCGAGTATCAAGTGCATATATACATAAAAATCTATTAAACAAATGAAATTAAAATTTTCTTTTGAAAAATGCTACCATTCCATCAGTATTTTCTTAAGACGTTGACACGTTCAACTATCGTCAGTAAACCGACTTTACAGACAACCATTTTTTTATTTATGAACCGATTGACATGAAATAAACACTAAATGTTAAGTGAAGCTTACTACAATATATTAGTGAAAACCGTATCTAAATCGAATAAGCCGTTTCTGATATTAGCGTGCACAAACACACAGACAAACAGACAAAAAAAAAATTATTACAATTTCGGGTTCGGCATCGATATAATAACAACCCCTGCTACTTTTATTTTATATATTTCCATTGTACAGACACCACTTTTCTACAATTTTATTATATGTATAGATTGACGGTAAAAATTAAAAGTCGAGGAAAGTAATAAAAATAAACTGCACACTACTTAACAGTTGCCCAAAGATTTCCTGACTGTCGGATTGTAGACATTTACTCAAGTTGCACACATTAGAAAAATTAAAAATAAAAATAAATGTACTGAATTTAAGGAATAATATTGTTGTTTTTTTTTCCAAAACAAGCTTTTACTTAGACGAAATACATTTCATTTACAAAATAAATTTGTTTTTTTATGAGATGCGTTTGGTTCTTTTCACCTCCTCTCAAACGCGCCAGTGTTCCGAAGATAGATCCTCAAGTTGTCAAACGTTCAAGGTAACGCGATGATATTGCTGTTTAGCACTTGCTCAAAGCATTCCATTTGGAAGAACTGACAAGAAACCCCTAAAGGAATGCTTCCTTCAGTGATCTTGACTTGATTTTTACAATTCGATAGTTCAAGACTTTTTTATGTGTTGTGGCTGATAGAACAAGCTGACGGCCCACCTAGTATTCAATGGTAACCGCCGCCCACAGACAACAGCAATACGACTCCAGTCCTCCCCACCAAAGTACGAGATGACTCAAGTCACATTGCGTTGCGTCCATCACCCCGAGACGGGGATGTTACGTCTCATGCAATTTTACTATCTATTTCGTTAAGATTATGAATTCCCCGGCTTTATCGCCCAATTATCCGGCTTTTCTCGATACGGTGGCAACTCTAACACGGTAACGGGATAAAAATGGCCGAGGGTGTGGATAGGTCAATTAGCGATGTCTGCCCAGCGTCACTGCGCTGACCCCGACGAGGCCAGACAGCGTGCATTGCGAATCGTAAAACATAACGACGTAAAAGATTAGAAGTGTCGCCATTATATGTAACTTATATAACGGGAATATGACGTTTAAAAAAAAGTTCCTACTATAGTGGAGCGACTATCGTACATATTTTAATGAATAATATTTAATTACGTACTTGTGTCTGTTGTTTTAAGAAAACTGTAAGAAAAAAAGAAAAATATTTTATTTAACGCACTATGTCGTAAATAAAATATTTTTCTTCAAAGTCAAAGTCAAAAACATTATTTCCATAGAATTCATAAAGAAGTGGCTTGGAAACGTCAATATTCAAAACATAAGGTCACGCGTACTTATCGATAAGTTTGACGCCTGTTCAAACCCTATCCGACCCTCCATGGGGAAGAACAGCCAAGAAACCCTTAATGGAGGGATTCCTTGTTTTTCGCGAGCACGATCCTTGTAACAATTGAGTACTAAGGTCTATGTTACATTTATGATTACATAATATACTATTACAGGATGTTTTGTGTATCGTTGAGCAGAGCGACATCAGACCATGGGGATTTATCATTTATATAATTCCTTCCTTTCTTTCTAACGCCCAGACACAAAACAAATGTTACATGGATATTGTGAGTGCGCGCAACGAATCCATATTTCGTTACCCTCGGCATCCGATACGTATAAATAATAGATAGGAATCAATCGTTAATTAAAGAGTGAGTCCGGGTAAAAAAGCAGCTCAGCGCCGGTCAGCGCTTCTGACCATCACCCCCATTCACCCCCATTCACCCTTTTGTTGCGGTCTTTTTGTATGTCTGCGCTATTTCACAATTGATTGAAATGAAAAATGGTGCTCCACGGACAGACGGGGTTAATATTGATGTGTGTACGGGAAAGTTTGGATGTATGTAATTTTAATTATGTAGGTACGCAGCAATACCCCGGTTTCAGGGTAAGGAAAATCGAAAAATTCTTCCCCATGGAGGGTCGGATAGGGTTAGAACACGCGTCAAACTTAGCGATAAGTTCGCGTGATGATGTTTTGAATATTATTGACGTTTCGAAGACATTTCTTTATGAATTCTATGGTAGTTCTTGACTACGACTTTGAAAAAATTTCCCGATCGTGAAATTTCTAGAATTTTGCAAAGTAGGTCGTGGTTTGATTCCCACCCAAGACAAACATTTGTGTGACGAACATAGATGTTTGACTTAGGCATCAAAGTATACAAGACAGATCTTGTATACTTTGATGCCTAAGCCACTGAATTGACTATGATGAATTTTGATATAGTGGTCGATGGGAACATGAAGACCGATATAGGTTAAAAAAATAAAAAGACGTGTGGCACTCAGAGACTGCCGCGGTAAAGCTATTGCGCGTGATATTTCAAAAAGTCATTAAAAGTTCTGGTATTTATCGATAGATGGAAAAACTAAAAATTATCACCGTTGTGCCGGTCGGAGTGGGGGGTGTTAGGTTTTTTCGTTACGGAATTTCTGGATTCGGTCTCCACGCTCAAGGCTATAGCTTCTATCTCTTAGAAATCGGTTTTACGTGCGGCTATAGATGTTTCACATCAAAAAGGTTTTTTGGTTAAATATTTACTAGAACTGATTGACAAAATCATTATTAACGCGAGCGAAGCCGCAGATAAAAGCTAGTATAATAAATATTTAATCTAATTTCGCAATAAAAACTAATACTTTGCCAAAATAACCGTCATAATATATATTAACGGGCGCAACGTCTCTGAAAACACGAAATTATGAATAGATGTGAACCCTACCGAAGTTTTAATTAAATATTTAAATTCATGCTACAGCCCGAGATAAGAAGGCGGCAGCCCTAACAGCCTCCACACCGGACCGTCTTGATACTTGAAATAACATATTTTATTTTTATTTTATAGTTTAGGTACAAAAGCAGTTAACAAACCATAATGCTAAATAAACTAGGTAGGTGCATGTTGATAACTTATTAACTAAGTCTGCTAACCCTAATATTGTATACACATAATCATTATTATTTAAAAAAACATATTTTAATTACTAAAGAATAATAATTAATATTTTGTATATTAAATTTAGTGCATGCAATGTTTATACTTGATTGTCCAATTAATCTTAATTATATTTCCAATTTGTAAGTTATATACTTTACACTTCTTCTTCTTCGAGTCACCGGTTCTGTCGAACCAGTGTGGTGAAAGGATTGTAAGTGCGCCTCAAAGAGGCTCCTTTCCTGCACTCGACACATGTCTTCAAATTTTTAGTTCTAGGACATGTCGGTTTCCTCACGATGTTTTCCTTCACAGTTTTGAGAACGTGGTATTGCGCACATAAATCTTTCAATCGAAAAACTCATAGGTGCACGTCGGGATTTGAACCGGCGACCTCCGGATAGAAACTCGGGGGTCAGTACGTTAGACCACCACGCTCTCACTTTACACTGTAAATGTACTATTGTAACAATTGTTGGTATACCAAATAAATAAAACATAATATAAATAAAATAAAATGGGAGAGGGGCTTAATACGAAAGTATAAATAACAGTTTTGCTAAATCACAGTCTTAGTTCAGCCATTTTGTAGTAAATATTTACAAATTATATACACCATACTCATTTCTGTCGCCAAGCATTCTCTACTGTACTCCGGTTTGAAGGGTGTGGTTACCGGTGAAATTACAGGCACATGGTACATTCCACCTTCACGTTTCATTACGGGAGCATACGATGTGACTTGGATCTTGTACTAAGGCAGGTAAGGACCCAAGTCAGATTACTTGTTATGGGCAGAGGTTAACACAACAAATGGTATGCCATCAGCTAGTTTCATAATATTGCCACATTAAAAAACACAAAAATTTCTCGATTGTGTCTCTTTTTATTAGTGAAAATCATATTAAAATCCGTTGCGTAGTTTAGACTTTGTTTTTGCGACTTAGTTCTATACAATTTCGAGATTAAAAATAATAAATACCCAAATACACTAAAACCATAAACTGTACATCACTTACCGAGAGAGTTATGATCCACCCGTACAACCGCGAATTTCATCCGGAGGTCGCTAGTTCGATTTCTGACTTGTACCAATGAGTTTTTCCTTATATGCTCAATACCACGTTCTCATGACGGGAAAAGAAATCATTTATGCGTATACTGGCACATTTAAATTTAGATGACATGTGTCGAGTGCAGAAAAGGAGCCTCTTTGAGGCGCATTCTTTCACCACACTGGTTAAATTTTCAAGTATCAATACACTTTATTCACGTATAAAATCACAGCGCAAGACATCGCGGCTAATTGTGCATTCGCGCGGCGCCGTTATGCGCTCACGACTTGTCACGTTTTAACTGATTTGTCCAATAGAATAGACGTGATTCTCCAAAGTGAATTGATTCAGTGAACATTCAAAGAGGATAAAGTGGGCTACTATTCCTTGTTATTTCGTACTTTTTTACAGGCTATTTTAATTTATTTACAGGCCTCACAGCTCAGTTGGTTAGTAACTCTGCCTTCTGAGCTGTCGTGGGTTCGATTCCCACCCAGGACAAACATTTATGTGACATTTGTAACATTGATGTTTGTTCTGTGTCTGGGTGTTAATATGTATTATATGTATGTATTTACAAAATAATAGTATATAAGTATTTATATATCAGTTGTCTGGTTCCCATGACACAAACTATGCTTAGCTTACTTTGGGGCTAGATGGCGCTGCGTGAAATGTCCACCAATATTTATTTACTTGGATGACATATTTTTTCCAGTTTTTTAGTTTAAAACCAAATTACTGGCATACAATGGCTGCCTGAAGCTATATTGAGACTGAACGCTCGATCTTTCTCTATTTTATACCTTATGGTGGAATGGAACCTATTTTAGCTTCAGTGTCGGGCAACACCGTTCATCAAAAAATAAGTGCGGTGTCCATGTAAGTCTGTTATATTTTCAGTGGCTGTGGAGAACCGTTCAATCCGCCATAACCCCCGCAGCGCTAGAACGCCAACCCCCGCGTATTCTACACAAAGGTACACCCACCCTTTGTCGCTACGATTAATATTTAAACAAGAAACCTAGGGTGGGGCGGATTTATAACTTAATGTTAGATATATCGAGACCCCACCGAAACTTTACATTTAAAGATTAAATACTCCTTTTACTACTCGTGTCTTCTTTCGCAAACCGAAGTGGTGACAGAATTGAAAAAGGTAGACTACCTTCGTGTAACTAGTATGGTGTAAGGATTAAAAAAAAGGTTGTATACCTTTTACTACTTGTGTCTCTGCTCTCTCAAACCAAAGAGGTCAAAGAATTGAAAAAGGTTGACCACACTACCTCCGTGTAACTAGTATGATGAAAGAATTAAAAAAGGTTGAATACCTTTTACCACTTGTGTCTCTGCTCTCTCAACCCAAATTGGCTAAAACCTTATTTCCATAGAATCTATATTTTGTTATATTTAATTTTTAATTCATTCAGCAATGATTTGGAAAAGTCAAGTAAATTAAAAATATAAGGTGACAGTTTGGCGCCGATCATCGACAAGATTTTTAATAATTTATAATAATGGCAACACTAGCCCTCGCCCGTAGGCGACGACGCGTTCCAATTAGCCACTACAAACATCCCTATACAGACAGAGGTACGGTAACATAATATTTCCCTTAAAATTCGTGTGTCGTTTGTGGCAGGTTCAATTTTATAAATGGTTTGAGGGTTTTTGATAATTAGTAAAAAAAACTCATTTTTATTGTGATTCAGTAAAAACTTTAAATTCAAATATTATTAGAAATATTAGTTTAATAAGTAATTTAAAAAAAGTTTCGTGTTAAACAAATTACCCTTCAGCTCCTTTATACTACTAGGTAACTTCTTGAAGGTAGAGACTCCTTGTTGCATATGAACACAACATTTTAAGAGCAGTAGAACTCAAGACAATTTCGGGAAGTACTGCCACCATGCCCATTTCTGTCTCCAACGAATAATGCTTTCGCGTTCCTGTGTTCCGGTTTGAAAGGTGTGGGTAAAGCTGAATTACATTATATCCTTCCAAATAAAAACTGTTTTATGAACTTTCTATAGCCTATACTTTCAAAATAAAAACTGTTTTATGAACTTTCTATAGCCTATACTTTCAAAATAAAAACTGTTTTATGAACTTTCTATAGCCTATACTTTCAAAATAAAAACTGTTTTATGAACTTTCTATAGCCTATACTTTCAAAATAAAAACTGTTTTATGAACTTTCTATAGCCTATACTTTCAAAATAAAAACTGTTTTATGAACTTTCTATAGCCTATACTTTCAAAATAAAAACTGTTTTATGAACTTTCTATAGCCTATACTTTCAAAATAAAAACTGTTTTATGAACTTTCTATAGCCTATACTTTCAAAATAAAAACTGTTTTATGAACTTTCTATAGCCTATACTTTCAAAATAAAAACTGTTTTATGAACTTTCTATAGCCTATACTTTCAAAATAAAAACTGTTTTATGAACTTTCTATAGCCTATACTTTCAAAATAAAAACTGTTTTATGAACTTTCTATAGCCTATACTTTCAAAATAAAAACTGTTTTATGAACTTTCTATAGCCTATACTTTCAAAATAAAAACTGTTTTATGAACTTTCTATAGCCTATACTTTCAAAATAAAAACTGTTTTATGAACTTTCTATAGCCTATACTTTCAAAATAAAAACTGTTTTATGAACTTTCTATAGCCTATACTTTCAAAATAAAAACTGTTTTATGAACTTTCTATAGCCTATACTTTCAAAATAAAAACTGTTTTATGAACTTTCTATAGCCTATACTTTCAAAATAAAAACTGTTTTATGAACTTTCTATAGCCTATACTTTCAAAATAAAAACTGTTTTATGAACTTTCTATAGCCTATACTTTCAAAATAAAAACTGTTTTTTAATCGATTCATAAGTGACGATTTGAAGTAACAAACATACAGCAAAAACATACGGCAAAATTGATAACCTCCTTTCAAAATCGGTTAAAAATAGCGAAAAGAAACATCTTTACCCACATTCACGTCATAAGCACTTCTCGTTACATCTCCACGAAGTTAGACGTAAGTCACTATCAAGCCAAATTGGGTTAAGTTTCGGGTCTTCCAAGTTTGTTTAGTTAAGTTATCCCGTAACCCGTAGGTGGGTAATTAGGGTAGCCATACGGGTTACCGACCCGTACATAATTGACCTTTACCTGTGATGGACATGATGTTTCCAGCAACAATTTCGAAGGTATTTCTATGTTCCGGTCCAAAGGGTGCATTGCTGGTGAAATTCCATACATTAGGCTTAGTACGGGTGCAATAAAAATATAAATTATTTACACCTTCCTAGTTTATCGCTCTATATATTAGTGAAATCCGTATCAAAATCCGTCGCGTGGTTTGGAAGTAAGCGGAGAAACAGACGGAGACAGATACTTACAATAACTATATGATTATTCAGTTGTCTATTTCTCATAGTAGCTTTTTAAGTTATGGTTAGTTAGGGGCTAGATGGCGCTGTGTAAAACTATGCCAAAAAAAAAAAAATATATTTTAATATCAATATATTTTAATTTATTCTACGTTTTATAGTATAAAACAAAGTCGCTATCTGTCTCCGTCTGAGAGATCTCAAAGAGAAGAGATAAACGTGACTTATAAAGTTAGATATTTTATCAGATATGTCTAATTATATATTTTTTTCCAGTAATTAATCACTCCTAATTCTATCAATCCAATCCAATACCCAAAATATATTGATAATATATAAAAATTTTTTTTTTTTTTTTTTTTTTTTTTATATTGGTGTACTTTAAACTGCGCCATCTAGCCCCTAACTAATCATAGCTTGTACTATGAGAAACAGACAACTGAATAATCATATAGTTATTGTAAGTATTACAAGAATTATATTTTATTATAATATTATAAGAATACCTTTGAACACCCCGACAGAACAAACATCTATGTTCGTAACCCAAATTATTGTCCTGGGTGGGCATCGAACCCACGACTACATTGCAGAAGACAGATTTACAACCAACTGAGCTGTGAGGCAAAAATTACGGATAAGTCAGTGCGAGTCAGATTTAGTATTTAACTTTACCTCCCAGCCTATAGGTACAAGTCAATGTACCGCATAATATAAAATTCTTGAATTATTTTTCGTAAATGTCAAATCAACCCCTATCCTCGGCGCGCGCCCTATCTTATCCGAGTGCCAATCAGAACGAAATATCCATTTTGGGAATGGATGTGGTATTTCCATGATTGACAGTAATTTATTTATAGCTGGGTACATTATGAATCGAATTTAATATTAATAGTCCCAATAATTATCTCTACCACTTGTGTCGTCCCATATAAAATTCACAATAGCCTAAAGTTATCGATTTAAACACATATAAAGCTAGAAAAAGCAGCCATATTAAATATACTTGCTAAAGATATTGTGAAAATTCTTGCAATTGTATGAAAAATATATGAATTAAAATTTTACATCCAAAACAAACACATAATGTAATTTCCTTGGTTATAATTATACTACTTTTTTATACAATTTACAGACCATAAATGCAATTATTAATTACTAACTTTTACATAAAAGTTGAGCAAGATAAACTTATCCCAAAATAATAATAAATATTGGTGGACCAATTTCCACTAGTAAATATCAATGTCCAATAGTATTTACACCAAAAAAAAGACATAATTTTCTGGTTCCCATGATACAAGCTATGCCTAGCTTACTTTGGGGTTAGATAGCTCTGTGTGCATTATTATTTATTATCTTTATCATTATCTTATATATTTTTTTGTAAATGCTATTTATCAACACCCAGATCGTAAACAGCCACATCCAATAATTGAATTCCAGTAACCGCCCTCACATTAGGGGTGTCGAACCTCTTGTAAAGGGGTTCCTACCGATAAATTCATGGTTCGGACTTGTCTTTGAGAGTGCCTCTATATCATCTAGCTGTCCGGCGCACGCGTCAAGCCCGAGTCGGACAACTCGTGCCAAACTTTGCGAGGGGATTTCCGCCCAAATGAAGGTTCGCTTAGATATTAGTAATACATTTTTCAAGCACTAGGAAGTGAAAACGTTGAGTTAGCCTGGATGTCTAAAATCTAGACGTCTAACTCAACTAAAGTAGATAGTACTGTTTGTTCTGTGTCTGGGTGTTAATATGTATGTATTTAAAAAAAGTATAGTATATGTATGTATATCAGTTGTCTGGTTCCCATAACACAAGCTGTGCTTAGCTTACTTTGGGGCTAGATGGCGCTGTGTGACAATGTCCACCAATATTATTATTATTATATCGTATATATTACTGTAATTCCTCAAAGATATATAATAATTTCTAAGTAAAAGTCAAAAACTTTATTTCCATAGAATTAAAAATTAATTAGCTTGGGCAATATTATTCAAAACATAAGGTCACGCGTATTTATCGCTAAGTTTGACGCCTGTTCAAATCTATCCGACCCTCCATGGCAGAACAGTAAAAAACCCCTAAAGGAGGTCTTTCATTTTTTCGCGAGCACGATCCTTGTCACAATTTGAGTATTAGATCTATGTTACATTTAACTACATTGAAATATTATATATATATATAAATTAAAATATATAACCTAAGTTCTTGAAAGATAAACGCCTATGGCGCCATCTGTAATTAGTTCCCCAGTCATTCCCACCGGGCGAGAGCAAAATGTTATTCTTAATTAAAATTTCCACTTTGGTAAATGATTTAATTAATTCAAGATTTATTATTTCACTTTGATATTTGAGTGATTTTAAAATGCATTTATTGTTATTTTGTATATTTTCATCAAATATTTTTTAATTTTTGTTTTTATAATAATAATATTGGTGGACATTGTCACACAGCGCCATCTAGCCCCAAAGTAAGCTAAGCATAGCTTGTATCATGGGAACCAGACAACTGATAATACTTATATACTTTTTGTAAATACATACAAATAATACATATTAACACCCAGACACAGAACAAACATCAATGTTACAAATGTTACATAAATGTTTGTCCTGAGTGGGGATCGAACCCACGACCTACAGCGCAGAAGGTAGGGTTACTAACCAACTGAGCTATTAGGCCAGTCAAATGAACAAGTTTTATGTCTATAGTCATGTAAAGTATGTAAAGTCATGTTTAATTAGTTATATTAACCGACTCCATAGAGGAGGGTTATGTGTGTGTTTGCGAGACCTGTAACCGAAATGGCTTGATTGGTTTTGAAGAGTTTGATGACTGATATTCCGTCAATTCGTCTTGATCACGAATTTTACAACAAATATCTATTAGAAACTCAAAAATTATATAAATTCTGATGGGTATCTGTATCATGGGAACCAGACAATTGATACTTTTTTGTAAATACATACATATCACATATCAACTCCCAGACACAGAACAAACATTTATATTCGTCACACAAATTTGTCCTGGGTGGGAATCGAACCGCAGCGTTTCACCACACTGGTTCGGGAGAACCAGTGACTCGAATACAATAGAAGGTATGGAGTAGCCTGAAACTGTAATTGACACTGAAATAAATTCTAATCTTTGTGGCTGTGTGTTGTTGACAATCGGTAAACGAAACCAGGTCTGTCGTTAGGTAAATAAATAGTCGTTTAACGACGCCACTTCCAACGATAATCTTACTTTAAGTGACACTTTGACAGTCACAACTAAAGTTATGAAGATTTATGAAGAGCAGTAGAAATCTCGCCAAGTTCGTCCGGGGTAGTACTGCCACCATGCCCATTTCTGCCGCCAAGCAGTAACGCGTTCGCGTTACTGTGTTCCGGTTCGAAATGTGTGGTTGCCGGTGAAATTACACGCACAAGAGACATCCCACCTACACGTCTCAGAGTTACGGGCGCATACGTTGCGACTTGGGTCTTGTCGTACCTAGTAAGGGAGGACCCAAGTCGCATCGATTGTTATGGGCAGAGGTTACCACTTAACACCAGGTGGGCCGTCGGCTCGTTCCGTAACTGTATCATATAAAAAAAAGTAGGATTTGCCGTACATTTAAGTAGTGTTTAGTGTTTCAAAAAGGTGACGGAAAACATCATATAACCGGGGCGTTCTAAATTATGTTAGTTAATAATGTCATATGTATGTTAGCCTGTAAGGTATTTAGTATGGCGTCAGCACTTCCCCGAACACTTCAAAGTTGATATGGAATCGAGTTCTGACCAAAGGAAAGCGTCCACACGATCCTTTATGACTTCAGGGTAAAATTAACTCCGGATTAAATGGGGGTGTTAAATTCTAATTACCCGCCTCCAGATCTTAAACCAAATTACGCAGATTCCGGTATAGGTGGGGGGGAGGGGGGGTGGTACTTTTGCATAACTGACGGATAAAACTGAAGTGTCGTAAAGCGTCGTGGCTTAGTGGTGTGAGCCACGAATTCAATCCAAAAGTCACCTGTTCAATTCTTGAGCTAATAAAATGGTAGTGAATTTAGAAAATTACCTAACTGTAGGTCACTGAAAAGTTATTTGTCATATTATGGTGTATATTTTTGATGTGAAACATCTATAGCCGCACGTAAAACCGATTTCTGGCTTGGCGACGCGTCGCCACGGCATGAGCGCTGATTGGTCCGTTCAAGGTTACGACAAATCATAAACCATATTAGTGATGGGGTACTTAGTTTCTTACAAAATAATGTCGATGTTTCACATCTGCCAGGCGTCCCGTGACGGCTCACATTTTTTTATGTTATGTGTGTAGAACGAGCTGACGGCCCACCTGATGTTAAGTGGTAACCACCGTCCATACACAACAGCAATACCACTCAAGTCCTCTCCATAGTACGAGATGACTCAAGTCGCGTTGCGTTGCGTCCATCACCCCGAGACGGGGATGTTACGTCTCATGCGGCTGCAATTTCACCGGCACCCACTCCCTTCCACCGGACCTAACTTAAAAGCTGTTGTTAAGCAAGTTATATATTGCGGATGGATTTTAGCCGCTAGCGCTCTTTCGGCCGTTGCCAAGTGCTAGCCACTTACCCGTCTGAAAGCCTATCCAACCGAATTAGTCTTCTAGCGGACAAAGAATTTTTATTAAATCTTAAAAATAATTTTGAGCAACTTAGGAACTAATATGAGACTGGCCTTATAGCTCAGTTTGCTGTAACTCTACTTTTGCGCTTTAGGTCGTGGGTTCGATTCCCATTCACGACAAACATTTGTGTGACGAATATAAATGTTTGTTCTGCGTCTGGGTGTTCATATGTATTATACGAAAATGGATGTATTTACGAAAAAAGTATATATGTATGTATATCAGTTGTCTGGTTCCCATGATACAAGCATGGCTAGCTGCGTGAAATTTCCACCAATATTATTATTAATATAAGTATTCCGGAGTTTCAATTCCGAGGTCACTGGTTCAAATCTTGACGAGAAAAAATTATATGCGCAATTTAACGTTCTCTAAACGGTAAAGGAAACTCGTAGTAACAATAAATTGAAGACACGTATCTACTGCACGAAAGGAGCCTCTTTTAGGCGCATTTAAACCAGCTTTTAAATAGCCTCAAAGAGGCTCTTCAAACTAGTAATTAGTAGTATTTATAAGTTACCGCCGAGAACAGAACACTAATAAAATAAAATAACATGCATTTAAAAAACATAAAATCTAAATTCCACTAAGTACATTTTCCCGTCTAAAAAAACTTCAAAGTATTCCCAGAATTATCTTAACGAACCATTTTGAATATTCATGATAATGAATATGGAATGAATTAAGGCCCATTGTCTATCTTAAGGCTTTGCCTAAGCCATTTTTATCTTTCGTAACAAAATCTTTTTCGTTCCGTCCCAATGTATCCATTATAAAAGCAGCATCATAAACAATTAATTTGACAATGCTTAATTATAATTGAAGTCATGGTTAGATTTTGACTACTGTTTTATTAGTTCAATTCAATTCAATTCAATTCAATTCAATTATTGAATTTAATTATTTATTTAGTTCGTAGTAACTATTGATGACTCCTACGACGAATATGTGTGGAGTGTATAGACGATTTGTTATGTACTTTGCATCATGTACGATATGTATATATCTATACATATAATAAAATTGTAGAAAAGTGGTGTCTGTACAATGGAAATATATAAAAAAAAGTAGCAGGGGTTGTTATTATATCGATGCCGAACCCGAAATTGTAATTAATTTATTTTTTGTCTGTTTGTCTGTGTGTTTGTGCACGCTAATATCAGAAACGGCTTATTCGATTTAGATACGGTTTTCAATATATAAATAAAAAAGTTATGTCAATTTAAATAATCACGGCGAACATTTTTAACGTACAGAGTACGTACTACACGCCTCGCGCCTGAGCGTCCGTGGCTAAATAAAGCGCGCTGAGAGCCGCGCCGCACCGCTGCCATAAGGATTCAGTTATAAAGAAAAGTGAAAAGTCACTATTCCACGCGAACGAAGTCGCGGGCACAGCTAGTTTAAAATAAATATCCACTACTTTATAAGTATTGATATGTGTTAAACAAAAGATAATATTATATCAATACACTTGTATTGATATAATATTATCTTTTGTTTAACACCACCGTCCCAATCATTCTTTTTTAATCCATTCCATCCAAAGGTTGCCTGGAAGAGATTGCTTTAAGTAATAAGGCCGCCGATTGTACGTCACATGTATTGTAAATTATTTTTAACTTGTTTATTTGTATGTGTCTGTGTGGTGTACAATAAAGAGTTTTCTATCTATCTATCTAATATATAAAAAATCTTCGTGTCTAAGCAGATTCAAAATCAGCCGAAAAGTATGACGAAAAGAGGTGATTGGCCTCACAGCCCAGTTGGTTGGCCCTGCCTTCTGCGTAGGTCTTGGGTTCGATTTCCAACTAAGACAAACAATGTGTGAGGAACATAGATGTTTGTTATGTGTCTGGGTGATAATATGTATGTATTTACAAAAAAGTATGTAAGTATGTATATCAGTTGTCTGGTTCCCATGATACAAGCTATGCTTAGCTTACTTTGGGGCTAGATGGCGCTGTGTGACAATGTCCACCAATATTTATATTTATATACTAGCTGTTGCCCGTGACTTCCTCCGCATGGAATTCAGTTTTATCACGCACCCCTATTTTACCCGTCGGAAAAGTAGCCTAAGTTACTCCTTGTTACATCAGCTATCTGCCAGTGAAAGTCCCGTCAAAATCGGTCAGCCATTTCAGTGATTGGCCGGAACAGACAGACAGAAAGACAGACGAAAATTGTAAAAAAAATTGTTTTGTTATATATACCGTGTATACATCCATATGCACTTAGAAATAAAGCGGTTATTTTAATATTACAAACAGACACTCCAATTTAATTTATTTGTATAGATTTAAGCGAGTACCAATCTTCCTTTACTGTCGACAATACCAACTCTTTGCATCCAATCTATGAAGCCGCGATTTTGCTGCAAATCTGCCTTCTTCCCGCCGACACACTCCGACAGGGGACGCCTGTGCCACACTGGGGGGAAAGAGGGAAGTGTGTTATACACAGGTAGATCTTGTGCTAAATTCTAAGTCTAAGTCTGAGTCTAAGGCTAAGCCAAAGTCAAAACCTTTATTTCCATAGAATTCATAAAGAAATGTCTTGGAAACGTCAATAATATTCACGCGTACTTATCGCTAAGTTTGACGCCTGTTCAGACCATATCCGACCCTCCATGGCAAAGAACAGGCAAGAAAACTCTAAAATAGGGCTTTCTTTTTTCACTGTCCGGGGAAGTGCTGCCACCTTGTTTACTAAGGTGTAACAAAAATATCTTGAAGGTGTCACAACTCCGTTGGTAGTAGCTTTATCTTCTGCTTTCGTGGGTTAGATTTCCATCCATTTGTGTGAATAATATAAATGTTTGTAATGTGTCTGGGCTCGTATATATATTTACACAAAAGTATATCAGTTTTTTATTTGTTATCTGGTTCCCAAAGTAAGCTATGCTTAATAAGGTCGTGGGTTCGATTCCCACCCACGACAAAACATTTGTGTTTTTTCTGTGTCTGGGTGTTGATATAGGTATATTATACGTATCTATTTACAAAAATAAGTATAGTTTCCACGATACAAGCTATCATTAGCTTACTTTGGGGCTAGATGGCGCTGTGTGACAATGTAAACCAATATTCATTTTCTATTATCTTCGTACTAACCAACGCCGTAACGACACGAGTTGAAATCCAACTGGCAGTGGTTTAGGAAGACGCGGCGTCCGTTCCCGGACACGGCACACTCTGGCGCGTACTCCTCCCCGCATGACGCCGGGCAGAAGTGCGAGCAGAACCGACCATCCACGGCGACAGACTGCGACCTTAGGCAGAAATTCACATCAATATCCCATCACTAGTTTTTTTAATGTCATATTGTTACGGAACGAGCAATGGCCCACCTATGCTCGTGAAGAGTAATACGATTTGGGTCCTGGACTTAAGTAATATAGCACATTTACATAAAATTACAACTATTTTAACGATTAAATTACAGGCACATGGGACATTCCACCTACACGTCTCAGAGTTACGGGGCATGCGATGCGACTTGGGTCTTGTACCTAGTAGGGGAGGACCCAAGTCGCATCGGTTGTTATGGGCAGAGGTTACCACTTAACACCAGGTGGGCCGTCGGTCAGGTATAACATAAAAAAAACTGTAAATTTTGATTACTTCCATAGTCGTTATTAATTTATTTAATTGTGTTTATTATTCAGTTAATTTTGTAATAAATCATTATTACCAATAATACACTAAAAAATAAATATATATGAAATGTATTATACTCACCTTCTTGAAGACAAACTCTTTCTAGTATTATTGACTGGAATCTTCTCCCGTATAGAAGATACAAGCTGAACCACTGGTGGATGTAATTTTACTGGTGTGGGTCTCATTCCATGGGATCCTGTGTTCTTACATTTGTCCAGGGACACTTGTAAGTACCCTGGAAAGATGTCGTTAATATTTAAAATTATAATATAATATTTTAATTATATTATTATATAATAAATATCGCTGGACATTTATACACAGCTAGTGCTAAATACGAGTAAGCAAAGCTTGTACTGAGAGAACCAGATACATCACGAAACGGTGAAGGAAAACATCGCGAGGAAACCGACCTAGAGCTAAAAATTCGTAGACATGTGTCTGGTGCAAGAAAGGAGCCCCTTTGAGGCGCACTTAAAATGCTTTCACCAGACTGGTTCGATAGATCCTCTGGCTCGACTTGTTGAAATAAGTGTAAGATAGTGTGTGTAAGATATTTATTTCTCTTTGGTATAGAATAAAGAGTTAATCTACTATCTAAGTATGTATCTCAACCTAGCTGTAGTGTGTATCTAAACCAAGCTGTAGTATGTATTT
This sequence comes from Chesias legatella, assembly GCA_947359385.1. Taxonomy (NCBI): domain Eukaryota; kingdom Metazoa; phylum Arthropoda; class Insecta; order Lepidoptera; family Geometridae; genus Chesias; species Chesias legatella. Next base: position 395,176 of record OX375792.1, read on the forward strand.
CCACCTAGCTGTAGTATGTATCTCAACCTAACTGTAGTTTGTATTTCCACCTAGCTGTATTATGTATCTCAACCTGACTGTAGTATGTATCTCAATTGTTATTTATACTTACTATTAACAGCATGCTTAAAATAACAGTTAACTTTCCTGAAAAAGCATTCGTTCAAAAATAATCTGTATTTCCATTGCTTATGTTCTATTTTGCCGCCGCAAACTGATTCTATAGTATTATTGCAGTCCAGATTCGTGCAATTTAGCTTTGGAACATTCACTATCTCTGTTCCACTTCTTCTTGTTTCAGCGTGCATCTCTTTCTTTCTCTCTGTGGCCGTGTTCTCGTTTTCATTGTTTTTACCGGTTATAAAAACTATATCTTGGTTTGATGGAGATTCTGAAATTATAATATTAATTTATTATACATATATTGTACATTTACTGTTAATTATAAATTTATATTTTAATTGAAAAAAATATGAGCCATCACGGGACACTTGGCAGATGTGAAACATCGACATTATTTTGTAAAAGTAATATGCAACGCCACGCCAGAAATCGGTTTTACGTGCGGCTATAGATGTTTCTCATCAAAAATTCATTGTTGGACAAGGATTTGCTTTGCTTGATCCTAGACATATTTGAAATTAATTTCAAATTGATACCTCGAAGCTTCGAAGCTTTCTTGGGATAAACGGTAGTAACCAACAGACGACAAAAACAAAGTGATTCAACAAGGGTTACTTTTGCTTTTCTGATACCGAATTCTAAAAACTTACCTGTTTCAACCCTCACGGGTCCATTGCTCATTACGTCCCCAACAGTTCTTCTGTTCACATACTCTTCTAGAGGAATAGGGTTGTTATATAAATAATCATTATTTATCTCTCTATCTCTTGTATTTGGCACAAAAACCACTTCGTTCGACTCTTTTCTACCGTTGTCTACAAATTTGTCTTTGTCAGCTACAAAAAAATCTCTTTGTTTTTCAGAATTGTCTCTTCTCATTTTAGAATTATCTTTCCCCGTTTTCGAATCCTCTTTTGTTTTTGGACTGTCTCTGTCCATTTTTGAAATATCTTTTTCGATTTTCAAGAGATTTTCTGGTACAATGATTCGCACGTTAGCTTTTTGATCATTTGGTTCTGCCTCGGCGTGCTTTGAATATGTTACGATGACGTCATTTTGGACTTTTGACGTGTGGTTGCCGAGTGACGTCATACATATCGGTATTAGTAGTATTGGTGGTATTATAACTTGATATCGCATCTTTAATATATTACCTACTTATATTATATATATTAAAATGTTTGTTAGTTTGCCTTTTCACCTAGTAAAGAAATAAATTAACAGATTATTTATAAAATTTTATAATTGTATACACTTTTAATAACTGTTTTGCACTAAATAAGGTTAAGCAAAGTAAAAAAATTCTATTTGAGTATGTATGTCTTTGGTGTGTTTTTACCGTGGGACGAAACAGTTAAATCATGAAAATAGAAAGGAGAAAATAGTGAAAATGTAAGTTTAATTTTCCAATTTCAAATCATTTAAAACCCGCGAAACACTTAATGAGCACTAAATTAAGTCTTTAAATTACTAATTTATATAACAAACTGGTTACTTATGTTAACTTTAATAAGGTTTTACGTTAACTAAACGTGCTAAACTCAAGTCTGTAAGTTAACTAGATCTCTGGCAATATCTGGTACTTTGTTTATGGTGAAGTTCTTTGCGTACCGCTCAAACAATGATTGTTTTCGAAAGCAAACTTTTATGCATAAACTGTGTCACGGAAATATGTTCCTAAACTAAGGTTTTCTTGAACCAAAACTTTTGACATTATTACTTACTTTAAAATCTATATAGTAATGCATTTAAATAAACAAGTGTATTTTATATAGTTTCTTATCACGTCTCATATTTACTAGCGCCATCTCTGCCAAACTGTATGAACCAGGTGGAAAGTCGGGAAACATTTTTCACTCGCGGTGGAAAGTCCGTAGAAACTTTTCTTCAGTTTTCTTGAGTCATAATTGAACAGAATTCTAACAGATGGCGCTTATCGAAACTTTACTCTCAAAATATCTCTATGTGCATTGTAATAATGCACATTGAATAGAATAGATGTATAGGGTTTTTTTGCACGAATATATTTAAGAATCACTTAGATACATAACATTTTAAAAATTAAACTTCTCTATACTCTCCTTTTTATCTGCCAATTAAAAATTCTGTTTGATTCGTATTAAAGTTTTATATCAGTCGCCTGGTTCCCATGATGCAAGCTATTTACTTAGCTTACTTTGGGGCTAGATGGCGCTGTCTGAAATGTCAAACTAAGAAAAAACTAAGAAAATCCTGTTTTGCATGTAAGCCATCTTTATACCTGGCATCGACCAAGCTGGGGCGTAAATAAATAATTACTCCCAAAGAAATAGGTAAACGCAACTTCTCTGCGAGTGAAACCTTATGTCTATAGTACATATATAAATATATACATGCATAGGTTCACGACTTCTTCTCCCAAGGGGCAGGCAGTGCTGCATTGGGCTACTTTCCACTTTGTGGGTTAACTGGTGAGGGAACGTAGACGCGGCAATCAGTGAGCTCATGTTATAAACAAATTAATATAATAGTAAATATATCATTAAATATTGGTGGACTTTGTCACACAGCGCTATCTAGCCCCAAAGTAAGCTAAGCATAGCTTGTGTCATGGGAACCAGACTACTGATATACACACTCATATACTTTTTTGTAAATACATACATATTGATACTAAGACACAGAACAAACATCTAAATTTGTCATACAAATGTTTGTCCTGGGTGGCAATCGAACCCACGACCTACAGCATTGAAAGAAGAGTTACTACCAACTGAGCTGTGTGGATTTCAATTTGTTCCCATAAATAACTCCGCTATCAGACTAATATATTCCATAGGAATCCTAGAACTGAGAAAAAAAATTAAATTTAATTTGTATCTAGTTTTTCTTAGAATATAGCGAAATGGACGTAATATTTTTATGAAATTCCGTTGGGATTTCCATCTCTTACGCCATTACAATTTAAATCCTAGAGATGTTAATTTTTCTTATTTTCAGCAGATATTTTATCAGTTTTTTGTATAAAGTAGCAACACAAATAAAAAAATGTTGTTATATATAACACTAGCTGGTGCCCGCGACCTCGTCCGCGTGGAATTCTGTTATACCACGCACCCCTATTTTACCCCTCGGAAAAGTAGCATAAGTTACTCCTTGGTACTATCTGCCAGTGAAAGTCCCGTCAAAATCGGCCCAGCCATTTCAGAGATTAGCCGGAACAGACAGACAGACAAAAATTTAAAAAAAAAAATGTTTTGGTATATGTACCGTGTATACATCCATATGCACTGTAAAAAGTGGTTATTTTATTAAAAACAGACACTCCAATTTTATTTATTTGTATAGATTAGCATTTGAAAACGCGATACGCCCCGAAAATATGACGTAAACTCCATAATAGAGGGTAATTGAAGTTAATTTGTAAATAATTTCTCGTTTGTTTCAGAATTTACCTCATATAAGTATTATATGAAATTAATTATATGGAAGATTTTCATTACAACGTAAATTAAAAATGAAATCTTGAGATAATAATGGGTTCTGCTGGAAAATGTTAACATTGCGAGATAAATACATTAGGGGTTTCTTGGCTGTTCTTCCCCATGGAGGGTCGGATAGGGTTTGAACAGGCATCAAACTTATCGATAAGTACGCGTGACCTTATGTTTTGAATATTGACGTTTCCAAGCCATTTCTTTTTCATTCTATGGAAACAAAGTTTTTGACTTTGACTTTGACTTTGACATTACTTGCTTCGTATCTGTGATTCGAACTTCAGTTGAATCTGTACATAAATAGGTGAAGACAAAATATTTAATTACCATTTTCTTCTATATGTCAATTATTTTTTATTCGAGCTGTATTGTAATACTCGCCTCGCAGCTCAGTTGGTTAGTAACTCTGCCATCTGTTCGTGGGTTCGATTCCCACCCAGGACAAACATTTGTGTGACGAGCATGTTTGTTTGTCGGTGTTAATATGTATTTATATGGATTATTTCCAAAAAACTGTATATGAATTATATCAGTCATTTAGTTCCCATAATACAAGCTATGCTTAATTTGGGGCTAGATGGCGCTGTACAATTGTCTACTAATATTATTATTATTGTTAATAAATAAAATTAATACATATATATCAAACCCAAACAAAGAACGATCATCTATATTCATCACACAATGTTTGTCCCGGGTGGGAATCGAACCCACGACCTACACAGAAGGCAGAGTTACTACCAACTGAGCTGAGACCTGTCAAAATATGAAATGTAAACATTAACAAAACTCAAAATTAGATAAATGATTGTTAATAATTAGTCTGTAGTCTAACGAAATATTTTCGTTATAATAAATAGCGAATTTTAAGGGTTTGACATGTCCTGATGGGTTTGATCAAGCAATTGACGTCATCATTTGTACCTAACTTCACAATTCACGGTTGAGACGTTGAGATCCGAGTGGTAAGGAACTCTGTAAGTTGTAACAAGGAGCCTGAAGCTAGCAAGATATCTAATTAAGGTACAAGGTCGGATGGTTGGTACTGTGTCCATTGTATCTAATACTACTTTAAAATCGTACCGTGTTTTGATGACATGATGAGATAAGAATTGATTATTTGCCAATTTTGCTGACTTTTCGAATTGTCTTTTGATGTTTAAACTCCAAAATGACATTTAATCTAAATAATTAATAAATATTATTAATTTACATTATTCTACTAATATTAGTAGTGTCATTTGCCCTCTCAATTCTGGTGAAAAGTGAGCCTTAAAGAGGTTCTTTTTATGTACTTCAGACGTGTTCGAATTTTTAGTTCTAGGAAATGTCCGTTGCCTCATGATGTATATTATATATAAAATAAATCCACTTTTAGATATAAGAATTAGTAAATAAGATTAAAATATGTTTGATTGACAACTGTGGATTTTAGGAAACTAAATAAATAAATGTTTCTATACACCGTTTTGAGAACGTGAAAAGTTAATATTTTTTTTTATTCTCCCGAACAAAATATTCACGTACGACAAAATTCCATTTGAAAATGTTTTATTATTGCTTTGTTTCTTTCTCAGTCATAATCAGAATCAGAAAATGTTTATTGTATAACTTTCAAACAATTATCTAGTTTAATTAACTAGTCCGAAATTGAATCAAATATTTCGTGTCTATTGAGCCGACAATAAGCCACTGGTTGGTTCCATACAACACGATATTAAAAACGGTTATACAATGGAAACAGTGACCGCCCGAGGATAACACCGGCTTATCATGTTAGTTGATATCTTGTAAAGCTGCCTTTGAACGTCAGAATATAACGTATTAAATTGTTTGTTGGTCATTATGACGGTAATTACCATATAATGGTGAAGTTTAAGCAGTAGAACTCCGGGGAAGTACTGCCACCATACCCATTTCTGCCGGCAAGCAGACGCAAGCATGACGCGTTCGCGTTACTGTGTTCCGGTTTGAAAGGTGTGGTTAAATTACAGGCACATGAGACATTCCACCTGCACGTCTCAGAGTTACGGGCGCATACGGTGCGACTTGGGTCTTGTTGTACCTAATAGGGGAGGATCCAAGTCGCATCGCTTGTTATGGGTAGATTATATACACCCCGCTATATGCAAATTAGAAGGGGAGTGTTCATGAAAAGTATTGTCTGTGCGTCAAAGTCAAAGTCAAAGTCAAAAATGTTATTACCTTAGAATTCATAAATAAATGGCTTGAAAACGTCTTATACATAAAACGTGGGTTAGTCTGACTGTGTATGGCAGCCCTTAGGCACTACGCAGAATGAAATCTACTGATATTGATTCCAATCTCTACAAGAATTTCGTCATAAATATAACCAAAGAAAATACTTTTCGTGCTCTTAAAAAAACACTTGTTTGAATATGAAAATAATACTGATATGTTTTTTAACCTTCCTTATCAAAATAAAGGTTGTATTGTTTCAGTATAAATCGACATTTGAATGTACTGACTGACTGACTGACTGACAGGCAACGTATAGCTTCAACCACTGGTCGCAGACAAATTAAATGATAGTATATTACTTATAATATTGACTGACCTCATAGCTCAGTTGGTAGTAACCCTGTCTACTGCGTAGGTCGTGGGTTCGATTTCCACCCAGGCCAAACATTTGTGTGACGAACACAGGTGTTTGTTCTGTCTTCTGTAAGTATATAAGTAATCTATCGCTGTCTGGTACCCATAGTACAAGCTATGTTTATTCTGAGGCTAGGTAATGCTGTGTAAAAATCCACCAATATTTATTTATTAAATGAAAAAAGATCAAAGAAATGCTTACTTTTTGTTTTCATTTTATTTAGTTTATATTAGTATAATATAGTTATTGAACTGAAAATGATTATTGAAACGATAAATTCTCTCGGGTCTGAGTTCATTCTGCTTCGACACACACAGATTATCTTGAAATATCTTATGTATTCCAGTAAATATCATGTTGTAGTCAAAGTAATAAAATAAATGTAACATAGATTTAAGTACGTAAATTATTATAAGGATCGTGCTCGCAAAAAATACGAGTAATACACTTGATTTCTGGCTTTGAAGTGAAGCTAGTAAGTTCCCCGGTTATGGGTAAGTTCAAGGACTAACATATCATTTTATTTTCAGATATCAAAACCTATTCTACCAATGATGATCAACCCGGCAAACGCCACTGCGAAAAAAGGTATGCAATTTCACTTAAATCTTAACGTTTAAATGTGGTCTAATCTTAACGCTTGCTCTGACAAGTGTCTCGTGAAGTGTCTCATGAAAATTCGCGATCAACATCGAATCCAGTCCTTACAAGGGTGGATCCAGGGGGAGAGTCATGGGAGTCATGACCCCCCCTGGGCTGGATCCAGGACCTAGTTGGGCCACTAATTAAAATTGTTAAAAATAATGTTTTTATATATTTTTCGTCACAATATAGATTTAATGTAAGTACCTTCAATATAATAAGTACAGTAAGTACTTACATACATTAATAAAATACCTACTTTTTGCTTGTATGTATGATTATAAAAATTAAATAACTTCTTGTGACTTGACCACGACTATATGACCCCCCCCCCTGGCACCAAAGCTGGATCCGCCCTTGAGTCCTTATGTGTGTGTATTTGAAATGACAACAAAATAACTCTTATAAAAGCTGTTTCGCTAAAGTGTTACATTAAATAACCTAAATAGAATCTTCGAGAACTTACCAACATCTTTTGTGAACAATCTAACAAGTGAAATTAAGGCATATCCATCTAAAAATAAGGTCGAAATCAGTTTACCAACTTCATTATAAATGATAAATCTTACCAAAATCAAAGAGTTCTAAGTGGATATTTATTTACGCTATTTTAGTTTATATTCCCTAATAAATTAGGTCCAAATTGCATTGCGAGTTTGAAACAGAAGCGGAGTTAAGTGATGCTCTAAAGAGATAGTTAACATGAAGTTTGCATTGAAAATAGGGATGAGACAAGATGGCTTTGTTTTGTATCGATATTTTTAATATATAAATAAGACTTCTATATGATTCTTTGGCTTTGCACTTGCAGCGTTAGATATTTACTACTGGAACTCATCATTATCAGAATAAAAAACACATTAAAACAGATATTATTTCTGTATTTGGGTATTAATAATAATAAATATTGGTGGACAATGTCACACAGCGCCATCTAGCCCCAAGCATAGCTTGTATCATGGGAACCAGACAACTGATATACTGTTTTTGTGAATACATACATATAATACATATTAACACCCAGGCACAGAACAAACATCTATGTTCGTCACACAAATATTTGTTCTGGATGGGATTCGTACCGACGATCTACAGCGCAGAAGACAGGGTTACTACCAACTGAGTTGTGAGGCCAGTCAGATTATGGTAAATTATTAATATGAATTCACAAAAAATTATAAGTATCCTATCAGTCATCTAGTTCTCTCAAAGCTTTGCTAGTTTGGGGCTAGATGGCGCTGTTTATCCACCAGTAAATGCTTAGTTTATCGACACTGTCCCATCACTAGTTGTGTAAACTTGAGCACAGTTATGCAGCACAACTGTCTCTGATGTTTGGTCTCGTTGATTTAAGAGCTCAGGTAATCCATGATATGTCTTTGTTAATTATAGACCCATTCGTTATTTTCCTAGATAGGTCCTTTAAAAGACGTTAGTTGAGCCGAAGACAACATTAAGATGCCCGTTTCCTATGGGATTTTGTTATGGGATGGTAGATGGTAAAGCTATTATACATATTATGTAGAATTCTGGACTTTTACGGTTAAATACCAAATTGTCTGATGTTTGGGCTATTGCAATGAGATTCGGTACCTGCCAATTCTGTCCCAAGAAACCGTTAAAATGTTTCGTAGCATGTATGTAGCATATTCGTAGCTTGCTACGGAATATCGTAGCTTTGAAACTCTTGAACTCCAAAAAACAGTATATCAGTATTCTATCAGTTGTCAGGTTCCCACAGTACAAGATATGCGTTCTTTGGAGCTAGATGGCGCTGTGTGAAATTTCCACCAGTATTTATATTATTGACTGGCCTCATAGCTCAGTTGGTAGTAATCCTGCCTTCTGCGCTGTAGGTCGTGGGTTCAATTCCCACCCAGGACAAACATTTGTGTGACATTTGTAACATTGATGTTTGTTCTGTGTCTGGGTGGTACTATGTATTATATGTGTGTATTTACAAAAAAGTATATAAGTATGTATATCAGTTGTCTGGTTCCCATGATACAAGCTGTGTGACAGTGTCCACCAATTTTACTATTGTAGCTCAATTTTAAAGCAACTTTAAGGAGGAAAGGAGCCTTCTTCAGGCGCATATTAATACTTCCACCACAATGAAGTCATGACACATATCAATGTCCTTGTAGCTGTATTTTTATTTATTATTCTTCCCCATGGAGGGTCGGTTAGGGTATGAACAGGCATCAATAAGTACGCGTGACCTTATGTTTTGAATAATATTGACGTTTCCAAGCCATTTCTTTATGAATTCTATGTTAATAAAAGTTTTGACTTTGACTTTGACTATTAAAAACAGCTATTTATCAATGACACCCTGTACAAGACAGTATTTCCGAGAGATCCTCCTTCTCGGCGGGTCTTCTCGGAAGGGCGAGACCGAGACCTGGACCGCAAAGCCTCGGGCGCTACCGCTCGCGCCGTTGGGAAATCAAGGTGTGCACACGCCATCCGGTGGTACACGCTATGAGCTGAAGCGTATTCAATAAGCACACTTTTTCGTACTACCCTCAAATTTAAAAGCCATGCACACTTTGATTACGGTGCAAAAGGCTACTCAATGAGCTGTGAGTCCAGGACAAACCCAGTAGGAATTTATGAGTGTAAATTACTTATATGCATACCTGTATAAAAACACCTCTTTCTTTAACCCCGTCGCCCGTATGTGTCGTCCGTATAACGAGCTGGCATCCATAAACGATTTAGATATTTTTGACTCAAACAATAATAGGTTTAAACGATGTATCCACCAAATTATACTTTAATCTAATTTTGATATATGAATAGAATCTTTACTTTTTAGATTATTTTTCTGTAATTTTATATAATTTATATATTTAAGAGTATATCAACACTAGCTTTATTTTCACATAATTGATTAAATCTAGATCAATAATTGTATTATATCCTATCTTATGTATCGCATTCTGATTGTAATCTGCTTTGTGGATAGTAAAATTAAATAAATAAATATGTAACTTATTGAAAATTAATATAAGAAATTTATTTATTTATTTATTTATTCATATATATGTACATCTATCCTTACAGGCACACCCAATGCAATAGAGCACACAACTTATCTTATAATCTAATGTCTAAATAATTATATTATTATTAAGTACATTAAAAATCAGTCCGTTAAAAATGTCAAAGATAATTACCATAATTTGTCATAAATGATGTCAAAAAATGTCGATATGAACTTGATTATATCCGACAGCGCTTTTAACTTGCACCATCCCCTATAACCACACCCGCGCTGGTCTACAAAATTCATGAGTATACCTGCTTCCTCTTACGTTATAATTGCAATCTAAGATTACACCCCCAATTAGGGGACAAGGGGTCAAGTTTGGGGGATTGTTCTCCGATACTCCCTCTAAAGTTTTACACTCAAAAATGGGGATGAAATCGGATCTTTATCTGTTTAGATATAAGTTATTCTTCTTGAGAATTTCGTCGATAAGGAAAATGCTGTAATTGTCGAAACTGTCCAATGGAGTCTCTGCGTACCCCTTTGGAGAAAATGGCGTATATTTTTTATGTGACTATTAAGTAGTTTACAATAACTAAAACAAAGCAACTGTTTTAAAATTCAGTTGCTAAATTTGATCCTATTTTAAACCATAACAAAACATACATTGCAAGTTAAATAAAAGCTTGTTGACTGGCCTCACAGCTCAATTGGTAGTAACTCTGCCTTCTGTGCTATAGGTCGTGGGTTCGATTCCCAACCAGGACAAACATTTGTGTGATAAATATAGATGTTGGTTCTGTGTCTGGATGTTAATATGTACTATATGTTTGTATTTAAAAAAAAACATAGTACAAGCTATGCTTTTTTGGAGCTAGATGGCGCTGCGCGAATTGTCCAGCAATTTTATTATTTTTTATTATTTAATAACTATAATAAATATACCTATACTCCTGCAAACAAATGATATGATAAAGATTATAATTACGCCTCTTACCTGGAGGGGTAGGCAGGAAGCATTTTTTCCACCTGCTACGATCCTAACTCCTTAACTTCATTCACTCTCGTTATACTCTTCATGCATATTCCTCGGTTTAGGGCCCTCTTGACCCTCTTCGAAGGTCCAAGTCGTTCCAAGTCGTTTTGGCCTAAGTACGTATACCAAGATTCTTCAATCATCCTCTGAGACGGGAAGGAATAACTCGTGCCTGTAATTCCACTAGCAACCAACTTTTAAAGAAGAACGTAGTAATGCAAATGGGTACAATGGAAAGCAGTTTTAATGTGAAATTTGTGTGGGAGTAATTATTTGAATGGTAGCCACTTTTAAGCTATTGCATAGCTTCTATCGCGAGCCTTGAGCGTGGAGACCGAATCCAGAAATTCCGTAACGAAAAAAACCTAACACCCCCCACTCCGACCGGCACAGCGGTGATACTTTTTAGTTCCATCTATCGATAAATATCAGAACTTTAATGACTTTTTGAAATATCACGCGCAATAGCTTTACCGCGGCAGTCTCCGAGTGCCACACGTCTTTTTTATTAATGAAATTGTTTTTATAATAATATTACAAAATTATTAATGAAATTTATATGGTAGCCATTTAGTATAGTATATAGTAATAGTATAGTGTATTAGCTAATTTTTTATATATATTATAAAATTGAGCTACTCAAAGTCAAAGTCAAAACTTTTATTTCCATAGAATTCATAAAGAAATGTCTTGGAAACGTCAATATTCAAAACATAAGGTCACGCGTACTTATCGATAAGTTTGATGCCTGTTCAAACCATATCCGACCCTCCATGGGGAAGACGCACTGATTCTAAGCTGTTGAATTTCCGGGCACCAGCTTAATATTCCGTGATAATTTACTGCATTACGTTTGTGTATCAATTCGTAAAACATTGATTGTTGGCTTGACCTCTGTACAGATGAGCGGTGCCTCTGGGCATGTTTAAAATTACGTCAGAGAAAGAGAGATTTTATAGTTCCTAGGGGCATTGTACCAAAACATAATGGTACAAAAGAAAAAATCAGTTAAGGACGATCGTGTATGGAACCAAGGTTCCGCACTTAAGCAAGTAGAATTTTTCTAAAAAGACTATTTTTACTATTTGAATTTTCTATAATTATTTATTTTCTAACTGAGCTATGACTGACCTCAAAGCTCAGTTGGTAGGAATGCTGCCTTCTGCGCTGTAGGCCGCGGGTTTGATTCCCACCCAGGACAAGCATTTGTGTGACGAAAATCTATGTTTTATCTGTGTCTGGGTGTTGATATGTATTATATGTATGTATTAAAAAAGTATATAGGTAAGTATTATATCCTTGTCTGTGGTTCCCATGACACAAGCTATGCTTAGCGTACTTTGTGGTAGATGGCGCTGTGTGACAATGTCCACCAATATTATTAATATATTATAAGTAGAAAATTTATGAAGCTAAGATAAGAAGATCTCAGATGGTTGTTTGAAGAGAGGGTGAATGAAAGAAGAATGACTAAACAAGTGCATAAGGCAAATGGGACCGTTGCAAGGGGAAGACCTTAGCATACTTAGACCAAATCAGTGACGTCTTGAAAGCTAGGTCTAGAGTACCCCAAACTAAGAACATAGATACATGAAGAATGTGTTGAGAGTGGATGGCAGAGTTTCAGGATCATAGCAGGTGAAAAACCATTCTCTCTATCTCTCAGCGTATATACTATCATATGCATTTAGTAAATAGGTGTTATTTACATTACAAATAGACACGTCAATTGTATTTATTTGTATATAGATAACTTATTTGATTATTTTGTCTTTTGGTAGACATTTGATCTAAATTTCACACAACACCATCTAGTTTCAAATGATTAAATAATTTCCAAGAGCTCTTTACTGAACAAAGGAATTCTAAAACAGAAAACCTTTTTCCGAATCACCAAATAAAAATATTAATGCCTTTTAGGGTTTGCTTTTAAAAAGAGTTGAATATTAATTTTTTTTTTGAGTAAAAATCCTTTGATATTTTTACGAAAAATACGATTTTATGTTATGGGCGTTTTGTAGCGTGTAAATGTATCCTTTTGCCGAAATCAAAGATTTATTTTTAATCGTTGCTCCGTTAATTGATTTATGTGAACCCTATAATTAAGTCTATATCTTTTTCATTTTTCTCTTATATGTTTTTTGTCTTCACCTGGTTAAGTGATAACCTCAACCCATAACAAGCGATGCGACTTGGGCCCCCAACTAGGTACGACAAGACCAAAGTCTCATCGTATGCGCCCTCTGAGACGTGTAGGTGGAATATCTCATGTGCCTGTAATTTCACCAGCAACCACACCGGAACACAGTAAATCGAATGCGTTACTGCTTGGTGGCAGAAATGGGCACGGTGGCAGTACTTCCCCAGACGAACTTGGTTAGAGTTCTACTGCTCTTAGACATGTATAGATTTCACGAATTTATCTTCAAAGAAATAAGTAGGCAAATTTCAATAATAAAAAAAATACATAATAATAATATTGTTAAAGGTACAATTATACATAATACATAATTCGACTACGACATCGTGGGAACGCGGACATGACAAGTGGTGAGCCCCTGTCATAGTTCCCCCACGAATAACTCAGTTATTACTTCTAGAGACTCATGACAGGACGGAACAAATCTTAAATCAATAAAGTCATCATTAGATCTGCGTAACCTTACATCTAGTATTATCTGCTTCAATAAGGTATCTTAAAAACCTAACCTAGTTGTACAGTTCGCAAAACAGGATAGGCCATAATTAATCTGGTACTTGGAGGAATGCGGCTAAACAAATTACAAAGAGCATGCGCGGAATATTCGTATATATGGGAAATAATAGCTGGGATCGTGATCCTTAGGTACAGACAGCAAAAAAGCCAAGATATTACTAATAATAATTCAACTAGCCATATCAATGGTTCATATTTATCAGTGTGAGGTATATAAGGGAAATAATATATCTTTAATATGTGGTCCTTTGGTACAGATAGCAAAAAAGCTAATATATTTACTAATAATAATTCAACTAGCCATATCAATGATTCATATTAACCAATGTGAGTCCTCGTATATAAGGGAAGATATCTTTATTACGTGGTCCTTTGGTACAGATAGCAAAACAAGCTAATATATTTATTTGCCAATGCTACTTCTAATACTTGTGTCAATAGCTAACTATTACCAGTGTGGCGAAGGAATTTAATTTGTTATTCTTCATCGGTTTGATCTATTTTGTGTGTTTGATACAATTCATTTAAATGTAAACTAAAGTATCTTTATTGAATTTTTGTTGAACGCTAAAATTTACCGATTCTTTTAAATAAGAGTTTATTTTACATTCATAAAAGAAATAGAGTTTAATAATTATTGATAATTTTCAGTCAAACGATTAGTATTAAGTTGAGGTCCGATTAAATAATTGATCGATTTTATTATTATCATTCAGCGAGTACTGGCATGGTGACTGCAATGTACAATATACGTCTCGAAATTGATTTTAGTCTATATTACTTTTGTATTGTGGTTTACAATAAAGGCTTATTGTATTATAACCAATAAAAAATAAAAAATATATATAAAATTTAAGATAAATTAAAATTTAATTGATTTCTTAACTTATAAATGAAACATTCTGGGTTTGGAATCTCCTTTTAAGCAAAATTTTTCAAAATAATATTAGAGATTAGACTTTTTTGCTATCAGTACCGTCACGTACCAAGCCGTGACAATCTGTATGTTTGTACATAATTAAATACGTACCATTCTGGCACAAATACTTATATACACAGACTTATATAGCTCTCTCTTTGTGTAGAGTCTTGGAAGTGAAAGGACCTTAGGGTAAATTCAGATGTATTTATTTACTACTAGTTGCCCGTAACGCCGTAGCATGGGTAGCGTTAAGTATATATGTATCGTGCTCATCAAATAAAAAAGCTTACAAAGATAGAGCTATAAGCTCAAAGATAGAGTAGCTTTTAATTTGTGTAAGAATTTTCATAATCACATAAACTTTCAGAGATTACTTTCTACATTCAAAAATCATTTTTTTATGATTATAATGGACAAATATTTATGTGACACAAATATTTGTTTTGAGTGGGAATCAAACCCATGACCTTTAGCGTAGAAGACAGAGTTACTACTGAGCTGTGAGGCCAGTCGTCAATTGTCTATGATGGCCTCTTGGACGCCATATTTTTCGGAATTTTAGTTTGCCATGTTTATTTTTTATTTTTATTTCATTATTCAGAAAAATAAATATAAGTCTTTAATACCAGGTCTATCATATATATATAGCTTAGTGGCAGAGATCCCACTTGTCAATCGGAGGTCGCTGGTTCACATCCAGAATTGCACCAATGATGAATTGCACCGACTAGCCTAAGTTATGTGATATAACGAAATGGTAAAATAAAAATCTAAATCTAAATCTAGATTTTTATACTTAATAGTGTTTACAAGAAAGGAGCCTCCTTGTGGTGCATTTTAATTCTTTAAGACTGTAGCGATCTCTCTCTCTAGAAGAGCCGGCAATCGTATTGAACCACTAAATGCAGTATACATTTACTTGCTACGAATTCCAAAAGCGCAGTGAAATTGCGAAAAAATATGATTTTTTTATCTACATTGAAAAAAAATAAAAAAATCTAACTTCAGTACTAATTTTGTGATGTTTTTGCTAGAGGGACAAAATATTACCACTGATAGGCTACGAAAGTCTACGAGGTCTACGCTGGTCTACGCAGGTTCTACGCAGGGTCTACGATCGTCTGTGGAATGCATACGTTCTTAAGCTTAGATGTATGATTAAGTTATTATAATATTCGGTATGGGTCATAGGTCATTAAGGGTTTTGAAGGTTCCGTACCTAAAGGACGGAACCTATGACTTAACCTACAACATCTGTATGTCTGTCAGTCCTACGTTTATAGTTGCGTCTGTAAAAAGGTGACCTAGTTTTTCACAGAATATAATTTATTGTAGCTGATATCCTTCTGATAATATCCTTACTAGTAAAAATAGTACTAATGGGGTCCTTATAACCAATAAGTTTTTTTAATAATATTGGTGGACATTTCCCATAGCGTCATCTAGCCCCAAGTAACCTAAGCATAGCTTGTGTCATGGGAACTAGACAACTGATAAAATACTTCTATCCTTTTGTTATAAATACAAACATATAATTCATATTAACAGGGCAGCTACGCAGGAACACAGTGCGAATGCATGCTTCGCGGTAGAAATGGGTATGTTGGCAGAACTTCCCCGGCCAGACTCCGAGTAAGTTGTACTGTCACTAAACTTAGACTTAAAACAGCGTCTTTTAATTAGAAGTTGATAAGTTCGTACTGAGTCACACTAATATTATAAAGGGGAAAGTTTGTATGTCTTTATGTTTGTTACTTCTTCACGCTCAAACGGCTGAACGAATGTGGATGAAATTTGGCACCAGGATAGCTTATATCCTGCATTAACACATTCAACTTTGATCCTGGAAAGTGCAGTGTTCTCGCGTTGACTCTTTCAACGCGGGTAACACCACGGGGCGCAGCTAGTGTAATATACATTCATGTTTATAAATACATATAAAAAAGAACCCTCGTACATCCGCATCAAAATCAGCGGACTGTCCATTATAAAATGTTTTATTGCAATCAATGCGTGGGACAGCGATGCTCAAACTTTGTGGGGGTACTACCATAACTAGACAGGGTGATAGCAGGCTTAGGAGCCCCACTGGTATATTAACAACACTGAAATTTAGGTATTCTTCAAACTCAATTAACAAGCGAAACATTTCTTTTTATGTTATACTAGCTGTTGCCAGTCACTTCGTCCGCGTGGAATTCGGTTTTTTCATGCACCTCTATTTTACCCCTCGGAAAAGTAGCCTAAGTTACTCCTTGTTACATCATCTATCTGCCAGTGAAATTCCCGTCAAAATAGGTCCAGCCATTTCAGAGATTAGCTGGAACAAACAGACAGACAGACAGACAAAAACTAAAAAAAAAATGTGAGCCGTCACGGGACGCCTGGCAGATGTGAAACATCGACATTATTTTGTAAGGAACTAAGTACCCCATCACTAATAATGTTTATGATTTGTCGTAACCTTGAACGGACCAATCAGCGCTCATGCCGTGGCGACGCGTCGCCAAGCCAGAAATCGGTTTTACGTGCGGCTATAGATGTTTCACATCAAAAAAAATGTTTTTTTTGGTATATGTACCGCGTATACATCCAAATGCACTTAGTAAAAAGCGGTTATTTTAATATTACAAACGGACACTCCAATTCTATTTATCTGTATAGATAGGAGACGGAACGAAGTGATGGATCTGATGTTAAGTGGTAACCGTCGCCCATACACAACAACAATACGACTCAAGTCCTCTCGACTACCCTAAAACTATTTTATAAGTATCTGGCGAGTGTCATCTCTACTGGAGGTTATTTATTTAGTTTCACAAAACCCACAGATCTTAATCAAACATATTTTAATCATAAATACTAATAATTACATGTAATAATGGATTTACTTTATATACAATTTTAATCATTTAGAGAGCGATATTAGG
This sequence comes from Chesias legatella, assembly GCA_947359385.1. NCBI lineage: Eukaryota > Metazoa > Arthropoda > Insecta > Lepidoptera > Geometridae > Chesias > Chesias legatella. The sequence continues at coordinate 412,633 of OX375792.1, forward strand.
AAGTAAACATAAATTATGATCTATGGAAATTTTATCTTGACAATTCTTCAAAACACAATTACGCAGTTAAATATATAAAAGAGTTCATGCTATAATATATAGTTCAGTATAAGATTTTCGATTAGTTTCCAAGCCATTTCTTTATGAATTCTATGGAAATCAAAGTTTTGACTTTGACTTTTACTTTGAGATGCGGATTATGTTGCGTGGACGGGTAATATAACGACAACCCTTCCCGTTGACACTCGAATATTGCCCCCCATCTAATTTGCGTACCTCGAGCCATATATGAAAATAGATTTATGAAGAAGTAAACTCCAAAAAAAACATAACTACATGAATGTTATATTATATTTAATAAATATTATTTAACAAGCTTGAGAAACGCAGAAATTTCGCGAAGCCAAATTTCGTTGCTGCTAACGACTGGACAGCTGAGCGAGCGGGATACAAGATACGCGCGTCAGAGTGAGACGTATAGAGGCAGTTAGTTTCGCCTAATCAATGCATACAGCCACCTCGCAAGCCTCTGCAGAATTCAGTGTGTCGCGTTTGCTCCGTGGGAACGGTATAGTCCTCGCTTACGTGAAAAAACCAAAAAAAATTGCTGAAAAACGTTAAAATACTATCGAAATTACCGATATTTCGCGCCAAACAACAAAAAAAACATGGCGGAACGTCCTTCCGATTCGAAATTTGAACGGGGAATTTGAAAATCGAACGCCGTTGAGCGGCTTCCGAACAAAAGAGCGCGCTGAATTTGTGGCCTTTTTTTTGCGAAAAACATAGAATTCTCGGCTTTCCCGGGTTTTTCGTCGAATCAGCGGATACTAACCCTTAACAAACACGACTTTGCCAGAGTGCTTCTGAATGATTAATTCAAAGTGATTAAAGGGAATTTAATTGTGTTTTAATCAGTGAATTTCTAGCAAATCCTATCGGATATTCTATTAAACCGTGCTTAAATAGTTTTAGGGAATCATTTTCTATGTTTTAGCCGTTTTAGAGGAGTTAGTTCTGTGAAAATACGAGGAAATGTACGGTCTCTTTGTTCCTTGCAAGGGGTACGGCGCAGCAGAAAAAGGTATTATGTGCAACAGCCCGCCGCGCGAATCGGCCATTTTGCTTTTGTTGATACGTGCACTATTTTTTTGCTGCTTCGAGCTTCTAAAGCCACAAAAATACGCTTCCTATTTTCAGTTTTTTAGTTAAAAATGTTGTTTTTGTCAGTTTTGTCGGTAGTGTCGCATTTTTCTTTATTTTTATATATACTGTGTTCTTTTTACAGAGATTTTTGAATTGTTTTTTACGTTATGTTCGACATAGGAATAATGCTGCAAATTGGTGTACTTTAAAATTTTTCATATTTTGCCAACTGATTTATGTGATTTTTAGGTACCAAATGAAGTTTTCGCGGCCAATTTTATATATATTGTGTAAATTTACATATCTGACACATTTGTGTCGTCCTGTAGATAGTCCTGCAGATATTTTAATGTGGTTATCACTAAGAGAGAGATTCATTTGCGAAAAAGGTTTTAGTATTAAATTTATTAAAATGTCGCACCAGTTAGCTGAACTATGATGATGTTACTGGATCAAGTCTGAAATAACGTGCCCCTTGAGACTTTTCACCGTTACGAAGCCGGCGAGAAGCAAAAACTTGTCGAGTCAAACATTTCTGATGAAAAATGTCTGCATTACACAAAAATACTGAAGAGATATCCTAAAATTACTCTATTTATTAGTTTTAAAATAAAAAGAAAAATATCAATACTAATTACATTATAAAATATAGCACTTATACTATAAAATGTATTCCCATTTTTAATATAGACAAAATATAGATAAAATTATCGCAGTCACATTCTATTACTGAACGTTGCTGTGTCACAGGTGGCGCAAAACTAACATCAAACACCTGCGAACAAAGTATGCTCTACAAATGTTTACCCTGGCTGGCATTCGTATCCAGAATAAACTATGTACTCGTCTCTCAGTTCTATCGAAGAAAGGATATTCGTGCGTTTAACGAATCTTCCGTTTTTTTGTGTTAAGTCTTCCGATGTTATCTTGTAACGTTATGAAAATGTTATATTGCGTATATAAAATTCGTAGTGAAATATATTATTAATAATATTAGTGGACAATTCACACAGCGCCATCTAGCCCCAAACTAAGTATAGCTTGTACTATGGTAACCAGACAACTGATAGAATACATATATACTTTTTGTAATAACATACATATAATACATATTAACACCCAGACAAAAACAAACATCTATAATTATCACACAAATATTTGTCCTGGGTGGGAAACGAACCCAAACCTACAACGCAGAAGGCAGAGTTACGACCAACTGAGCTAGGAGGCCTGTTAAATATTGCAGCCTGGATTTGAACATGTGACCTCCGGATTGATTGGGAGTATGATTGGGCTCCACATTTGGCACAATAGGATGAAATATTAGAGTTTAGGCGGGTGAGAGTGAGGGGGAGGGGGAAGGGGTTACATGACATATGCAAATGTATACATTGGATCAATGTATGGGGTGACCGGTGTCTACCCGTTGAAAGGATTGGATCAGGGGTAGTTTTAAATATATAAAATTAGAAAAATGTTTGTATGTTTGTTATGCAATTACTATAATTGGTCACTTTATAGTACACCAATGTTATAAGTAAAGTTTGTATGTAGGTGGTCCTGCTTTTAGGAGTTTCTTGACTGTTCTTCCCCATAGAGGGTCGGATAGGGTTTGAGCAGGCTTAAACTTAGCGATAAGTACGCGTGACCTTATGTATTGAATATTACTGATGTCGCTCTGCTCAACGACACACAAAACATCCTGTAATATCTTATTTCAGTATATTATGTAGTCATAAATGTAACATAGATGTAAGTACTCAATTGTTACAAGGATCGTGCTCGCGAAAAATAAGTAATCCCTCCATTAAGGGTTTCTTGGCTGTTCTCCCCCATCGAGGGTCGGATAGGGTTTGAACAGGCGTCAAACTTAGCGATAAGTACGCGTGACCTTAGGTATTCAATATTATTGACGTTTCCAACCCATTTCTTTATGAATTCTATGGAAATAAAGTTTTTGACTTTGACTTTGATCTAATCTCCGCACTCAACCATTTCAATAATTCTACAAATTCTGAATATTTCTCCAGTGTGATACATAAGCTGCATTATACTCCCGATAAAATAAAATGACTTTTCGTAGAGGCAAATTTTGCTACAAACGTCTACGAAAAAACTTTCGAGTGATGCGTTTCTTACGAACGCTGTCTTAATGGTAAGATATATATAAATGCTTTTTATGGAAAAGTTGTAAGTCTTAAAGAGTCCTGTAAAACCATTTCTATACGTTAAGTTTCTACCAAAAGTTTATAAAATATGACTTAACCTTGTATCTTGCTCATGTAGCAACAAACTGAATTGCACGCGATTTAACTAGCATAGCCAATTAAAACTTTTTTTAATATCATATTAGTGACAGAACGAGCTGACGGCCCACCTGATGTTAAATGGTAACCGCCGCCCATACACAACAGCAATACCACTCAAGTCCTCTCCACAGTACGAGATGACTCAAGTCGCATTGCGTTGCGTCCATCACCCCGAGACGGGGATGTTACGTCTCATGCACCTGTAATTACACCGGCACCCACTCCCTTCCGGAACACAGCAACACGAGTGCATCACTGCTCGGCGGCAGATTACCAGGTGTGGTGGCAGTACTTCTCCGGGCGAACTTAGCTGAAATTCTACTGCTACTTTGGGTTGCTCCTTTCGCACCACCCGGGGGACACGTGTAGGGAAATCAAAGGGTTATCATCTACGGACGCGAGCAACAAGGCCCCCCAGCAACAAGGCCTCCCTAAAGCCCTAAATAATACTATACATAATTATACTTTATAATCATTACCTTTAATTACTTCCACTTATAATTGAAGTTAAACGTAATTTAACATTTATTATATGTAAATGATCAGAGGAAATTAACAGCAAACATAATTTGTATGAATTATAAATTTACATCTTAAGGCTGATTTAGATTAGTCGAGTCTCGAAGCCGAACGGACGCTAACGCCGAAAATTCTAGACAACGGAATTTACCGTTTCGAATTAGCTACTCGAATAGAGTTCTTCTTATCTCTTCTTGATAGTCAGAAAGAGACGATCGGAGATACATTGAGTCATTTGTGTGAAAACTTAGACACTTTATATTTCACTAGTTTATATCACTATAAGCTATCTCGAGAGCGTTGTGGTCTAGTGGTACCGACCGCGAGTTTCAATCCGGAGGTCGCCGGTTCAAATCCCGACGTGCACCTATGAATTTTTCGATTGAAAGGTTTATATACGCTATACGTTCTTAAAACGGTGAAAGAAAACATCGTGAGGAAACCGACATGTCCTAGAACTAAAAATTCGAAGACATGTGTCAAGAGCACGAAAAGAGCCTCTTTGAGGCGCACTCTAATCTTATCACCACACTGGTTCGAAAGAACCAGTGACTCGAATACAATACGACTGTCTTTACAGCGAAGTCGTATTTATTGCGCAATCAAAATATCAAATTGTTCTTGACTTAAAGAAAGGCCGCATTGTGGGCTACATGATAGTGCGGCAGAGACGTGACCCGTGGTGAGCTTTTCGCCGCAATTTTTTTCGACGAATAACACAGCGAACATTTTCCTCCACGCATTTGACCCCAAATAAATCTTTTAACAATGTAATTTTGCCAACAAATCTGGGTGGGGACTTAATTCAATACACTGATACTAGGGCAAAGAGTTTTATGGAACAGCCAATGGATCCATCCAGTTTCTTAGTTACTATTAAAACGAATCAACTTTAGTAAATATTCAAAATACATTTTTTTATTCACCCAGCACCCCCTAGCCCCAAACAAAGCTTAGCTTGTACTGTGGTAACCAGTTTTTATTTTTTATTTTTTTTATTTGATACAGTTACGGAACGAGCCGACGGCCCACCTGGTGTTAAGTGGTAACCTCTGCCCATAACAACCGACGCGACTTGGGTCCTCCCTTACTAGGTACGACAAGACCCAAGTCGCATCGTATGCGCCCGTAACCCTGAGACGTGTAGGTGGAATGTCTCATGTGCCTGTAATTTCACCGGCAATCACACCTTTTAAACCGGAACACAGTAACGCGAACGCGTTACTGCTTGGCAGTAGAAATGGGCATGGTGGCAGTACTTCCCCGGACGAACTTGGCGAGAGTTCTACTCTCAAAACCCGATAACTGATAGAATACATATTATATACTTTTTTGTAAATAAATAAATATTATACATATTAACACACATAAAACAAAGAATAAAATACAAATATTCTCTATTCGTTTTGCGTATTCCATGGCTAAAATGAAAATCTATTACATACGCCCTTTTCACCGGCATCGATCGACAAACTTCTCGTGTAAACCAGCCCTTACTTGAAGGCTTGGCGCTGTATTCAGGCATTTTGAATACACACATTTATCTAATTAAATTAATTAATTAATGTATAGTCACATCGTTTTAACCACATGGAAATAAATAGTAGGTATTATTACAGAATGGTATCATATAATTCAGTCGAAGCTTAGAAGGGAGATGACAGGATAAAGCTGGTAGTCGAGAAGTAGGCAGCAGGAAGGCGCAGCTGATAGCTCAAGAGCGTCTAGCGGTACAGACTACATGTTTCAATCTGGTGGTCACTGGTTCCATTCCCCACGAGCAAATTAAAATTTTTATTTTTTATTTGTGGCGGATGAGACGCACCTGAGCTGCACTCATCGGATGCGAATCTTTATTTATTTCTTTTTTTATTGTCATTTTTTTTTTAAGTCTGTTGTAGGCAGAATCTCTTTGAGTTTTCCACTTTGGTAGTGAGAAAACGGCATAACACAGAATACATTATTGCGGAAGTAATATTATTTGAGTTATTCAGGTGTTGGCGGAACGCCAACTAGACAGGTGTATCCAGTTCTGAATATAGTTTTACAAGTGCCGCGCACACAATTATACCTTAATTCATAATTTATTACCTACTAGCTGTTGCCCGCGACTTGGGCCGAAATTTGGCTACGCTGAAGTCCCACTAATGCGTACAAAGAGACTCCTTTTACATTGATTTTGTTTGGTCTACAAGAAAAAGCTTGAGGATGTTTCGCTAGGCATATATAAAACCTGCCTGATCTACCTCGCCAGCCCGACCCCTCTAGAATTCGTGAGAAAAAAAACTCCTCATTTCATCTCCACACATAATACATAAATTAAGCTTTCTTTATTCTTTATTGTACACAGAAAAACAAAATATACAAAAAGTCATAAGTGATACATGTACAAAGGCGAGCTTAACTCTACAAAGAGTTCTCTTCCAGCAAACCTTTGAGGCTAGAGAGAGGCTATTTTATAAAGGTATACATAATAAAGATAAATTAAAACAAAATTATTAAGGGCTTAAAAATATATATTCCGCTTGTATATTTACAGTATACTTATATCTATATGGAAACTTATTTATATTTCTTTCCTGTCGTCCATACGTAACTAAGTAAAAGGAGTCAAAGGACTCCGCAACAGATATATAGTCTGCAGATACTTTTGTTTCGAACCCACTACCCACAACCCACATCCCAGCGCGCTATCCACTAAGCCATGGCCACCGATCATAAATACCGGCACCATTGCTTATTGAAACCACGAGGCGACATGGCGTACTGCCAATCCATCCATTTATTTCCATAAGATGGCGACCGGGATATGTCCTGGCCGGCGCTCAACTCGTATATTTTTGATGAGGCGAGGACACGAGGGCATGGTAACTGGGGTAACGACCCCCGACTCCCAAACTGAAGGTCGCGGCTTCATATCCGGGGCAGACGACTAATTATTTTTACAGAAAAATTATATATTAAATTCAAAACCTACCTTTTTATAAAGTAGTTATAAAATAAATATTCTGAAATTTCACACAGCGCATCTAACCCCAAACTAAGCACAATTTGTACTATAGAAACCAGACAACTATATACAATAGAATAACTTATATATTTATTTGTAAATACATACATATCGTCCATTTGCAACGACAGTGTGACATCTCCAATTTTACTATAATCTGAGATGTCACACTGTCGTTGCAAATGGTCGATATATTTTTTTTTACCGACCAAACAGAAAAATAAGGTTAACTATTTTTATTTACACTGCAACAATTTACAAGGGCTTACGACATAATATTTACAAAATAAAATGATATCAGTTGAGCCATCTAAAGACCGTTTCCAATTTTTAGTTTCCAAAAAACACTTAGGAATTTACTTAGTGCCTACGAACTTTTATCAGTTATATTGCAGTTAAAATGTCACCGAAGGATTTGTTGTCACAGAAGATAACAGTTAAAAATCTACCCATTTATATATCAGTTAAATAACATAACATTTCATTTTTGTGAAGAACATGGTAATTTTGCAACTTAAACTCGAAAGTTTTGGAGCCGCATGTCATTTGAACGTGACAAGAAACATCCCCAGCAACTTTCAAAACAAAATCATATCAAATGGAAAGCTAAGAAAATCCGTGGCAATTGTTTCCACAAGAAACTCGTAATAAAATCTGCATGCATACGATACGTCCTAAGATACGTGGGTTAACCCGTGTCAAAATGTAGTGCGGCGGCTGATAAAGGAACTAATGTAAAGCTAAACGGATATTTCACCTTCGCGTAGACACTAGCGCCGCCGCCAGGGGCCTTCTTTCCTGGTACGATCTCTACGTGACTGAAACGCCATCTTGCAAAATGGCCGCCAGCTGTCAAACGTGTGAAGGATTCGCGCGCGTTTTGTGACTACGCTACGAAATAGTCTAATGAGGTCTTATTACAATGGCTTTGGTTAGGAGGACGTAGGTTTCACTACGCCATCGGATATGAAACTAAGTTATAGCTTTTTGATACGTTTTAATGGAATGGAACTCGAATGGCTGAGTTTTGTATTATGTTAAATACAAACGCACCAAAGAGTTTTTATTCGTAAAATTGAATGTATAATCGTGACTTTCTCAGCCAAGGTCCACATACACTGTCAGTCTTGCAAATGAAATTCTCACGTTACAACCTCCTTTGCGAGAGTTGAAAACTTTACAATTTGCGAAAGTTCTCATCGGCAACTCGATTTGAATTGCTAATTGTCAAAATACTTTTATTGTAATAGGGCCTTTTCGAGTTTTGAGTGTATTGTCGACTTGGGAGATACGTGATGGGACGGTTGAAATGTTTCATTATTTTTACCACGTTTAATATTAGTTCGCATTTCTGGTATGTTTGTTAGGTACAAATTAAGTAAATTGATTTTTAATTTACTTCCCAGTGAGCTAGGGGCTTGAAACTAGAAACACAGCTTAGTACTGAATGACAATGTCTCAATAAGTCTCGCTTTCTTGTCTATCTGTTTCTTTTATACATTTTAGTTTAATTTGTGGTACATTATTAAGCTATTGCATAGCTTCTATCGCGGGCCTTGAGCGTGGAGACCGAATCCAGAAATTCCGTAACGAAAAAAACCTAACACCCCCCACTCCGACCGGCACAGCGGTGATACTTTTTAGTTCCATCTATCGATAAATACCAGAACTTTTAATGACTTTTTGAAATATCACGCGCAGTAGCTTTACCGCGGCAGTCTCCGAGTGCCACACGTCTTTTTTTTATAATTCCTAATTTTTTTTACACTTCTTTTTATAAATTATAATTATTATAAATTTTAATCACTTTCTAAATTGGTACAATAAATGGTTGTTACCAGACTGCTAAAGGCAGTTTTTGGGCTTTTGCATGTATCTATATTAGTATCTGTGTATGTGTTTGTGTGTTCCTACATGTATCAGACGGACTAGTAATACGTCGTGCAATATATTTATCTGTTTACACATATCAATCCAACGGCATCCATTAGTGGAATCAGGTCGGGACTGCATTAGCGCGTCGGGTTGGCTCAAACTGTTTTAGAGCTGAGTGTACAAGAGTGTGTGTTTAGCAGTAGAACTCTCGCCAAGTTCGTCCGGGGAAGTACTGCCACCATGCCCATTTCTGCCGACAAGCAGTAACGCATTCGCGTTACTGTGTTCCGGTTTGAAAGGTGTGGTTGCCGGTGATATTACAGGCACATGAGAAATTCCACCTACACGTCTCATAGTTACGGGCGCATACGATGCGGCTTGGGTCTTGTTGTACCTAGTAGGGGACCCAAATCGTATCGGTTGTTATGGGCCGAGGTTACCACTTAACACCAGGTGGGCCGTCGGCTCGCTCCGTAACTGTATTACATACACATACATACACACAAAAAAAAATGCTAAGCGGCTCGTACGTTGAGCCACGACACGACAAAATGGCGGATAGACACCAAATGACTTTTTTAATGGACATTATATCTGTTGGCCGCAGATGGCCTTGACTTTTGTGTGGTTTTGGCCAGAGAGCGGGAGGCGCTCTCAAACCACAGACGATTAAACTGCGCTTCATAGAGGCTTCTTTCGTGGACTTTTTTTATGTTATTGAAGTGACGGAACGAGCTGACGGCCCACCTGATGTTAAGTGGTAACCGCCGCCCATACACAACAGCAATACCACTCAAGTCCTCTTCACCATAGTACGAGATGACTCAAGTAGCATTGCGTCGCGTCCATCACCCCGAGACGGGGATGTTACGTCTCACGCGGTTGCAATTTCACCGGCACCCACTCCCTTCCACCGGAACACAGCAACACGAGTGCATCACTGCTCGGCGGCAGATTACCAGGTGTGGTGGCAGTACTTCTCCGGGCGAACTTAGCACAAGTTGTACTGCTACTTGAACTTGTTACATTAATACACATGTAACATTTGTAACATTGATGTTTGTTCTGTGTCTGGGTGTTAATATGTATTATATGTATTTACAAAAGAAAAGTATATAAGTGTGTATATCAGTTGTCTGGTTGCCATGATACAAGCTATGCTTAGCTTACTTTGGGGCTATATGGCGCTGTGTGAATATCCACCAATACTTATATTATTATAATATATATATCTTTATCTTTTATCTTTATCTGTACAGAGCAGAAGGCAGAGTTATTACCAACTGAGCTGTGAGGCCAGTCAACAGAACATGATCTTGTTTGTCAAAGACTTATTGGTACTTTGATTTTCCTTGTAAAGCTATCTGATGGAATCATGAAAGAGATTAGGCACGATTCTTTCAGAGACTTTGCATTTGCAACAAAATTTATGAAAAAGGTTCGAAACGAGCCAGATATTAAGTCTACCATATCAGACTGGCCTCAGCATAGTTGGTAGTAACCATGCCTTCTGCGCTGTAGGTCGTGGGTTCGATTCCCACCGAGGAAAATATTTGTGTGACGAACATAGATGTTTGTTCTGTTTCTGGGTGTTAATGTGTATGTATTTACAAAAAGTATATGCATTGTGCTGGATACACGCTGATTTGTGTCCCCAGCGCTGGTTTTCAGCGTAATAATGTCACGTCACGACCAAATAAAAATACAAACAAATACAGAAACTTTAAACTTAGGGAGGTTCTTAAATCTATGCAAACCTATTTACTACAAGAAAATTTACATATTACGTTTCCCTTAATACATTTGAGAGTAAGTCGCGATAAAGATCTGGAAAAGAAAGATATACAGGGTGTCCGGTAATGAATGGATAACTTTGAAATGGGTCTTAGTAGAACTATTGGGCATTCGGCAAAAAATATCAAATAAAAAAAACCAAGTAGTATCAAAGATATGTATTTCTTAAATAATATCGATGTTTTTTTTTTTGTTTTTTTTTTATTTTATTTTTTATTTTTTTTGATATTTTTTTCCGAATGCCCAATAGTTCTACTAAGGCCCATTTCAAGGTTATCCATTCATTACCGGACACCCTGTATAAACAGTTTTTGTAGAAACATAAATACACCCATCTATTGTTTGGGAGCACGGAATCTCCAATCCGAGTGGTCCGACTCGCGCTTGGCTCTCCAACAGTGGCAAAGGCTCTAATTTAATTCCGTCACATTTTCTCTGTGAAATTCAGGAATTCCAGATCAATTTATGGTTCAATTTTGGTGGAAGTGGGAAAGATAAATTGTAAGAGGTAAAATTTTAGGATTCCCCAAATTCTAGCATAATGATTGAATGCGATCAAAATCGACTTGAGACTAAAACAGAAACATTGTGGCCTAGTGGTACGGAACCCGAATTTAAAATCCACAAAAAAAAAAAACATATGGGGCGCCATTTGAAGATGTGTCACGTGTATAAAAGGAGCCCCTTTAAGGTGCACTTTAAAACATTCACCACACAGTTACGAGACAGCTATGATTAAAAACTTAACAGGTATATTATTTATCAGTTAAATTAAAAGAAAGAAGTCAAAAAATGACATTTATTTGCAACTACTTATAACATTAGCAAGGCTATATAAAAAATACAAAGAGAAATAATAAATCCAGAGAATATATAAGTTATAATAAATAAATAAATAAATAAATAATGGTGGAAATTTCACACAGCGCCATCTAGCCCCAAAGTAAGCTAACCATAGCTTTTATCATGGGAACCAGACAACTGATAACATACTTATATACTTTTCTTTTGTAAAAACATACATATAATACATATTGTTGTCCTGGGAATCGAATCCATGACCTACAGCGCAGAAGGTAGGGTTACTAACCCAACTGAGCTATGAGGCCAGTCACAAGACAACACAAAGATCTATGTTCATACACATATGTTTGTCTTGGGTGGGAATCGAACCCATGACCTACAGCAGAAGGGTTACTACCAGCTGTAAGGCCAGTCGAAATATAGCTGACATTGCAATTGTTGGTTCTTTCCAATAATGAATTTCAAACAAAGCGTCCATTCGCACAATATTAAATTCCAAATACCCATCGAACACAATGCGCGCAAAAAACATTTCCCCCGGAAATTTCCTTTTTAATTTTCCGTATAAACAATGAGTCGTTTCCTTGTATTAGAAAACAAAGGGAATCAAAAATTAAATGTTACTTTTTAATGGCGGATCGGGCCTTCAAGGCTTTAGCCCGTAGCGTCACTAGCGGCAAACCAACCTTGGAACGTTTATATGTATTACAAAGGAAACTTCAAAAGTAAAAAGTATTTGGAATTTACTGTTACCCATTTTCATATATGGCCCGCGGTACGCAAATTATCTATATCCATACAAATAAATAAAATTGGAGTCTGTTTGTAATATTAAAATAACCGCTTATTACTAAGTGCATATCGGTGTACGGTACATATACAAAAACATTTTTTTTTTCAATTTTTGTCTGTCTGTTTGTTCCGGCTAATCTCTGGAACGGCTGGACCTATTTGGATGGGACTTTCACTGGCAGATAGCTGATGTAACAAGGAGTAACTTAGGCTACTTTTCCGACGGGGTAAAATAGGGGTGCGTGATAAAACCGAATTCCACGCGAAGTCGCGGGCAACAGCTAGTATAATAATATATTGGTGGACACAGCTCCATCTAGCCCCAACAACGTTTTAGGATGTGACTCTTGTGTCCTCCCATACCTAATTAAGAGAGGAACCAAGTCGTATTACTTCGTATGGGCAAGCCTTATGACTTAACATCAGATGAGATAAACGCCTTTTAAAAACTTTATCACATACAAAAGACGCTATCATTATCTTTATATGCTTACCTTCTATTCTCTATATCCCTTATATTGTTAATGGAACCCGCAACTAATAACAGGCGAACCAATTTCCCATAACTATAACCTATTCATCTCAAAACATATTTTTTCTCGCATTTGTTTCGCGCGAAATTGACTATTTATTAGATAATATATGATGCAATGTGAGATGATATATGAAGGGAAATTGCTATAAATTATACAGTTCGGTGGTAGATTGAGAGGCGAGGGTCGCAGGATCGATTCTTATACATTATTCTTTTAAAGTGTTTTTAGTTGGTCCATTTTGGACCAACAGGACTACGAATCAAATTGATTTCTTCAGTAATTGACATAATACTTATAAAAGTACCGTTTATGTGAATACATATATGTGATACATAATAACACGCCTGTTTCCCAAAAGGGTAGGCAGAGATCACTATTTTCCTCTTGTTGTGATCCTGAAATATCTCTTCGACTTCATCTAGTCCCATCACATTATTCAATACAAATATGATACATATATGTATTTACAACTGAGCTGTGAGGCCAGTTAGATTACATAAATAGAAAATACGTTGTACGATGAAATGATGAGACATTCCACACGTCTCAGAGTTACGGGCGCATACGATGCGACTTGGGCCTTGTCGTACCTAGTAGGGGAGGACCTAGGTCGCATCAGTTGTTATGGGCAGAGGTTACCACTTAACACCAGGTGGGCCGTCGGCTCGTTCCGTAACTGTATCACATAAAAAAGAAAGATTTTTTTTCGTAAGTAAATTTTCTTTTGAACTAAATGAATAATTTCAAACATTAAAATCAAAGTTAATTATCTAAATTAGTTGAAATAATTCCACCAGAACTAAAACTTGAACTAGACACACGATTACAAAGTTTGTCGGCTACTTCAAAGAGTCCTCCGGACAAAGCGGACAGATCAAAGGAACGCCGATGGCCACTGTGCTTAGCTTAAATGAAAGATTAACTTAGTTAAGTATAACTTAATTTCTTTTACAGAAAATCTATTTTTTGCAAGAACCACGTATAGAAGGCAGTCGAGAGGAACGGATGCCGACTTTCAATCCTTAGGTCGCTGGTTCAAATTTAGAAGCATGTGTGCTCCAATGAGATTAAAGCGTGAAATAAGAGCAGTAGAACTCGCCAAGTTCGTCCGGGGAAGTACTGCCACCATGCCCATTTCTGCCGCGAAACAGTAACGCGTTCCGGTTTGAACGGTGTGGTTTCCGGTGAAATTACAGGCGCATGAGACATTCCACCTACACGTCTCAGAGTTACGGGCGCATACAATGCGACTTGGGTATTGTCGTACCTAGTAGGGGAGGACAGTTGTTATGGGCCGAGGTTACCACTTACCACCAGGTGGGCCGTCCGCTCGTTCCGTAACTACATAACATAAAAAAAATATAATGCTATTCAAACTGGTGAATGTAAACATAATAGTTATCTAATGATAAATAAAAAATTGTAAAGGTTGGTAGACATTTCACACAGCGCCATCTAGCTCCAAATTAATCACTAAGGCATGGTTACTACCAACTGAGCTGTGAGGACAGTCAAAAAGATGTAGTTAAGCAGTAACGTTTCTAACTCACAGCTCAATTGTTACCCTGCCTCCTGCGCTATAGGTCGTGGGTTTTATTCCCACCCAGGACTAATTGTGTAACGAACATAGGTTGTTCTGTATCTGGGTGTGTTGTATTATATGTAATTACAAAAAATAAAGTATTTAAATTAGTTGTCTGGTTCCTATGATACAAGCTGTGTTTAGCTTTGGGGCTAGATGGCGCTGTGTGACAATGTCCACCAATATTATTATCTGTAAGCTAAGCGTAACCCATACCGTAGATACAAAAGCTATATTATTTCCTGTAACAATAGATAAATTCGCCTAGGCTTTTAAGATTACCACTCATAAGGAAAAACACATAATATGGAAGATAATTTACGAACAGAAATAAATTTTGTCTCACAGCTCTACTGGCATTTCTACCTTCTATCGAATTATAAAGAAAGTCCGAGCGATTATTAAGAGACCACAAATCAGGGGAATCCTGGTAGAGTATAATAAATAAATAAATAAAATAAATAATGGTGGACATTGTCACACAGCGCCATCTAGCCCCAAAGTAAGCTAAGCATAGCTTGTATCATGGGAACCAGAAAACTGATATACATACTTATATACTTTTCTTTTGTAAATACATACATATAATACATTTTAACAGCCATACACAGAACAAACATCAATGTTACAAATGTCACATAAATGTTTGTCCTGAGGGGGGATCGAACCCACGACCTACAGCGCAGAAGGTAGGGTTACTAACCAACTGAGCTATAAGGCCAGTCAGTATAATCTTGCTTACTTTGTCCTACTAATATTATAAACGTGAAAGTTTGTATGGATGTTTGTTACTTTTTCACGGTCAAACGGCTGAATGGATTTGGATGAAATTTGATATCAAGATAGCTTATATCCTGGATTAAGACATAGGCTACTTTGATCCAGGAAAAGTGCGGTGTTCCCGTGGAATTACTTACTCACCGCGGGGCGCAGCTAGTTACTACTATAAAGGCGAAAGTTGGGATGGATGTGTGTTTGTCACACAATCACGCCAGAACGGCTGAATAGATCTAGATAAAATTTGGCAATAATCTAGATTATAGACTGGAATAGCACATAGGCTACTTTTTATCCCAGTAAAATGTACGGTTCCCGTGGGATAACTTAAGTACCGCGGGACGCAGCTAGTATGACATATGGCAATGCCTATTTTTGTTCTTTTCATCCCCCGTACCACAAATTCATTATGGTATTAAAAAGACCGCCTCCAAATTTATTTACGCACATCCCCAAGCTAAGCTGACCCCTTTCCAAGCCCCTACCTATGTCAAAGTTACCTAATATTCCGTTGTCACGAAATAACTAAGTTAAAAACAGAAGGCATTTCAAATAACCGTTATTTGTATTATTGATATATTGTATTATTGATCTTTCCACATAAATATATGCACTTAGACAAGAAAGATAATACAAAAGGATTATATTAAATAGTCTGTAATATATCGTGTTAATGAAATATTAATAAAATAGGATAAAAACAAAGTAAAATTTGAATAACATTTGTCCTAATTTAAGTTTCTACGTACATCTAGATGTATTGTCTATTATTATTTTCAAATGATGTATATTTATAAATAAAATAAAAAAAATCAGTTTTAAATTATATATAATTACATACTTTTACATTATCCGGTTTTCGCTTATAGGTAACAACAATTGTCCACTCAAATTTATCGCTAGTCTTTTATTTTTATATTATTGAAGTGACGGAACGAGCTGACGGCCCACCTGATGTTAAGTGGTAACCGCCGCCCATACACAACAGCAATACCACTCAAGTCCTCTCCACCAAAGTACGAGATGACTCAAGTCGCGTCGCGTCCATCACCCCGAGACGGGGATGTTACGTCTCATGCGGCTGCAATTTCGATTTCAAAGGTAAATTTTGGTGTTTTCATGAGATTCGTTTATTTGCGAATAAATATTAGTTATAGTATAACCAGTTGCAAAACCGACAGACACGATCTAAGTTAACTACGAAACCCTTTTCAAATTAAGCTAAACATCCGAAAAAGCATCACAAATAGGCTTCGAATACTAAAATATTCTCTTAACAATTCATTCCCCCAACCTGTTGAGGGGAGCGTGCCCGGAAAACAAAATGGCCGGCTGTCACTTTGACAGTTGACTAATGCGGGTAGGGTTGCCAGCTCGTTAAACCAAAAAGCCGGATATTTCGGTAATAATGTCTGACACCTCTAATAGTTTAGTCTTTTGATGTGAAACATCTATAGCCGCACGTAAAACCGATTTCTGGCTTGGCGACGCGTCGCCACGGCATGAGCGCTGATTGGTCCGTTCAAGGTTACGACAAATCATAAACATTATTAGTGATGGGGTACTTAGTTTCTTACAAAATAATGTCGATGTTTCACATCTGCCAGGCGTCCCGTGACGGCTCACATTTTTTTTAATTCAAACTTGGAGTTTTCTTCATATTATATCAAACCTTAATCATTTTACTTTTCCACCTTCTTAAATTCTAATGAAACAGCAATAAAATTGAATGAATAAGTCTTCTTACCAACATATGAGAATGTAAAGAAACTGGCCAAATTTAAAAAGCCTTACAAAGCCAACTAATTTGGCCGGACACGTCACCAAAAAGCCTGACTGTGCCGGCTTTAACCGGACACCTGGCAACCCCAATGCGGGTCTTAACCCTTGGCAAATTTGACCCGCTTACCTCGGTAATAAGGTTCAAATTCCATTGAGAAATTGATTATATCGGGAAGGTATTATAACTGATTGACATACCTAATGTATTTTTATTCTGCAATGAATATCAATGATGCGAAATTCAGTTTATTTCAGAGATACGAGAATACGAATGAAGGTAGCTGGTTCAATTTTGGCAGCATGTGCCAACAGGTTATTCACTTAGCAAACCGTACATATTAATTTTTATTTCATTAATTGTGTAAAAATATTTGAAATTGTTACTTTCCCGGACTCTTCACACATTCTTTTTTCATACCATTTTCCCTTACCGCTTATTTCTCTTAAACGCTTATCTACATTGACATCTTATGTACTTGGTAATATATTATTTATTTATTTTAAAATCATACATACTTAGTGATAATCTATTATTAGAAATAGATTTAATTATAACTCATAATATACATAACGAAATTCGAAGACAAGTGCACGGGTGGAACCAGAATGAGGCGCACTTTTAAGCAAACATTAAAGCCAGCGTCACTAGTATCAGTACTCCACAGACGAGATTAATTGATGAGAAACAATCTAGTTCCAGGAATATTTATAAATTCAGATTGAAAACACAGGCGAAGTCATCATATATACACCCCCGAGCTATTATTAAATATTCACGGTTGCCTACATCACACGGGTTAATATGACGTGTGGTCTCAGTTAGGGCCTGATAGAGAAATAAAAAATTCTAGAATCATAGTCAAAGTCAAAAACTGTATTTCCATAGAATTCATAAAGAAATGGCTTGGAAACGTCAATATTCAAAACATAAGGTCACGCGTACTTATCGATAAGTTTCACTTAATTCTTATATATAGTGCAGGAAAGGAGCCTCTTTGAGGCGCACTTACAATCCTTTCACCACACTGGTTCGACAGAACCGGTCACTCGAAGAAGAAGACTTAATTCTTAATCTATTTAGATATATCATTTCTTATGTGACATTTGTAACATTGATGTTTGTTCTGTGTCTGGGTGTTAATATGTATTATATGTATGTATTTACAAAAAAAAAGTAACTATGTATATCAGTTGTCTGGTTCCCATGATACAAGCTATGCTTAGCTTACTTTGGGGCTAGATGGCGCTGTGTGACAATGTCCACCAATATATATTATGTATGACGTACATTAAACAATTAAACAGAAAGTTCTGATATATAGAAGCAGAATTCCGCATATATGTATTCTATCAGTTGTCTGGTTACCATAATATTTGCTATGCTTAGTTCGGGGCTGGATCGCGCTGTGTGAAATGAACGCCATACAAAATGATTCTGAATGGAAAGGGATAGATGTATGCAAAAATCTATAAGCTATCTATCGGTATGCTAAATTTAGAGTGAACGAGCTAGCTTAAATAGCCGTACACTTTTGGTTGCCGGTGAAATTACAGGCACATGAGACATTACACCTACACGTCTCAGAGTTACGGGCGCATACGATGCGACTTTGCTCTTGTCGTACCTAGTAGGGGAGGATCCAAGCCGCATCTATTGACCGAGGTTACCACTTAACATCAGGTGGGCCGTCGGCTTGTTCAGTAAATATCACATAAAAATACATAGTATATAACCGCTTTCGCTTATGACTTATTCCATGCTTCGTCCTTCATTTGATGACCTTTGCAGTCCCGCAGTACCTAAATCCCGTTACTTTACAACGACTGTCCAAGGATTTTAGCGTTAACGGGTTTAATGACTGGCCTCATAGCTCAGTTGGTTAGTAACCCTACCTTCTGCGCTGCAGGTCGTGGGTTCGATCCCCACTCAGGACAAACATTTATGTGACATTTGTAACATTGATGTTTGTTCTGTGTCTGGGTGTTAATATGTATTATATGTATGTATTTACAAAAGAAAAGTATATATGTATATCAGTTGTCTGGTTGCCATGATACAAGCTATGCTTAGCTTACTTTGGGGCTAGATGGTGCTGTGTGACAATGTTCACCATTATTATTATTATTATTATAATTTAACGATGAAGCTTTATTTGCCTCATGTATTCCATACACAAAACAAGAATAACAGAAAAAATCTTCTTTCTTGACTGTTCCTCCCCATGGAGGGTCGGATAGGATTTGAACAGGCGTCAAACTTATCAATAAGTACGCGTGACCTTATGTTTTGAATAATATTGACGTTTCCAAGCCATTTCTTTATGAATTCTATGGAAATAAAAGTTTTGACTTTGACTTTGACTTCAATCTCATAATACAATATAATGACGAAATAATAACGCTTAAGACGTGATTTCGCGGACGTAGTCTTTTTGTCTCGAGCAGCTAATTCTACTATTGATTGTTCTCAGTTGCTTGAAAAAATCCATTTAAATGCACCATATCGAGCAATCAGGAAAAAGAAATTATTTTATCTTCGGCCGGCTAACACCAATTATCGCAAAAATTCATTCATTTACCGAGCGAGTAATACGTTTAATGAACTTAGCAGACAACATGACCTTGACCTCTTCAACTGCAGTGTTCCTACCCTCAGAAACAAACTGAACGAAACATTCTTTCGCCGTTACGTAACCTGAGTGTGATTGAACATACCTATTATTGTGTACTAGTTTTTATTTATATAGGAAATATTAAGTATTGATTGTATTGTATTGTGATTGTGAGTGCATAGTGGGTAGTTTTTATTTCATCTGTTTTTTGTTGTGTATTACTTTTCTAATAGTAGGGACCTTTAAATGGCCATCTCATTTCTATGCATTGTTTACCTAGTTTGTAACATTGTGCCGATGGTTTCTCTAAAATAAATAAATAAATAAATAAATAAATAATATTCTGTTAAAATCAATGTATATAGCTACTAGGTACATAGGTAGTCAGTCGCTGCGTATCAAAGGGCACCGCCGCGGCAACATCAAAGGGAACTTATCCCGTTATACATCTGAGATGGGTTTTATTGCAGCCTCCGGATAAACGGGACACGATAAAGGAAATACACAACACAGATTTGAACTGCGGAAAAATTCAATTGCTGACAATCAATCTGGAAAGTGCTGTCATTATACATATTTTTTGCTAGCTACCCGCGACTTCGTCCGCGTGGAATTAGGTTTTATCACGCACCCCTATTTTACCCCTCGAAAAAGTAGCCTAAGTTACTCCTTGTTACATCAGCTATCTGCCAGTGAAAATCCCGTCAAAATCGGTCCAGCCATTTCTAGAGATTAGCCGGAACAGAGAGACAGACAAAAATTTTTAAAAAATTGTTTTGGTATATGTACCGTGTATACATTTATATGCACTTGGTAAAAAGCGGTTATTTTAATATTACAGACACTCCAATTTTATTTATTTGTATAGGCTAGCTTCCCCCCGCGGAGAATAAGTCACCATAAATAGGGGAGGACCCAAGCCTCTCTATACAAAAAAAACTAACCTGAAACTATTCATAAGAGAATATATGTTTTCATTGTCTTTAATATGTATGTAAGTATTTACAAAAAATACATTTGTATCAGTTATCTAGTTCTTATTTACAAGATGAGCTTATTTTGGGATAGATGGCGTGGGGAGAAATTACCAAAAATATATTTATAAAATCGGTCCAGCAGTTTTTGCCTAAGGGTTGAACAAACAAACAATTAGATAATTTAGTTTTATAATAATGTAGATAAAGGTAGGAATAACTTGTGCGTGGCTCACACAGTCATAAGAGGTCACCAATTTGACCGGAAGCCATCAATCCGCCGGAAATCACCAGCCGACCGGAAGCCATATAAAATAATACTAATCGATAACAAACTGGGTTCAACTGTAAACCCGCTAATTATAATTTAACAAAGCAAAAACACACTCTCATATAAAAAGTGTGCTAAGCGCGAGTCGACGCAAACTTATTGGTCTCGTATGTATTTTATTGCAGATTTTTTGTGTTTTTTTTTTTATGTAATACAGTTACAGAACGAGCTGACGGCCCACCTGGTGTTAAGTAGTAACCTCAGCCCGTAATAAGCGATGATTTTTTAGTCAAACATAAATATCTCACAATCCCTTCCTCCTAGTTCATATTATCTGTATATTAATAGGTAAGTTATTCGATCTGCATTATTTTTATGTTTAAGTTAACTAGATATAGTACATTTTATTGTTTTCCTGAAATTTCTAATTAAATATTACTGAATCTAGATATTTTGAACATAGGTAGATAAAATAACATAAAAAGAATTAAATCCTGGTTCGAGGCGAGCTGGTAGGTATCTATATATAAATAGGTGATCACAAAATGGATAAGTACTATTTTATTTTTTGTTTGTGAATGAAAAGACTATACTGGCCTCATAGCTCAGTTGGTAGTAACCCTGCTTTCTGATCGTGGGTTCGATTACAACATTTGTGTGTGGAACATAGGTGTTGTTCTGTGTCTGGGTGTTAATATGTATAAAAAACACACGTTAGAATAGAATAGAATAGAATTATAATTTATTAAAAAAGAAGAATACAAAAACAACTTAATACAATTTACGTAAATTAATAAAAAAAAGACGTGTGGCACTCGGAGACTGCCGCGGTAAAACTATTGCGCGTGATATTTCAAAAAGTCATTAGAAGTTCTGGTATTTATCGATAGATAGAAAAACTAAAAAGTATCACCGCTGTGCCGGTCGGAGTGGGGGGTGTTAGGTTTTTTTCGTTACGGAATTTCTGGATTCGGTCTCCACGCTCAAGGCCCGCGATAGAAGCTATGCAATAGCTTAAAAATTGTTTGTTTCTTCTCCTTCCCGTCATGGTTTACAATATTAAAAACAATTATTTAATTTAAAACATATTGATTGGCTATTCAAATAGACACGTAGACACGAGCTATCGTGGGGGTGGAGAGGGGGTGTGACGACATAAGAGACTGTTATACCATCTACTGTCACACCAACACGACTCCATCACAAAACTAAAGGTGCGGTCATTTTTAATTCGATAAAACCTTTTTGGTGTGAAACGTCACATCAAAAAGGTTACTCTCAAATGAACAGCGGTACCCCAAAAATTACGAACGAAAGTTTCGTGACAGCAAAGTATTCGCGTGTCGACATTACACGACTATTAAAGCCGGTGTTGTAGCGCCGGCTACGCTGCGCTACGCGATTCGTTAGGGGGTAACGGCCGCGTTATTCGTTATGACAAACGGTCTATCACGACAGTTGACGAGCTGAATTTAACACATACTATACAGTGGACGGCAGTAAGTCAAGACAGTGGCGAAGAAAAGAGGCAGCCCTTCTTTAAGGGTTTCTTAGCTATTCTTCCTCATGGATGGTCTGATAGGGTTTGAACAAGCGTCAAACTTAGCGGTAAATACGCGGGACCTTTGAATATTATTGACGTTTCCAAGCCATTTCTTTATGAATTCTATGGAAATGAAGTTTTTGACTTTGAATTACTACTTATTTGATTTACTAAGTTAAAATCACTTATCCCTAAATAGTACGAAAAAGTCGCTACGTCTGTCTGTATCTCCGCTTATTTCTACTAAGCCACGCGACGGATTATGATTCGGTTTTGACTAAAAAGCGATCAACGAAGTAGGTTTGAGATATAAATCGTAAAGTGATTGTACCCGTGCGAAGACGGGTCGCCTCGCTAGTTACAAATAAAGGTATGGGAGCGTGGTGGTCTAGTGGTACGGACCCCAATATCAATCCGGAGGACTCTGGTTCAGAGCACCGAAGAAAAAACTCTCAAAAGACTCTCAAAATATTGATGAGTTGACATCATAAGGAAATTAGCTGTATTCAAAAATCGGAGACATGTATCAACATGAATAGAGCCTCATTGAGTCGCACTTTTCGATCACAGAGGAAAATAGCGACATTTTTTTCTAGTAAATCTTGTCTCGATGAAATGTAGTGAGTTTAAAATTTCTTCTACTAATTCGTTTTCACACATGAGGATTAATTTATTTGCTTCAGAGCTTTGTTCAGCTCGAAACGTAACTTTTTCACATTAAATTAAATATATTTTTGTTAATTTTATATATATATTTATATATATATATATATTATATTATAGCGTGTCTACGGGTGAGTATCTGACCCGTTGCGTGTTCGCTTATCAAACAAAAATAATGAAAATGACGTCGCTTAGCGTCGGATATATCTGTTTTATACCGACCTGGGGAAGGGAGGGTACGCTGTACGAACTTTGTAGGGTATTGCTACGTACAAAAGTTTGTATACCAATGACTTGCCTCCGCCTACAATTCCGATCATTTCCGTAACTCAAGTCGGAAGGTTGTACATCTATACAATTAAATAAAATTGGAGTGTCTGTTTATAATATTAAAATAACCGCTTTTTACTAAGTGCACATGGATGTATACACGGTACATATACCAAAACAACATTTTTTACAATTTTAGTCTGTCTGTTTGTTCCGGCTAATCTCTGAAATGGCTGGACCGATTTTGACGGGACTTTCACTGGCAGATAGCTGATGTAACAAGGAGTACCTTAGGCTACTTTTCCGAGGGGTAAAATAGGGGTGCGTGATAAAACCGAATTCCACGCGGACGAAGTCACGGGCAACAGCTAGTTTTTACATAAACTCACGAGTAGTAGAAGTCACGCCAAGTTCGTCCGGGGAAGTACTGCCGCCATTCTATTTCTGCTGCCAAGCAGTAACGCATTCGCGTTACTATGTTGCAGCTTGAAAGGTGTGGTTACCGGTGAAATTACAGGCACATGAGATTCCACCTTCACGTATCAGGGTTACGGGCGCATACGAAGTGACTTAGGTCTTTTCAAAGTCAAAGTACGTTTATTTTTCGTACGTAAGAAGGCGAAGACCCAAGTCACATCGGTTATGGGCAGAGGTTACCACTTAACACCAGGTGAGCCATCTGCTTGTTCAGTAACTTAATCTACCTTCATGGTGAAGACTTAAACCTAAACTACTTGGAACCAATCCAGTAAAACACTTGTTTAGTTAACTCAGATTGTCCACAAACTTACCCAGATTGCTCCTATTACCAAATGTATTAAGTATGTTCTAAGTACTCCCCAAGGCTTGACCTCTGACCTCTGACCCTAGGAGTCACTTTACCACACAACACTTACCTATGAAGATATTCGGGTAAGTAAAATAAATAATGGTGGACACTTCACACAGCACCATCTAGCCCCAAAGTAAGCTAAGCATAGCTTGTATCATGGGAACCAGACAACTGATATACAAACTTATATACTTTTCTTTTGTAAATACATACATATAATACATATTAACACCCAGACACAGAACAAACATCAATGTTACAAATGTCACATAAATGTTTGTCCTGAGTGGGGATCGAACCCACGACCTACAGCGCAGAAGGTAGGGTTACTAACCAACTGAGCTATTAGGCCAGTCTCAGTAACTCTAAGTAACTAAGTTAGATACTTCCATCGTGTATTTTAACCAGGTAAGTGACTTAATTTAACATCAATATCCACACAAAAAATAATACAATTCTATTGTATTCGAGTCACTGGTTCTCTCGAACCAATGTGGTGAAAAGATTGTAAGTGCGCCTCAAAGAGGCTCCTTTCGTGCACTCGACACATGTCTTTATTTTTAATTCTAGAACATGTCGGTTTCCTCACGATTCCTTCACCGTTTTGAGAACGTGGTATTGCGCAACTTTCAATCGAAAAACTCATAGGTGCACGTCGGGATTTGAACCGGCGACCTCTGATTGAAACTCGGGGTCAATACCGCAAGAGCACAATACATTAACTCTTTATTGCAAAACGACAAAATAAATTAATAATAAAAAAAAAAATGTGAAATAGTAACAATAGTTTATTTTCAGACAAAGTAATCCATATTATATTAGTGACCGCTTTATAACTAAGTTAATATTACTTAAATAGTAATAAAAATAGTTAAACTTAACCTCTCCAGTTTATTATTATCAGTTTAAAAGAGAGCGCGAGAGCGTGGTGGTCTAGCGGTACTGACCCCCGAGTTTCAATCCGGAGGTCGCCGGTTCAATCCCGACGTGCACCTATGAATTTTTCGATTGAAAGATTTATGTGCGCAATACCACGTTCTCAAAACGGTGAAGGAAAACATCGTGAGGAAACCGACATGTCCTAGAACTAAAAATTCGTAGACATGTGTCGAGTGCAGGATAGGAGTCTCTTTGAGGCGCACTTACAATCCTTTCACCACACTGGTTCGACAGAACCGGTGACTCGAAGAATAAGAAGAAGTTTAAAAGAAATATCTTAGTGATAAGCTAAACGAATCACGAGATAAGTTGTTTTAATAGCCTTAATGTTCGTCACACAAATTTTTGTCCTGGTCAGCAATAGAACCCACGACCTATAAAGTCTAATTTACTTGCTTCTGTCTTCAGAATGCTATTGTAACTCCCAATATTCTGCCAAACATTGAGGCTACCTTTTTCCTCTATGTTAATTTTAATTACTAATTCTTGTATATAATGGATATACATTATATATAATAACAAAATATATAACACAGCTAATCTGTAGCTAGCTTTTTATCACAAGATTATTTATCTTGCAGTTTTTATGTATGTCTGTTGAGATCTAAATTTGTAACTGAAAAAAAAAAAATATAAAAGTAAAAATAACAGTAATTACATTAATTGTAATTAAGTTTTGATGATATAATTTTCCATATTTTAATATACTTAATATTCGTCACACCAATTGTTGTCCTGCTTGGCAATAGAACCCACGACCTACATAGCGGAAGGGTTGCAACCAACTGAGCTGTGAGGCCTGTCAACTAACTTACTAACAACCCTTTGTTGAAAATTAATGATTCAGTCATAAATTGACTTGAAAGTTGCAACATTTGCTTACAAAACCCGTTTGCACGAAGACACCATAGACTTAAGCAAAATTACCACACAAGTCAAAGTCAAAGTCAAAGTCAAAAACTTTATTTCCATAGAATTCATAAAGAAATGGCTTGGAAACGTCAATATTCAAAACATAAGGTCACGCGTACATATCGATAAGTTTGATGCCTGTTCAATCCCTATCCGACCCTCCATGGGGAAGAACAAACAAGAAACCCCTAATGGAGGGATTCCTTTTTTATTCGCGAGCACGAGCCTTGTAACAATTGAGTACTTAGGTCTATGTTACATTTATGACTACAAGTATTTCAAATTTGGTCTCCGTTACAATCCGTTAAAATGTCTGATTAACCTTTGATCCTTACCCCTAACGGGGGTAGCGAGAGTTAAGCAGGCAATTAGGGGGTGAACTTTGGAAATAGACTTTGAATTACTTCAGATAGATAGATAGATAGATAGATAGCTAACATATTGATTCCAGCACATAAGACACAAAGGAGCAAGAAACTAATACAAAACAAACAAGAAAATATAACAATACTAGCTGTTGCCCGCGACTTAGTCCGCGTGGAATTCGGTTTTATCACGCACCCCTATTTCACCTATGTATAGCCTGCATTACGAAAATAAAATTTGAAGTAACATGTTACAAATGAAAAAGGGAATTTCACACAGCGCCATCTAGCCCCAAAGTAAGCTAAGCATAGCTTGTATCATGGGAACCAGACAACTGATACAATACTTATAAATACATACATTATAATACATATCATCACCCAGACACAGAACAAACATCTATGTTCGTCACACAAATATTTGTCCTGCGTGGGAATCCAACCCACAGCACAAAGACAGGGTTATTACTGAGCTGTGATGCTATTAATCTCAATATAACCTGAATTTTTTTTTTTTTTTTTTTTTTATGTTAAAAACTAGCAGACGAGCTAACGGGCCACCTGATGGAAAGTGGTCACCGTCGCCCATGGACATCTGCAACACCAGAGGCATTGCTAATGCGCTGCCGGCCATTAAGATAGGCATTAACCCGACGCTTAAAGGTCGCCATGTCGAAGCTCCCTGGGAAAACGGCTGAAGGCAGATCATTCCATAGCTGACAGGTGCGTGGAAGGAATGATCGCGAGAAGCGAGTGGTGGTGGACAACCAGCCATCCAGGTGGTGCGGATGGTATCTGGTTTTGCGGCGTGTGGTGTTGTGGTGAAACTTAGCCGCGGGCACCAGACTAAACAGTTCATCAGAACACTCCCCATTGTACAGACGATAGAGCACACACAGAGAACCTACGTCTCTCCGTAGTCTTAAGGGCTCCAGGTCGTCTGTAAGCTTGGAATCGTCGACAATTCGAACTGCCCTGCGCTGAATCCGGTCAAGTGGAAGGAGCTGATACTCAGGCGCCCCAGCCCAGAGATGGGAACAGTACTCCACGTGGGGTCGTACCTGCGCTTTGTAAAGCATAAGTCTTTGACCCGACGTGAAGTACTGCTTCGCCCTGTTCAGGACTCCGAGTTTTTTTGAGGCCAGTTTGGCCTTGCCTTCCAAGTGACCACGGAATTGGACGTCATTCGAAATGTCGACACCAAGGATTCCAATTCTTGCTGAGATGCTAAGGGAAGTGTTCTGGAACGTAGGAGCCTCGACAAACGGAGTTTTTTTGGCGGTGAACGCGCAAACCTGTGTCTTCCTCGGATTGAATTGGACAAGATTTTGTTCACCCCAGTCCGAGACCTGCTCCAGAGATGACCCGATCTCAGAAACGAGATTGCCTCGGCACTGGTGCACAGAGACCCGAGAAATATTTGCACGGCCTGCGTATTGAGCATCACCAGTACTGTCATCTGCATAGCAATGAATATTACGGACACGTAACATATCATTGATATGCAGAATAAACAGTGTTGGTGATAGCACAGAGCCTTGTGGGACACCAGCATTTATGGGCTTTGTGGCAGAGCAAGAACCGTCTATTACGACTTTTATGCTCCGCTCCAATAAAAAGCTGGCTGTCCAATTGCATAATTTCTCGGGAAGTCCGTATGCTGGAAGCTTGGATATTAATGCCTTATGCCAAACGCGGTCAAATGCCTTCGCGATGTCCAGGCTGACTGCCAATGCCTCCCCCTTATTCTCTATGGCTTCAGCCCAGCGGTGAGTGAGGTATACAAGAAGGTCACCAGCTGAGCGACCACGGCGAAAGCCGTATTGTTTGTCACTAATCAGCTGGTGTTCTTCAAGATACCGAAGAAGTTGGTCATTAATAACCCGCTCCATCACTTTGGAGAAAAGGGAGGTTATCGCGATAGGCCTATAGTTTGACGGGTCAGAACGGTCACCCTTCTTTGGTATAGGGTGAACAAGGGCTATCTTCCAAGAAGAGGGTACAGTTTCGGAAGAATATGACAGCCGAAACAATGTTGCCAAAACCGGAGCTAACTCTGGAGCGCATGTCTTCAGCACAACGGCGGGGACTTCGTCTGGCCCACTCGACTTGCGTATGTCGAGGGAAAAGAGAGCTCGACGCACAGCACTTTGAGTGAAGCGGATTTCAGTCATCAAACTCTCACACCGTGGGATTGTAACCGGTGATTTTCCCCCGTCATCTAGTGTCGAATTGGAAGCAAAGAGTGTGCCTAACAGTTCGGCTTTCTCTTCGGCTGTGTGAGCCAACGAATCGTCTGGTTTGCGCAAAGCTGGTAGTGAAGACCGACAGAAATTGCCCTCAACAGCTTTGGCAAGAGACCAGAAAGCACGACTCCCAGAAGGGAAGCTAGCTAGTCTCTCACCAATGCGGCCGATATACGCGAATTTCTCTGTGGCGATTTTCTTCTTCAAGGATCTGGATACAGCATTATACCGTTTCTTCAATTCGGAGGCGTTGGGCCTGTTATTATCTCGCGCTGACACCCAGGCACGGAATGCGGATCGCTTGAGATTTGATCCCTCAGAGCAAGACGAACCGTACCAGGGCTGAGTCTTCCCACCAAGTGGTACCACACTGCTAGGAATGAAGCATTCCATGCCCTGAAGGACCACATCCGTGACTGAATCAGCACAAGCACCAACATCTCCCGAAGAGAAACATAGCTGCTTCCATGGGTAGGACGCGTAAAACTCCCGCAATCCATCCCAATCCGCCGACCTGTAATGCCAAACCCGACGACTGCCGGCAGGGCGCGATCTAACGAGTCGCTTAGTTGGCACCTCCGTACGCACCAAACAATGATCCGAAGACCCTAAAGGGGCTTCGACCGAGATTCGGTATCCGTGTGGGCTAGAGGTCAGCAGAAGGTCCAGAAGAGAGGGAGTATGGTCGTGTATGTCCGGTATCCTAGTTGGAGTTGACACCAGCTGAGTGAGACCATAAGCCAGAGCGAAGTCATGAGAGGTTCTTCCAGCGTAATCGGTAACCCGTGATCCCAGCCACTCAGAATGATGAGCGTTAAAGTCACCTAAGATCACCACCTCCGCTGAAGGAAGCTGCTGAAGCACTCGGTCAGTCGCGTCTTGGACGTGCTCGAAGAGTCGGTCAGTTTCAGCGTTACCGCCATGAGACCTATAGAGGCACGCATAGATACGCGTGTGACCATCGTAGTCCATTCGTGCCCAGAGAACAGATAGATCGCTGCCTTCAAGGTTGTACAACCGACGACAGCAGATATCCTCTCTAACGTACATACACACTCCGGCGCGACGGACAAAGCAGTGATCAAGAATGTAGCCCGGATAGTTCAGGTATGATATGTCAGCCGGAGAGGATATCTGCGTTTCGGTGAGAAAGAGAATGGCCGGCTTAGCCGTTTCTAGGTGAAAATGAACAGCATTTAAGTTGGTGTGTAAGCCCCTGATGTTGCAAAAATCCACTTTGAAAGTGGAAGGGGGAGCCGCTGAGCAACGTTTCTTTCTTTTTGAATGTACAGCCATATTTCTTTTTTATTTTTAAACAGGGTTAATGAATGAATCGTTTGTTACCAGTGATCCACAGAACGAAGGAAAGGCTTGAGATGCTCGGCGCAGTATCTGGGTGTTATGAGTAGCTGGCTCGGGGGACGGAAGGGCCCCCGATCCGACCCGTGAGTGATCGTCGTGTTCCACTCCGGTCTCCCATTCCGGCACGGCGGCCACGCACAGGGCTTTTAACATTGGCGGCGGGACAGCCTCCTGAGCTGGGACTTCTCAGGTTCGGGTCCCCTACAAACCAACGGGCGGCCAGCGGACAGCCGTTTCATCGGGTCTCCCTGGCACCCGAGCCAACTTATCACGCCCAGTTACACACAACCGATTTTAAAAACCCATACGGTTCCAAGATCACTGGCAATAAGGGATTCAAAAAGGGGGGGGGGGAATTGGCATTCAGGTTCGCAGCCGGAACACGCCTAAGGGCATTTTGCGGCTGATTACGACCCGAAGGTGGTCGCTAACCAGACGGATACAAATGATCCTACCACCAGCTGACTCCTTAAGGATCACACTGGGCGGAATCAGACCCAGTGACCACTAGGGGTCCAATAGACGTCAGAGCCTCGTTCGTTTTTCAGCAGGGTGTACCGCGAGCAGGAGAGGTTGGCTTTAGCTACGAAGATGTTATATGAGCTAATTACACCCCCAAATGGTGGAATATTAAGGTAATCAGCATGTCCGAGAACTTAAAAAATTAAATATTAGATCCACCAATATGGATTTGTCACCCGTAGTAGATGAAAAGACAGTCTCGCTTGCAAAGTAAGCATGCGTCCTGCACTGCTGGGAAGAAAAGGCTGTATAACCTTACTTTATTTGTTATACGTTGAATTCATACCAATAATAAACGTTTATTTAAACAAAGCATTCTATTTTAATTAAGTTCTCCATAAAAATTAACAATTTCAGTTGACCAGTCGCCAATAAATACAAACGTTTGCTTATTTAGTTTTAAAACTTCCGAAACGCGGCAGTGTAACATACATAATATTCTACCAATTTATTGCTATAGTTCTCTCCCTCGCTCCCGTTGCCGGGACGGAATTCGACCGTGTTTTGTCTCTGTCTACAAGCGCATGCGTGGTGGAAACCTCTTTGTCTGAAACTGAAACGTATGCGGCCTCCTTGTTTTTATGTTTCAATTCATTTCAATTGTATTGAAGTTTTCAATTTTATTTTCGTCTGTTTCATAGATAGATAATATTTTATTGACCACCATACATGGTTTTGTAAAGATTAATACTTAAGCTAAGGTAATACGAAGGGCCTTATCGCTAATAATGATTTCTTCCAGGCAACCTTTGGATGGTCCAGATATGTAATAGTAATAGAAGGGGTTGCCGGTGTAATAAATATATATGTATGTAAGCAAATAAGGTTGTAATAGATAATAAATAATAAAATAATAAATAACGTAATAAAATAATATTCTGGTATTTAGTGTAATATTAGATAATATTGGAGGACAAAGAAATATTTTCACATACCCACCGACTATTCATGAAAGTATTTTGTAGTAGGGGAGGACCCAAGTCGCATCGGTTGTTAGGGCAGGTACCACTTACCACCAGGTGGGCCATTGGCTCGTTAATATCTTGACCGTCTTCCCCATGAAGGGTCGGATAGGGTTTGAACAGGCATCAAACTTATCGATAAGTACGCGTGACCTTATGTTTTGAATATTGACGTTTCCAAGCCACATCTTGATGAATTCTATGGAAATAAAAGTTTTGACTTTGACTTTAAAGTGATACCAAAAATTCGACAGCAACGTTCAAGTTAAGTGTTAAACTCCTAAAAAACTTAACCACAGGTGTTGAGGCGAAAATGGTTTATTTAACGAATATTTCAGTAGACATCGCCAAAGTTAAGACGTTACGCGGAAATGAGCTAACTTTGTATGTACATCATGTATTTTTTCATGTAAATAACGAATAGGTTTACTGTACTTTGATGCAAGAAATGGTTATTAATGAGTTCTTTTGAACAAGCCTACCAAGTTAAATCTTCCTTACACAGAAGGTTCCGTGCAAAACAATACAGGGTTTTATGATATGGTTACAAAATTTTAGAAGGTTTTTAACCGACTTCAAAAAAGGAGGAGGTTAATAATTAAAATAAATAAATAATGGTGGACATTGTCACACAGCGCAATCTAGCCCCAAAGTAAGCTAAGCATAGCTTGTGTCATGGGAACCAGACAACTGATATAAATACTTATATACTTTTCTTTTGTAAATACATACATATAATACATATTAACACCCAGACACAGAACAAACATCAATGTTACAAATGTCACATAAATGTTTGTCCTGAGTGGGGATCGAACCCACGACCTACAGCGCAGAAGGTAGGGTTACTAACCAACTGAGCTATGAGGCAAGTCAAAATTGTTTTGGACATTGTCACACAGCGCCATCTATCCCCAGAGTAAACTAAGCATTGGGAACCAGACATCTGATATACATATTTATATACTTTTTTGTAAATCTATACAAATAAATAAAATTGGAGTGTCTGTGTGTAATATTAAAATAATCGTTTTTTACTAAGTGCATATGGATGTATACACGGTACATATACCAAAACAACATTTTTTACAATTTTAGTCTGTCTGATTGTTCCGTCTAATCTCTGAAATGGCTGGACCGATTTTGACGGGACTTTCACTGGCAGATAGCTGATGTAACAAGGAGTAACTTAGGCTACTTTTCCGAGGGGTAAAATAGGGGTGCGTGATAAAACCGAATTCCACGCGGACGAAGTCGCGGGCAACAGGTAGTTAGACATAAAAAATAAATAAATTGACAAACAATCATAGTAAGTAAGATTGATGCCACAATACTATTACTAGTCTTCACTATATCGTTGCAATGTGGGTCCACGCGGGTCAATCCCACCTCAGCTCTCGGGCCCGATACTAAACTAATGTTTTTATCTCGGGGAAATTGGTAAGTGCTGCCGGTTTTATATTGGGGTCAAACACACGGGAATATATATAGTCAGCAGCCCTAAAGCGCTTACTTTACTTAATAAATAAATACGGAGGGCAAGTCTAGCTTACAGACACTATAACTATGTTCTAGTGTATGAATAAATTGAGCAGTATTTATATAGGTTTATGTATATATTATATATGTATATATGTATGTGTGTGTGTGTGTGTGTGTATATATTATTATTAATCATTTTATTTCGAATATTACATTCATATTACAAAAAAAAATATCAAAATTACATTATTATTATTATAAACATATAAAAATAATATATATATATATGTATATGTATATATAATAAGTCTAATTATGTAGTGTTATATAGTATGTGTATAAATAACTTTAACTTAAAAATTGCATTTACGACATATGATCGAAAGTTCAGGCTTTAAGTGCAGTCAGATTTCCGTTCAACCCGTGAACTCAGGTAAATCTTTACATACGACGGATAATCTTCCCTCTCGCCCCAAACCGTGTAAAATTTCGCATATCTACCTCGTAATCATTCATATAAATCTACTCGGTTCGTAAACTTGCAAGAGCCGCGAATTAACTTAATTTATCTCAAATTATCTCACCCGACAGATTTCTTGCCAAATTTTCAATAAACTTTTTTGTAATCGTCTTATTATGATTATTAATTTTGGTCTTGGGTTCACACTGAAATCTGTTAGAAACTAATTTTAGCTGCATTTAACAATATTTCGGAGAAAATTTCCTAATGTTCGTTCCCTGATTTCCTTATTCGGACAGTTACGAATTAAAAAGCCTTATTGGTCTAGCCGTTCCCAAATTTCTTTTTTTTATGTAATACATTTGTGGAACGAACCGACGGCCCACCTGGTGTTAAGTGGTAACCTCTACCCATAACATCCGATGCGACTTGGGTCCTCCCATACTAGGTGTGACAAGACCCAAGTCGCATCGTATGCGTCCGTAAATGTGAGACGTGAAGGTGGAATGTCTCATGTGCCTGTAATTTCACCGGCAACCACACCTTTCAAACCGGAACACAGTAACGCGAACGTGTTACTGTTTGGCGTTAGAAATGGGCATGGTGGCTGTACTTCCCCGGATGAACTTGGCGAGAGTTCTACTACTCTTATAAATAAAATAAAAATATATAATATTGCTCTTATAAATCTTTATTTGTATTGATAAATCAATATTATTATTGTTTATTATTTAATAAGGAGTTTTGACAAGCATCTTCGGAGCTCGACATTAATAATAGCTACTTAATAACGGAATGGAATAATAAAATAAAAATCTCTAAATGTAAGCATTGAGTTTCCAGTAAGGAGGTTTAATACCTTCAATTCTCATCTCTTTGCAAGATTGAGGTGGGTACTTGTAACAAAACTGTTTACCCTACAAGAGTACCTTGGGGACGCCTAAGGGCCTCCTTACTAAGGGCTGATATAAGTGTTATAAAGGGCTACGGTGCCCTCCATCATCTGCGTCAAGGTATAACTAGGAAACTTGTTCCATATTAAAGACTAGCTGTTGCCCGCGACTTAGTCCGCGTGGAATTCGGTTTTATTACGCACCCCTATTTCACCCCGTCGGAAAAGTAGCCTAAGTTACTCCTTGTTACATCAGTTATCTGCCAGTGGAAGTCCCGTCAAAATCGGTCCAGCCGTTTCAGAGATTAGCCGGAACAAACAGACAGACAAAAATTGTAAAAAAATATTGTTTTGGTATATGTACCGGAAAAAAAACACGAATTTTCTGATAAAATAGACTGAAAGAAAAACCAGCACAGTTATATTATATATACCATATTTCCATAGCTCCTATTTCTAATTTTAAAATATTGTTGTTTTTTTTTTGTAAATTTTAATAATAATGTAAATAAAGGGGAGTTCTGAATGAAAAAAAGTTACCCCACGAATTCACGAATTGGACTAGCTTCTCCGTCGTATTTCTACATGAATAGCGATTCATTTAGAAACATTTTCTGAACGATAAACTCCTGAAACGGGTCTTCCGGGCAAAAGCTCCATTTGCTCCAGATTAAAATAAGCTTTCTTGAAGATTTTTTTCAAATTTACGATAATATATTACGTAAGCGAAATAACTTTTTTGATATCTCGTGACGACTTATCCGCTGACTAGCGACCCGCCCGATCTTAGCACGGATGCAATTAATTAACAAATTATACGTACAAACCTTCCTCCAATATCGTTTCTTCTTTTTCCTTAAAATGAAAAGAAATTGAAATGAATTTTGTCCTGGATGGGAATCGAACCCACGATCTACAGAGTTACGGTCGCATACGATGCGATTTGGATCTCGTCGTACCTAGGGGAGGACCCAAGTCGCATCAGATGTTACGGGCAGAGGTTACCACTTAACACAAGGTGGGCCGTCGGCTCGTGGGTATCAAATATAAAAAAGTGAAGAAGTGAAAACATTTAACAAAAGCAATTAAGACTAAAGTTGTAATAATAATATGTAGATCAAGTAATTATAAGTAAGATAACATGATGTCTAAATAAACAGACAAACATTTATGTATATACAAATATTTGTATGTTGTGTGTTTGTATACATTCGAAAAACATAACCTCTCCCCTACAGTCAGGTGCAAAAGGGTTAAGCTTTCCCGAACTCACAAAACGTATTAACCAAAAAATAAACGAATACATCGAAATATTCGGGATTTAATCCCGAATTGGGGTTTTAACGTCTCTTTTGTGCGCCGTTCAATATTTAGGGTTCGAGTTTGCAAATTCTTGGGTTCGAGTTTGGGACGGCGATTGCTTGCTATGTTTTCTTTACGTTGTGTATATAGGACTTGACTATGGCCATCAAACTTCATCCCCCCAAATGGTCCTTCCGATAATTAGCTAATTGAATATTAACTACCCCTTATGTTGAACACGCCCTGAATAAATAAAAATAAATATTGGTGGACATTGTCACAGCGCCATCTAGCCCCAATGTAAGCTAAGCATTGTGTCATGGGAACCAGACACTGATATCTTATATACTTTTCTTTTGTAAATACATACATTATAATACATATTACGCCCAGACACAGAACAAACATTACAAATGTCACATAAAAGTTTGTCCTGGGTAGGAATCGAACCCACGACCTACAGCGCAGAAGGCACGCCTGTCAAAACGAATTCCTTTCGTGTATTTGATACATTGATAGACTTGATACCCATAGTCTGATGTCGCTCTGCTCAACGACACATAAAACATCCTGTAATATATTATTTCAGTATATTATGTAGTCACTAAATGTAACGTAGACCTAAGTACTCAGATTGTTACAAGGATCGTGCTCGCGAAAAAAGGAAGCCCTCCTTTAGGGGTTTCTTGGCTATTCCCCCATGGTAGTCGGATATGGTTTGAACAGCGCGTCAAACTTAGCGATAAGTAAGACCTTATGTATTGAATATTGACGTTTCCAAGACATTTCTTTATGAATTGGAAATTAAGTTTTTGTCTTTGACTTTTGACATGGCACACACCATTTTTCGAGCGAGATATCTTATTTGCACGTTTGTACCAGCGAGTGCTTGGAATTAACCACTAAGCATTCAATTGCTGAAAACTGTATCAAAAAGTAATGAATTTAATTTAAGTTTAAAGCTATTTTCTTATTGCAAAAATAGTTTTTATAGCACAGTGTGACCTAAACCCGCACTTTACGCACGCTTTTCCGTGACCTAAGTTGCCTATTTCTGCACGGTGTGTAAATGAATTGACCAACTTCACTCATGTAGAAAACATTACATTACACGTGACATTCAAATCAAATGTTCCAATCAATGACAACAGCTTAAAAACTCACAGCAAACAAATGACAAATTAGCGATAGGTTAGGGATTTTCAGTGACAGCCAAAACAAGGAGAAACGGTCAGCTATAATTCATTTCTTTATCATTTCTTTCAAAAAACTAATCGCATCCCTCTTGCCCGCGTCCGGGGCGGGTTTATGTCACACTTGCTATAAAATAGTATACGATACTTGTGGCCTAAGTTGTCTATTACTGCACGGCGTTTAGCACTGAGCGCTAACTTCACGCCGTGCAGTAATAGACAACTTAGGTCACGCGTATCGTAATGTACTATTTTTTACATCCTCAGTAACAGCTTAAAACGTAAAGTTTGAAAACAAAGGGATTTATTTAATAAAATTCCCCTTTTTGTTTCAGATTGCTGTCCGGCCTTTGCGAAAGGAATAAAGGATTCAGGTCTTTATCCTTATACGTTTAAGATTCATTCTAGCATTTACTCGTATGAATGACTTTAGAATCAAGAATGACAGATTTTAAGTGTATAAGGTCGCATAAGGTATCCTAAATTGAAGGCTTAGTTTACTGAACTTCTTCCCCACCGAGGGTTGAATAGAAGAAAAGAAAGAAAGAAATAATCTAGGTTAGATAGGAAGATAGGCTTTGAGCTGAAGTCACTTCTA
The DNA here is from genome assembly GCA_947359385.1 of Chesias legatella. NCBI lineage: Eukaryota > Metazoa > Arthropoda > Insecta > Lepidoptera > Geometridae > Chesias > Chesias legatella. Next base: position 449,959 of record OX375792.1, read on the forward strand.
GATATAAATACCAAGCATGACCTTGTCTTTGAAATAATAATAATAATATTTGTGGACATTGTCACACAGCGCCATCTAGCCCCAAAGTAAGCTAAGCATAGCTTGTATCATGGCAACCAGACAACTGATATACATACTTATATACTTTTCTTTTGTAAATACATACATATAATACATATTAACACCCAGACACAGAACAAACATCAATGTTACAAATGTCACATAATATGTTTGTCCTGAGTGGGGATCGAACCCACGACCTACAGCGCAGAAGGTAGGGTTACTAACCAACTGAGCTATGAGGCCAGACATAAAATAATACTAATTCACATTTCAAAGCTATTTCTATGAGTTTTAGGGAAATAAAGTTTTTACTATTAGTTTGTACCGCGACCTGGGTCGTCATCTATATACATACAAATCACGCTTGTATCCCGATGGGGTAGGCAGAAATCATGGTTTTCCACCTGCCACGATCCTGACATACTTAGCTTCATCCACTCTCACCACATTCTTGATGCATGCTCGTCGGTTTAGAGTTTATAAGAGCAGTAGAACTCTCGCCAAGTTCGTCCGTGGAAGTACTGCCACCATGCCCATTTCTGCCGCCAAGCAGTGAAATTCGCGTTACTGTGTTCCGGTGTGGTTGCCGGTGAAATTACAGGCACACGAGACATTCCACCTACACGTCTCAGAGTTACGGGCGCATACGATGCGACTTGGGTCTTGTACCTAGTAGGGGACACAAGCCGCATCGGTTGTTATGGGCTGTTACCACTTACCACCAGGTGGGCAGTCGGCTCGTTCCGTTACTATATCATAAGGAAAACTCTTGACCTGCCTTTTTTTAAACGTCGCCGATTCGGTCTGAGTATGTACGCCGAGGAGAGGAAGGGAAAGACTTCTACCTACTCCATTTACACCCCTCGTCTATACAGAGTCCAATCAACTCAAGGACTAAAGCTGCATTAGGGGTTTCTTGTCTGTTCTTCCCCATGGAGGGTCGGATAGGGTTTGAACAGGCATCAAACTTATCGATAAGTACGCGTGACCTTATGTTTTGAATATTGACGTTTCCAAGCCATTTCTCTATGAATTCTATGGAAATAAAACTTTTGACTTTGACTTTGACTTTGCTGATATCGTAGATGATAAACAAACTTGACCTTTGACACATGAATCTCACAAACAAGTCATTTCAACAAGATGGCGCCACTTTCCCCATTCAAAGTCAAAAACTTTATATCCTTAAATTCATAAAGAAATGGCTTGGAAACGTCGATAATATTCAAAACACAACGCGTATTTCGCTAAGTTAGACCCTTGTTCAAACTTAGCGCGGTCTAGCCGCTGAAAGCGATATACTCCAGCCAAGTGCCTGTCCCTAAGTCTAATAATTGACTAGCTCGGAGGAAGTTAGTCGAAAACGAGTTAAAAGTTTTGATTCGCTGGCAACGACTCTACTTAGAAATGGGAGGGAATGTTTGAATTGCAAGTAATAGATTTGGTTTTAAATTAATTTTTTTAATGGTGGAGAGGACTCGAGTCGTATTGGCGGTTACCACTTAACTTCAGGTGGGCCATCAGCTCGTTCTACCACCTACATCAAACAAACGAAAAATTGGTAACCGCTGTGTTCTATGCTGGTAATAATAATAAATATTGGTGGACATTTCACAGCGCCATCTAGCCCCAAAGTAGCATAGCTTGTACTATAGGAACCAGATAACTGATAGACAACTTATATACTTTTTTGTAAATACATATTAACACCCAGCCACAGAACAAACATCTATTCGTCACACAAATGTTTGTCCTGGGCGGGAATCGGACCCACGACCTACAGCGCAGAAGGCATGGTTACTACCAACTGAGCTGTGAGGCCTGTCAAAGTAATACTACTGATGTAACTATCTCTTTCAAACCATTGTGTTTTAAAGTGCGCCTCAATAAGGCTCCTTTTCTGCACTTGACACGTGTCTTCGAATTATCCAGGATATGTTGGTTTTTGCTGTTTGCTCCTAAAGATTTTCATTTTCAAACTAACCTCAAAACAACTAAACAGGACTGGGAACGGTCAATAGATGGCGCTGAACTCCCGTGCTCGTTACACTGCGTCCCGTCCACACCTAACGAAATGAATTTAATTTCACATTTCACTCGATTTTTTTTATTATATATTTTTTTCCGAATGCCCAATAGTTCTACTGAGACCCATTTCAAGTTTATCCATTCATTACCGGACACCCTGTAGACCGTTTTAAAATCCAAAAAGTTAAATAGTTTAAAGACCTAAGCGCACGGACAGACGGCGGGAAGCGAATTTGTTTTATACCGCGTATAGGTTCAGCGTTCGTTCGCAAACAAGTGTGGACCCCACATTAAACATTCCGTTTGTATGTCGCATTCAAATGTTTTAAGTCCCGCCCTATTTATTAAGTAGCTGTATACTTTAGTATAGTATACTTTAGTATAGTATACTTTACTATAGTATACTTTACTATAGTATACTTTACTATAGTATACTTTGATCTATTTGACAGACATGCCAACTGTCATTAAAATAGTGCTATTTGTATGTAAGGTCAATTTAGTGGTCGCACAACTCAGTTCGTCGAACCAGTGTACTGAAAAGGTTTAAAGTGCGTCTCAAAGAGGCTCTTTTTGTCCACTTGACACATGTCTTAGAATTTTTCGTTTTAGGACATGTCGGTTTTTTCACGATGATTTCCTTCACACCGTGGTATTTTCGCATAAATTTATCAAGCGAAATAACTCATAGGTGCACTTCGGGATTTGAACCAGCGACCTTCGGATTGAAACTCGGGTTCAGTACTCCTAGACCACCATGGTCTATATTAGAATATATTTGCATACTTAGTGCTTTATACGAAAATCGATTCCCAAGGAAAAAATTTCAAAATTTCCAAAAATAAACATACAAACATTATTTGATTTACATTGTAACATAATAGTATCTAATTAAGGGTGTGCCTACCCTTTCGGGGGTTCAGGCGTCATTTTATATTGTGTTATCTTTAGTTCGATATTTATTTTAATGACCGTCCTCCATAAACAAATAGTATCCAAAGTAATTTTGAATATTAATGTTTAAATTAACTAAATTAGGACACAATTTTATAATAAAGCCAGCTTGGTAGTGAACTGGTGGGCCTGGGTTTGATTTCCGGCTGGTACTAGTAATTATGTGTTGAGCATAAAAGTCATTTTTCATTTAGTGCATGTTTACATTGTGTCTATATGTCCAAGACTAACCAACTGGCCTCTTAGCTCAGTTGGTAGTAACTCTGCCTTCTGAGCTTAAGGTCGTGTGTTCGATTCCCACCCAGGACAATTGTATGACAAACATAAATATTTGTTCTGTGTCTGGGTGTTAATATGGATCATATGTATTTATTTATTTACAAAAAAAAGTAAAAATTAGTATCTGGTTCCCATGATACAAGCTATGCTTAGCTTACTTTGGGGCCAGATGGCGCTTTGTGACAATGTCCACCATTATATAATATTAATGTCCACAGAAAACGCGAATTTAAGTCGCCGAGACTTTTTTGATATTTTCCGACTTCGCTTTGCATAAACTATAAAACTTCATCATCGTAATTCTTCAAAAATTAGGTTTTCATATTATCTCCGCGGGAAAGCCGCGCCAAAATTCATAAAATTCAATTACTGAAAAAATAATTTACAGTTCGTAGCCGGCAGCTACGCCGTAGACCTCTACGCCGTAGCTTGACCCTAAATATTTCAAAGAGTCCTTGAATATGCGAGCTGAAGATATGCTACCGATCTCTTCTCTTTGGAGATATATAAATGTGGTGTAGCTTCACACAACGCCATCTAGCCCCAAAGGAAGCTCAGCATAACTTATTTAATGAATAGAATAGAATAGAATAGAATATATTAATTTTCATATATGAAACACATAACAAATTAAATTATAATAAATTAGGTGCACAAAATATGTCTCGTCATCAGTGTAATTACTATTTTCTTATATTCTATATTTAATTTCTTAAAATTATACATTTTGTCGCTGTAAAGGGGCGCTGGTCACAAATAATAATATTAATGAGAACTAGACAAAAGTTTTTTTTGTAAATATACATCTCAACACCCAGATGCAGAAAAAACATTTATGTTCGTCATACAACTGTTTGTCTGTTTGCGCAGAAGGCAGTAACTAGTTACTGCCAACTGTGCAGTGAGACTAGTCTTGGAGATCAGATGGAAGAGGCCTGTCTAAAACTCTATTTATATAAGTCAGTAAACTATTAACGATCCAGAATTTGAAATATCCATAAATATTGAATATAGAGTTTAATCAAAAATGTATATTTTGTATTTTAATTTATCGTGAATTATTTATTATATCCGAATATAAAAATGTTTCCATCAAGTATTTTGAAATTTAAACAATTTATATTCAAGTAATTTTTTTGACAAATTAAAACCTTTACAAATACTATAATATGCTAAAATCTCTGAATGGTAACTTCCACACATTTGTTGTCTTTCTTGTTGTTGTGTTCTTGTCCACATGTTTTTGCAAAATAAATACTCTTTCTTTCTTTCTTCACACATGAAAATCAACCGCAAACTTTCTGAATTTTGGACTATATACTAGTTCTTTAATAAGTTAGAATTTAAAGTCACCTGAACCAAGTTTCGGATCAAAATTTGTGATGAAAATGATTAACAAAAAGAATACGTGCAATTATTGTGAGCAAGATAGAAGTTAAAAGAGCACATTAGTTGCTGTGCTTCAAATAAACGTATATTGCACGTCTGTAACAAACGTATATTGCTGATTTAGAGCAATATTCAAGGGCCTCTGTGAAATGTTCATTAGCTCTCAGTTTCGGCCGCACCGTTGAGAATTCCGGGATAATGTAAACCCAGCACCCTTTTATGTATGAGTACCGTTGGCAAAACAAGCTGGATTTTGTAAGAAGCTTTTTCGACTGGCAATACCAGGTTAGGTCTCGACTTATTTCTACAGGTTGTGAGTTAAAATGAACACTAAATTGATTATTTTTAATTTCTATCTATAATTTTTTTTTTGGTACTTCTCATTATCTTGTTGGTCTTACTATACCTTAAACGTCTATCATCTTAACTTTACACTTAACACTTTGTCACTTCAAATAGAGTAAGATTGGCTTCACAGCTCAGTTGGTAGTAACTCTGCCTTCTGCGCTAGGTCGTGGGTTTGATTCCTACCCAGGACAAACATTTGTGTGACGAATATAGATGTTCTGTGTCTGGGTGTTAATATGTATTATATGTATGTATTTACAAAAAAAGAATATTCTATCACTTGTCTGGTTCCCATTACAAAAGCTATGCTTAGTTTGGGGCTAGATGGCGCTGTGAATATCCTCCAATATAGCAAGCACTATTTTGCTATCGCTACTGGCTAAACAAAGTTTGTCAAATACGAATTCTTTGACCGACATCACCGTCAATGCGGTGTGACCATTCCCAGTAACTACGGAATTTGAACTTTATATGTATGTAGTTAGAGATAGTTTCGCCTTACCCCGGTATGTAATGTTTGTTGGTCCGCGGTTATGTGACTCTCACATCTGCCACTTGAGCTCGCTGCATACTAGCTACCAGCCCCGGCTTCGCACTAGTTCCATTTACTAGTAAAGATAGTGCGCGTAGTGTAAATGTAGTTTTTTGACTGAATACCGTCGTATTTCCTATAGATTTTGTATAAAATTTAACAGTTCTGGATGAAATTTGGCACATATCTAGATTATAGTCTTGAACATTCCAGACTATAATCTAAATCTGCGCCAAATTTCATTCAGATTCTTTCAGGCGTTCTCGCGTGGTCGAGTTACAAACATACATACATACAAAGCATTTATAATAGTAAAGTCAAAGTCAAAAACTTTTATTTCCATAGAATTCATAAAGAAATGGCTTGGAAACGTCAATATCCAAAACATAAGGTCACGCGTACTTATCGATAAGTTTGACGCCTGTTCAAACCCTATCCGACCCTCCATGGGGAAGAACAGACGAGAAACCCCTAATGGAGGGATTCCTTTTATTTCGCGAGCACGATCCTTGTAACAATTGAGTACTTAGGTCTACGTTACATTTAGTGACTACATAATATACTAAAATAATATATTACAGGATGTTTTGTGTGTCGTTGAGCAGAGCGACATCAGACTATGGGGATTAGTAGTGATATTATATCCCGCCCGAAGCCGACGCACCAAACTAGTCTCCATATCGGCCGCTCTAATGAAAAACAAACACACGCCGAAATTGGCAAAACCGACGCGTCTATTATTGTTGCGTTGAAAATACAAAATTCTCACTTGGGCTTACCTTTTTTGGGACGATTTGCTATTTGGATTTCTGTGGTAGATATGTGTGTGCCAACATATATATTAAATACCCAAAAATAACATTTTAATTCCGCAATATATTATTACAAGTCTTGTTCATTATAATTTCGGTTTTATTGACGAAACCTTTCAAACCGAAGGAAAAGCATTAATGCTTGGCGGCAGAAATATGTATGGTGGCAGTACTTCCCTGCACGAAATTGACTAGAATTCTACTGCTCTCAAACACTGCGTACAGATGTATGTCAAGTTTCAAATTATTTATATTGATCAAAAGGCCCTAACATATTTTTTTTATTTTTTTATTATGGTGGACATTTCGCACAGCGCCATCTAACCCCAAAGTAAGCTAAGCATAGCTTGTATCATGGGAACCAGACAACTGATATAATACTTATATACTTTTTTTTGTAAATACATACATATAATACATATTAACACCCAGACACAGAACAAACATCAATGTTACAAATGTCACATAAATGTTTGTCCTGAGTGGGGATCGAACCTTCGACCTACAGCGCAGAAGGTTACTAACCAACTGAGCTATGAGGACAGTCAAATTTTTCAAAAAAATTTGCTGTCTCTCAAAATAGCCTGCGATAGAACGAATTAATGACTTAATTTACTTCTGAAAAAAATATCACTTTAAACTGTTGCTCACTTTACGTTAATTGGACGAAAAGGGCTTTGCGTATGCAGATTTCGTTAATGCATCCTGGATTCGGTGTCATCCATAATGCACTACTGTACAGTTTTGTGGGGAAAGGTGCTGTATGGAAATTCAAGCTTCCTTCATATGCGTTGATTTATATCTTATATAATAATGGGTAGACTGGCCTTTAAGCTCAGTTTATAACAACTTTTTCTCCGCTGTAGGTCGTCGGTTCGATTTCCACCCAGGACAAACATTTGTGTGACGAACACAAGTATAGACTTCAGCTCATTCCGTAACTGACACATAAAAAAAAAAAAAATAGTGATAGCTTTTTTATTTAGAATTTAATTTAGCGATAGTTCGACTCTTTTAGTCACAAAATACTAGTACTATTTAGTGCACGAAAGGAGCCTCTTTAAGGCGCACTTACAATCCTTTCACCACACTGGTTCTACAGAACCGGTGACTCGAAGAAGAAGAAGAGTCACAAAATGAATCCTACGCGGGTGAATCCACTAGGTATATCGTAAAGTATGTCCTGTGCTAGAAGAAACTACGCAGGTAAAGTCGCAGGCACTAGCTACTGTGAATACAAACATAAAGATTTACGACATTGCTATACCAACATCCCGATATAATATGGCGGCCCAGCGCGGAACTAGCAAAAGCACTTAGTACCCCCCCCCCCCTTACTAAGTGACTCTTATGATTTAGTCGAGAACTAACTTGCGCACTCAAATTCACTCACTTATATTTATGTTATACTTAAACTAGATTCTCTGCTGACCTCTAAATCTGAAAACTTGAGTTGTTCCTGAAAATACCTGAAATTACAGCCGCATGAGACGTAACATTTTTTTTTATGTAACACAGTTACGGAACGAGCCGACGGCCCACCTGGTGTTAAGTGGTAACCTCGGCCCATAACAACCGATGCGACTTGGGTCCTCCCCTACTAGGTACGACAAGACCCAAGTCGCATCGTATGCGCCCGTAACTCTGAGACGTGTAGGTGGAATGTCTCATGTGCCTGTAATATCACCGGCAACCACACCTTTCAAACCGGAACACAGTAATGCGAATGCGTTACTGCTTGGCGGCAGAAATGGGCATGGTGGCAGTACTGCTCTTAAACATCCCCGTCTCGGGGTGATGGACGCGACGCAATGCGACTTGAGTCATCTCGTACTATGGAGAGGACTTGATTCGTGCTATTGTGTATGGCCGGCGGTTACCACTTAACATCAGGTGGGCCGTCAGCTCGTTCCGCAACCAAAATCACATAAAAAAAGACCAAAGCTGGGACTTGTTGGTATAAGATATATTTGTCCTATTCTATTCGAGTCACTGGTTCTCTCGAACAAGTGTGGTGAAAGGATTTTAAGTGCGCCTCAATGAGGCTCCTTTCGTGCACTCGACACATGTCTTCGAATTTTTAGGACATGCCGGTGTCCTCAAGATGTTTTCCTTTACTGTTTTGAGAACATGGTAATGCGCACATAAATCTTTGAAGCGAAAAACTCATAGGTGCACATTGGGATTTGAACCGGCGACCTCCGTATTGAAACTCGGAGACCACTAGACCACCACGCTCTCTAGAGAGATTTCTCCTGATAATAAGTAATCCTGGGTAATAAGGAATTAGTTACTGGATGAAACTATAAGCCGCGTTATACACCAGAAATCAATACCAGACCTCACTCTTTGTCACGTCTACTTTACCGGAATAATATAACCCACAAGGTAAAGTCGTTCAAATCGTTCAAAGTCGTTAAAATTCATACAGTTTTTTTGGTGGACATTGTCACACAGCGCCCAAAGTAAGCTAAGCATAGCTTGTATCATGGGAACCAGACAACTGATATACATACTACTTTTTTATGTAAATACTTATATATTAACACCCAGCCACAGAACAAACATTTATATTAGTCACACAAATGTTTGTCCTGGGTGGGAATCAAACCTACGACCTACAGCGCAGAAGGCAGATTTACTACCAACTAAGCTGTGAGGCCTATTATGCTTAAATCTGTCTTTTAATATGTTTTCTGTGTATTTAATAGTAGTTGTACCCGCGTAGAGATTAGTTGGAGGCAATATTTTATTTATAATAACCAAAAAAGGTCACAAATTCGTCATTTATAAATATATTATTATAAAAGCACTCTTTTAAGACCCGAACAGATATTCAAATTCCGTTTAAATATTTTTTCAAAATCTACTGTGGATCTTAGCAAACCTGAAGTTAGCTGTAAAGGCTAAAATATATATACAGATAGATTGATAAATAAAAACTTCATCTTTACACAGACATAATAATAAATCCAAATAAAAAAAACGAGTATATATGAATAAATAAATAAATACTGGTGGACATTGTCACACAGCGCCATCTAGCCCCAAAGTAAGCTAAGCATAGCTTGTGTCATGGCAACCAGACAACTTATATACATACTTATATTTTTTTAATGCGTTAAAAGAAAAAACCTTTGCAGCCATTTTAGACTTGCAAACATCCACATAAAAACAAAAATATAAACATACAGACATAAAACAATAAAAGTAGAAAATTAAAAAAAAAACCCTTCCAGTCTTAGCTAACATAGAACAAATCCACGCAAAAAATCACAAAAGCATGTAAAAAAAAAAGACACAAATAGACCGAGACAAATTTGTCTAAATCGTTAACTTAAAAAAATGGAATGCTAAGTCAAAACGCCATTCGTTAAGTTCAAAATGCTTACTATGTCGACTCTAATGATGCCGGCGGCGACTATGACGACAATGACGAACGCGGGGCCAATCCCAGTCGCAGCCGCCACCAAGCTGGAGCCGAAACTACTTCAGCTCCCGCACCCGGCGCTGATGCAGCAGATGCCCCACCCCCAGCACCAGCATCTCACTAACAAACTTGGTGAGTTGTAGACGTAAGGACGACTTCAAGAATGTAAAGAGGTATCTACAGGGTAGGCAAAGCATTGGCATCCCCGGGGACGCAAATGTCTATAGGCGACGGTAACCACTTAACATCAGGTGGGCCGTCTGCTTGTTTGCCTTCAATTACATAAAAAAAAAAAAAGAAGATATAGAGCGTGGTGGTCTAGCGGTACATTTTTTTTTTTTTTTTTTTTGTGGACATTTCACACTGCGCCATCTAGCTCCAAAGTAAGCTAAGCATATCTTGTATCATGGCAACCAGACAACTGATATAATACTTATATACTTTTCTTTTGTAAATACATACATATAATATATATTAACACCCAGACACAGAACAAACATCAATGTTGCAAATGTCACAAATGTTTGTCCTGAGTGGGGATCGAACCCACGACCTACAGCGCAGAAGTTAGGGTTACTAACCAACTGAGCTATGAGGCCAGTCATACGGTACTGACCCCCGAGTTTCAATCCGGAGGTCGCCGGTTCAAATCACGAAGTGCACCTATGAGTTTTTCGATTGAATGATTTATGTGCGCAATACCACGTTCTCAAAACTGTGAAGGAAAACATCGTGAGGAAACCGACATTCCTAGAACTTATTCGAAGACATGTGTCGAGTGCAGGAAAGGAGCCTCTTTGAGGCGCACTTACAATCCTTTCACCACACTGGTTCGACAGAACCGGTGACTCGAAGAAGAAGAAGAAGATCAAAGATAACAGAAATAATAATAATTAAAATAATAATAATGGTTTATAGTCATATTTTAAACAGTACAAAAACAATATTTTTTTATATATATTTTTATTGACTGGCCTCGCAGTTCAATTGGTTAGTAACCCTGCCTTCTGCGCTGTAAATCGTGGGTTCGATTCCCACTCAGGACAAAACATTTGTGTGAGAAATATAGATGTATGTTCTGTGACTGGGTGTCAAAATGTATTATATGTATGTATTTACAAAAAAAAGTATATAAGTATGTATCAGTTGTCTGGTTACCATGACACAAGCTATGCTTAGCTTTTTGGGGTTAGGTGGCGCTGTGATGTATACCAATATTAATTTATTTATAAGTTTTTAAAGTGAATTTCACAGACAATCTAGATTTGAACCAGTGACCTCCAGAATAAAAAGGTCTGTGTTAGATACCACGGTCTCTAGGAGCGAGTAAAACGAAAAAACAATTGTCCGAACTAAACGAAATAAAATTCGTAATTATATACCATTTTAGTTTCTGAAATGAAAGTTTTCGCTTAGTTTTATCTTATATTGTATTTTTAACGGAATGTAAGAAAGTATTTTTTCAAAACGAAATTTATTTGGACCTATTCATTCGTAAATTCGTTTCAGACATTTAGTTGAGAGCGTGGTGGTCTAGCGGTACTGACCTCCGAGTTTCAATCCGGAGGTCGCTGGTTCAAATCCCGACGTGCACCGTCCGTATGTCATTTGACTGGCCTCACAGCTCACTTTAGTTACCCTGCCTACCATGCTGTAGGTCCTAGTTTCGATTCCCACCCAGGACAAACATTTGTATGACGAATATAGATGTTTTCGATGTCTGGGTGTTAATATGTATGTATTTAAAAAAGTATATATCAGTTGTCTGGTTCCCATGATACAAGCTATGCTTAGCTTTGGGGCTAGATGGCGCTGTGTGACAATGTCCACCTATATTTATTTATTTTATTATCGTACAAATAATTTGGTCCAACCAAAGGTCGTCTGGAAGAGATTGCTCATTGCAATAAGACCGCTCATTTTATACCACATTTTTTCACTTTGTGTAGAAATTACTAAGCACTTAGAAATGCCGCACTTTTAGAGTATTTTATTTATTTTTATCTACGCTATCCTACTAAAAAAACGTGAAAGTTTGTATGGATGTTTGTTACTCTTTCACACGCAAACGGCTGAATGGATTTGGATGAAATTTAGTATCAAGATAGCTTATATCCTGAATTAACACACAGGCTACTTTGATCTGGGAAAAATGCAGTGTTCCCGTGGGATTACTTACTCACCGCGGGGCGCTAGTTTGAAATAATTATTTAAATACCTGAATTTTCTCTATAAGTGATTTTTAGTAATCTTTAGAGGAAATTAATTTACACATACATTTAAAACAAACGCAAATGTAATAAGTTTAATAGCTGTGCAGTAAATTATTTGCGCTCTACTATTTTAACGATCGATATTCGCCCTCTCGCTCTATTGCTACACAAACGAAAGGGACAGGTGGATAGGATTATACATTAACAGTATAATATCCGAGTCCTAAGCGGTTTGCGATTTGAAATACTCAAGGAAGGCCCGACATTGGTCGATATTTCAATGCCGGATTCATTTTGTCGTCTTCTTCGAGTCACCGGTTCTGTCGAACCAGTGTGGTGAAAGGATTGTAAGTGCGCCTCAAAGAGGCTCCTTTCCTGCACTCGACACGTGTCTTCGAATTTTTAGTTCTAGGACATGTCGGTTTCCTCACGATGTTTTCCTTCACCGTTTTGAGAGCGTGGTATTGCGCACATAAATCTTTCAATCGAAAACTCATAGGTGCACGTCGGGATTTGAACCGGCGACCTTCGGATTGAAACTCGGGGGTCAGTACCGCTAGACCACCACGCTCTATATTTTGTCGTACAAACATTTAATGATTCTGATCTGGAATGGCCTCACAGCTTGGTAGTAATCCTGCCTTCTGTGCTGTAGGTCGTGGGTTCGATTCCCACCCAGTTCAAACATTTGTTGGATGAACATAGATGTTTGTTCTTACTAATGCGTCATTGCTTGGCGGCAGAAATGGGCATGGTGGCAGTACTACCCCGGACGAACTTGGCGTGAATTCTAACTGCTGTAAAATACCTTAAAAGTGTGCATCGTAAATTATCTATACAAATAAATAAATAATATTGTAGTGTCTGTTTGTCATATTAAAATTACTGCTTTTTACTAAGTGCATATTATGGATGTATACACGGTACATATACCAAAACAATATTTTTTTACAATTTTTGTCTGTCTGTTTGTTCCGGCAAATCTCTGAAATGGCTGGACCGATTTTGACGGGACTTTCACTGGCAGATAGCTGATGTAACAAGGAGTAACTTAACTACCCGAGGGGTAAAATAGGGGGGTGTGATAAAACCGAATTCCACGCGAAGTCGCGGGCAACAGCTAGTATACGTATAAAATGGAACACATTCGTTTACTGCGTACAAAAAGCATCATTCATATTTACCTTCGCAATAAAAACACAGTAAAGATATTACGACTTGTATGACTGTCTGTTTGTTGTTCGTTATATGTGATATAGTTTTGCGGGTAATTTCTTCGTTATGTAGAGTTTTTACGTTATAAATATGTCAGCGTTATAAGAGCAGTAGAACTCTCGCCAAGTTCGTCCGGGGAAGTACTGCCACCATGCCCATTTCTGCCGCCAAGCAGTAACGCGTTCGCGTTACTGTATTCCGGTTTGAAAGGTGTGGTTTCCGGTGAAATTACAGGCACAAGAGACATTCTACACGTCTCATAGTTACGGGCGCATACGTTGCGACTTGGGTCTTGTCGTACCTAGTAAGGGAGGACCCAAGTCGCATCGGCTGTTATGGGCAGAGGTTACCACTTAACACCAGGTGGGCCGTCGGCTCGTTCCGTAACTGTATCACATAAAAAAAATAAAAAAAATAAAAAATAAAATATGTTGTATGCAGGACATTTCTTTAACCACGTTAAAATAATGAGAAATGAAGAAATAAAAAAAAGACGTGTGGCACTCGGAGACTGCCGCGGTAAAGCTATTGCGCGTGATATTTCAAAAAGTCATTAAAAGTTCTGGTATTTATCGATAGATGGAACTAAAAAGTATCACCGCTGTGCCGGTCGGAGTGGGGGGTGTTAGGTTTTTTCGTTACGGAATTTCTGGATTCGGTCTCCACGCTCAAGGCCCGCGATAGAAGCTATGCAATAGCTTAAAAAGACTATTAATTCGTGAATTGAAGAATTCGAATACGTATGTCTAGTGCAAGAAGAGCCTCTCTTAAGGCGCACTATAATACTTCCACCATACTGCCGAGAGAGCAGAGAAGGGGGAGGGAAGGAGAGAGAGAGAGAGGGGTTGAGAGAGATGGGGGTGAAAAGGGGAGAGAGAGACGTTGCAATGGCAATTTCAAAAAGTTATCTACAAGCTTCTTTTAATAACAGTAAATTTGACTGGCCTCCCAGTTCAGTGGGTAGTAACCTTGCCTTCTGCGCTGTAGTTCGTGGGTTCGATTCCCACCCGGGACAAACCTTTGTTTGAACATGTCTATTTTGTCTCTGGGTGTTTAGTATTTATATAAAAAAAGTGAAAAAGGTACTTAACTGTTTGTCTTTTCATATATTTAACTTTTCTAACAGGATTCTACAGCCAAAAAGAGACCATGTTTTTATTCCTTTCATACGACAATCAATTTAAACTAATATTATACAAAATTATTATAAATTTTCACAAGTTACCCATGAAATACATACATAGTGTATAGAAATGGAGCATAAGAGGCTTTTAAGGTATTTGAATAGATAATGGCGGATCGTAGGCTACGCTACTGACAAAGAGAATATTTAATTGAAACCAAAATGGCTGAAACCTAAAACCAGTTATGATATCTAGTTTTAAAACATAAATAAATAATGGTAGACATTGTCACACAGCGCCATCTAGCCCCAAAGTAAGCTAAGCATAGCTTGTATCATGGAAACCAGACAACTGATATACATAGGTACTTATATAATTTTCTTTTGTAAATACATCTACAGGGTATCTACAGGGTAGGCAAAGCATTGGCATCCCCGGGGACGCAAATGTCTATAGGCGACGGTAACCACTTAACATCAGGTGGGCCGTCTGCTTGTTTGCCTTCAATTACATAAAAAAAAAAAAAAAAAACATACATATAATACATATTAACACCCAGACACAGAACAAACATCAATGTTACAAATGTCACATAAATGTTTGTCCTGAGTGGGGATCGAACCCACGACCTACAGCGCAGAAGGTAGGGTTACTAACCAATTGAGCTATGAGGCCAGTCATACATAATTATACAATTGTACTAGATGGCGCTGTCTACATACAACCCTACTCTTGACACACGAGAGTCTAATGGGATATAATCTGGCTATCTAATTTGACTGGCCTCACAGCTCAGTTGGTAACTCTGTCTTCTTCACTGTGGGTTGTGGGTTCGATTCCCTCTGGACGAATATTTGTGTGACGAACATAGATGTTTATTCTGTGTCTGGGTGATGTTTTTTTTTTTTTATATATTAGGTAGTTACGGAACGAGCCGACGGCCCACCTAATGTTATGTGGTAACCTCTGCATCGTATGCGCCTGACTCTGAGACGTGCAGGTGGAATGTCTCTTGTGCCTGTAATTTCACCAGCAACCACACCTTTCAAATCGGAACACAGTAAAGCGAATGCTTCACTGCTTGGCGGCAGAAATGGGCATGGTGGCAGTACTTCCCCGGATGAATTTATCTATCACATAAAATTAGAATGAGTAACTGATTAATATGTTATGGTAGTAATTAGGCGGCTAAGTGGCTAAGTAAGTTGGTAGTAACCTGCAATGCGATGTGTCTAGGATTCTATTCCCCGATCAGGCGCTTGGAATGTTCAGCTCTACAGTATCTAATTATAATTAATTTGAGTTTTTCATGATAATAATTTATCGCATATAATATTTTTAATTTTAATTAGTTTTAGAAAAAAATAATACTATTTTTAAATAAATACGGATCTATCTGATATAAGCTTGTAAAACCTAATTTAATTTACAAATCTGCTTCGAAAAAGTTTCTCACGATTTCTTCCTTTGTAATTTCTAGAATATGGTACTACGCACATAACTGAAGAGATACTCAGGTGCTTACCAAGGATATGAACAGGCGACCTTGGGATTGAAAGTCGCGATCGTAGCACTAGGCACGCACATTCCCATCGAGAATTTAAACCATGTCAAATACAGACATGTAAAAAATTACGCCATCCTTGTACCTCACGCTATGAGGGTAGGGTAGGGTTAACAATCGAAGTCACTGTACACTCACCAACAATTTTCATGCTAGAATAAAATTACAAAAATATATTTAGTATTTTATTTATTTATTTATTAATAAACACTATAATAATATTCCAGTCTTCTTCTTCTTCGAGTCACTGGTTCTGTCGAACCAGTGTGGTGAAAGGATTGTAAGTGCGCCTCAAAGAGGCTCCTTTCGTGCACTCGACACATGTCTTCGAATAAGTTCTAGGACATGTCGGTTTCCTCACGATGTTTTCCTTCACTGTTTTGAGAACGTGGTATTGCGCACATAAATCTTTCAATCGAAAAACTCATAGGTGCACTTTGGGATTTGAATCGGCGACCTCCGGATTGTTGAAACTCGGGGGTCAGTACCGCTAGACCACCACGCTCTCAGTAATATTCCAGTAATATATATTTAGTAGATTTTCAAGTGTGAACGAATCACTGAATATTTTTTATGTGATAGTTACGAAATTTTGTTTTCTGAAGAAATGTTTTTACACAATTTATGAACTTTGAAATAATTAAAAACTTTTTTGATTTTTGATTTTATTTTTATTTACAAGTATTTGACATTCTTTTTATTACTATTTTAATTTTTTTATGTTACTTTTTTATGTGCTTATATGTATATTTTATTATTTTTATATAAAAAAAAATATTGTAGGTTAAGTTGGTATACATTGCCGCATACAATTTCGTTGTTTCCCTAGAATTATGAAAAACAAACGAGCGGATGGCCCACCTGGTGCTACGTAGAAACCTCCCATAACAAGCATTATGAATTAGGTCCTCCCCTACTTAGGTAAACAAAGACCCAAGTCGCGCTCGTAACTCTGAGACGTGTAGGTGGAATGTTTCATGTGCCTGTAATTTCACCAGCAACCACACCTTTCAAACCGGAACACAGTAATGCAATGCGTCATTGTTTGGTGGTCGTCCGAGGTAGTACTACCACCATGCTCATTTCTGCCGCCAAGCAGTGAAATTCGCGTAACTGTGATCCGGTTACAAAGGAGTGGTTTCCGGTGAAATTACAGGCACATGAAACATTCCACCTACACGTCTCAGAGTTACGGGCGCATACGATGCGACTTGGGTCTCGTATACGTAGGACTCAAGTCGCATCGGTTGTTATGGGCAGAGGTTACCACTTAACACCAGGTGGGCCGTCGGCTCGTTCCGTAACTGTATCACATAAAAAAAAAACATTGAAAAGCTGAATTATGTAGTTGACAGTACAGTCGACATCATAAATTCCGCTAATTATAACACGGGGCTGACCCACATTAGAACCGCCCCGCCCCGCCCAGACCCGGGGGGATAGTTTGCAAATTAAAAAATATTTCACGTTGAACCCGGTGGATATTACCAACGGTTTTTTAAGGCTGCTCTATGCCAGCTGTAATTCCCACGGGTGACTATATCAGATATCTTAATATGTGTGGAGTTTTTTGACTGGTCTCACAGCTCAGTTGGTAACTGTCTTCTGCACTGTGGGTTGTGGGTTCGATTCCCTCTGGACGACTATTTTAGTGACGAACATAGATATTTTTGTGTCTGGGTGTTGATATGTATTATATGATATTTAAAAAAAATACAAGTATGGATATGCAGTACATTTAGTAGTAACTCTGCCTTCTGCGCTGTAGGTCGTGGGTTGGATTCCCACCCAGGACAAATATTTGTGTAACGAATATAGATGTATGTTCTGTTTCTGGGTGATAATATGTATTTACAAAAAAGTATATAAGTATGTATATCAGTGGTCTGGTTGCCATGATACAAGCTATGTTTAGCTTACTTTGGGGCTAGATGGCGCTGTGTGACAATGTCCACCATTATTTATTATTTAATATTATTATCATAAATTGTATGGTTTGTATTTTTTTGTTGCAAAGCTTTCATCTAAAACTCGTATTCTTGGTTTAAGAAACTATGGTGTTTTTTTACTTCAGTCACAAAACGAGCTGACGGCCCACCTGATGTTAAGTGGTAACCGCCGCCCATACACAACAGCAATACCACTCAAGTCCTCTCCACCAAAGTACGAGATGACTCAAGTCGCGTCGCGTCCATCACCCCGAGACGGGGATATTACGTCTCATGCGGCTGCAATTTCACCGGCACCCACTCCCTTCCACCGGAACACAGCAACACGAGTGCATCACTGCTCGGCGGCAGATTACCAGGTGTGGTGGCAGTACTACTCCGGGCGAACTTAGCACAAGTTTTACTGCTACTTTGGGTTGCTCCTTCCACCCGGGGGACACGTGTAGGGATTCAAAAGGTCCTACGGAAGCGAGCAACGTGGCCCCCCGTGTTACAATTTTTTTTTAACAAATCTGAAGCCTTCGTTGAAGGCTGTCTTCTTCTTCGAGTCACCGGTTCTGTCGAACCAGTGTGGTGAAAGGATTGTAAGTTCGCCTCAAAGAGGCTCCTTTCCTGCACTCGACACATGTCTTCGAATAAGTTCTAGGACATGTCGGTTACCTCATGATGTTTTCCTTCACTTGAGAACGTGGTATTGCGCACATAAATCTTTCAATCGAAAAACTCATAGGTGCACGTAGGGATTTGAACCGGCGACCTCCGGATTGAAACTCGGGGGTCAGTACCGCTAGACCACCACGCTCTCAAACGCTGTGTGTTGAAGGCTGTAAACAGACATAATGGCCCCTCCCAGGTAATTACATCGGGGCTTGTAAGATATTAAATTTAATTATGGCCATTAACTATGTGTATGGAGCTATTAATGATATGATATTATATTTATCATGTATTTGATAACGCGTAATTGACTATTTATACTAAACTGGCTGTTGCCCACGACTTCGGTTTTATCACGCACCCCTATTTTACCCCTCGGAGTAGTCCAAGTTACTCCTTGTTACATCAGCTATCTGCCAGTGAAAGTCCCGTCAAAATCAGTCCAGCCGTTTCAGATATTAGCCGAAACAAACAGACAGACAAAAACTTAAAATAATGACAATATTGGTGGACATTGTCACACAGCGCCATTTAGCCCCAAAGTAAGCTAAGCATAGCTTGTATCATGGGAACCAGACAACTGATATACATACTTATATATTTTTCTTTTGTAAATACATACATATAATACATATTAACACCCAGACACAGAACAAACATCAATGTTACAAATGTCACATAAATGTTTGTCCTGAGTGGGGACTGAACCCACGACCTACAGCGTAGAAGGTAGGGTTACTAACCAACTGAGCTATGAGGCCAGTCAAATGTTTTGGTATATGTACCGTGTATACATCCATATGCACTTAGTAAAAAGCGATTATTTTAATATTACAAACAGACACTCCAATTTTATTTATAAGTTTCAATTGACAGTGACGTAATAAAATCCAAAATGGCGGACGTCACACAACAATAAACACAGGAGCACCCTGTATGTAAATTATAGAACGTACCGCGCTTCGTTAGACGATCCTTTTGCTCTGCAGCACCATGTACAAGCTAACAGATGAAGCGGGTAATATAATAATAAAAAAAATTGAAAATTTCTTACAGCGCCATCTAATTCCAAACTTACCGTAACTTGTACTATGGGAACCAGACAACTGACCTACTTTTTGTAAATACATACATATAATACATATCAACACCCAGACACAGATCAAACATCTATGTTCATCAATGTTTGTTGGGTGGGAATCGAACCCACGACCTACAGCGCAGAAGCCAGGGTTACTACCATAGATGTTTGTTCTGTGTCTGGGTGTTAATATGTATTATATGTATGTATTTACCAAAGAAAAAGTATATAAGTATGCATATCAGTTGTCTATATACGTACTTATATACTTTTTTGTTGTAAATCCATACATATAATACATATCAACACCCAGACACAGATCAAACATTTATGTTCATCAACGTTTGTTGGGTGAGAATCGAACCAACGACCTACAGCGCAGAGGGCAGGGTAACCAACCCACAGTGGCGACAGCGGTCACACTTGGAACCAGAACCCACCCGCTGTTACGGCATCCCTTATCCCTACCCTGCCTTCCCCTAACATAACTAAGCTCGCGTAAGCCCAAGTACTGAGCGTAATCATAAAAAATTCAACCGTACATACCGGGGGTGCAAACATATACTAAAACCTACCCTATCTCAAAGCAATAGGGTTGCTAATCCCTTGACCATATTCTCAGCGATTCTAAACCCTTGAACCTTATTCAGTGGTAATAGAGTTGAAATTTGCTACGAATATTTGGGTCAGGATAAGTTTCTTCTGAACAGATAAATGTATCATTGGGGCGTTGAACTGTTAACCGACATGGAGATGAGCGAGGTAATGTTTTCGCGATCGATATACAGTATATTGGTACTCTTACAGCGGTGGTATAGTGGTAGACTCGAAATTCAATTCAGGGGTCGCTGGTTCTGGCTCCGACGTGCATGAATAAGAGATTCGCTTGAAAAATAAATTTGCACGTACTCAGAACAGTTCTTCTTCTTCTTCGAGTCACTGGTTCTCTCGTACCAGTTGGTGAAAGGATTGTAAGTGCGCCTCAAAGAGGCTCCTTTCGTGCACTCGACATATGTCTTCGAATTTTTAGTTCTAGGACATGTCGGTTTCCTCACGATGTTTTCCTTCACCGTTTTGAGTACGTGGTATTGCGCACATAAATCTTTCAATCGAAAAACTCATAGGTGCACGTCGGGATTTGAACCGGCGACCTCCGGATTGAAAGAACTTAGAGCGGTGGCATAGTGGTACACACTCGAAATTCAATTCAGGGGTCGCTGGTTCTGACTCAGATGTGCATGATTAAGAGATTAATTAAAGATTAATTTTCACGTACAGTGAAAGACATCAGAGAGAGACAACTTAGTTTGGAGCTAGATGGCGCTGTGAAAAGTCCATCAAGTTATAAAGTTTAGTGCAGCTTGTTGTTTGCAGAAAGGAGCCTCTTTGAGGTGCACTTAACATTTTTCACCACGCCGGTTCGAGAGAACCAGCGACCCGAATAGAATAGATAGTCTGGAACAGACTAAATTGTGCTTCAAATAGTCTCCTTTCACGCACGCGACTTCGAATTTTAGATTCTAGGTCATGCCATGAACCTTATTTTCAAAAATTATGAGAATGTGAAAGCATAAAGCCTAAAAACGAAAAAAAAGGAATCCCTCCATTAGGGGTTTCATGTCTGTTCTTCCCCATGGAGGGTCGGATAGGGTTTGAACAGGCATCAAACTTATCAATAAGTACGCGTGACCTTATGTTTTGAATATTGACGTTTCCAAGCCATTTCTTTATGAATTCTATGGAAATAAATGTTTTGACTTTGACCTTGACTTTGAACATCATATTTTTTTTTTTTTTGCCGATTAGTAATTATATATTCACCATCCAAATAACACGAGACGATTAATTTGTTTCTATGTTAAGATAAAAGCGAGGTTCAAACTACAGATGTCAGGAGTACAAACCAACATATAAATTTGCAAAATGCTTATTACATATATGTACATATAAATAAACAAATAAATATTGGTGGACATTGTCACACAGCGCCATCTAGCCCCAAAGTAAGCTAAGCATAACTAGTATCATGGGAACCAGACAACTGATACATACTTATATACTTTTTTTTGTAAATACATACATATAATACATATCAACACCCAGACACAGAACAAACATCTATGTTTCTCACACAAATGTTTGTCCTCGGTGGGAATCGAACTCACGACCTACAGCGCAGAAGGTAGGGTTACTTACCAACTGAGCTATGAGGCCAGTCATATATGTTAGATTCGTGACCCTTCAAAAATATAAAAACAACATATTTATGACATAACAAAGACAAAGTTGAGTGCATATAGTCCATTGGTGCAAGTTTGGATTTGAACCTGTGACAACGCAATGAAACCCGCGGGTCTGGTACCACTAGGCCACCGTGCGCGGGCAGAAGCTACATACGACAAACAAATGTTCCGAGTGGATTTCGCAGAAGGCAGTATTTCAAAGGATTTAGAAATTCTCTATAATCTAAAATCTCGACTGAGCCGATATCGAGAAAGCTTTTCTTGATTGAACACGTCAGGGGGGATATTCTAGAATACAAAGTCGAATATTTCTCACACATGTTTTGAGTAATTCTTGAGATTGCAAGTCTTATGGGAAGGGCAGAAAACAGCACCCAAGTCATAATCAAAGTCAGAAACTTTATTTCCATAAATTTCATTAAGTAATTACTTGGATGCGACAATAATATTCATAAAGTAATTTCACGAGTGCTATCTCTAACTTTGACGCATGTTTAAACCCTATATGACCCTCCATAGGGAGAGCAGGCAAGAAACCCCTAAAGGCTTCCATTGCTTCACGAGCTTAGTCCTTTTAACAATCTGACTTAAATCTACTTTACATATAGTGACTACATAATACTGGAAAACTTAAGATACTACAAGATGTTTGTGTATTTGAGCAAAGCGACATCAGAACAAGATTTAGACCATTCTTTAATTCATAAATCGTCCCAAATAGTATTAAACATCTGTTAACAATTTACATAAGTTGCATATGTGATCCGTAATCATCTCGTGCGCGACATTCACCCGAGAATACACCCCCGTTTCCACATGAACAAAATAAATAAAAGCGCCAATAAAATTCTAACAACGGATATAGCGATAAAACAAAATGGCGGTGGAATTTTAAACGAAACAATCAAATGAAAGTGTTTTAGCGCCAACTTGCCAAAGAGTGTGACAAAGGGTCACAACACACGCCGGCTTTCGATTCGGAGGTCGCCGGTTCGAATACACCAATTAGTTTTCGCTTTGAAATTACAGCCACATTCCACCTTCACTAAGAAGTTTCCGGGGCATACCATGCCCCTTGAGTCTCTTTGGACTTCCCATACCTTAATAGGGAAATACCCAAGACATTTTGCTTTTGACATATGGGCAGACGTTACTTAACAGCAGGTAGGTAGACCCCTCATTCCGTAACTAAGACACATAAACACAAAAAGCTAGCAACATGAAAATAAACGATTCTGATTCTGAACTTGCTATACCATATTCAGAAAAAAAAATAAGGAAATTTTACGAAAATGTAACAATAATTATATGTAATTAAGAGCAGTAGAACTCTCGCCAAATTCGTCCGGGGAAGTACTGCCACCATGCCCATTTCTACCGCCAAGCAGTAACGCATTCGCGTTACTGTGTTCCGGTTTGAAAGGTGTGGATGCCGGTGAAATTACAGGCACATGAGACATTCCACCTTCACGTCTCAGAGTTAGGGCGGACGATGCGACTTGGGTCTTGTCGTACCTAGTAAGGGAGGAGCCAAGTCGCATCGGTTGTTATGGGCAGAGGTTACCACTTAACACTAGGTGGGCCGTCGGCTCGTTCCGTAAATGTATTACATTAAACAAAAATCATTTTCCTGAAACGATGCAAGATGCAAAGTGTAGTTTGTAAGGCGAACAGACAACAGTAATGACAGAGCACTGCTGCTTGCCGGCAGAAATGGGTAAGGTGGCAGTACCCACCTGGATGAAGTCCGGGAATTCACTGCCTAATTAATAATAATAATAGTAGTATTGGTGGACAATTCACACAGCTCCATCTAGCCCCAAACTAAGCATAGCTTGTACTATGAGAACCAGGAGCCAAGTCGCATCGATTGTTATGGTAACCACTTAACCAGGTGGGCCTTCGGCTCGTTCCGTAACTTTATTAAATAAATAAAAAATTATCACCATTAGACCATTAGAAGCCTGTAAAAGAAAATTCATGAAAATAATATTATATTAATCACGAACGAAACATATTCGTCTTAATAATTCTTATGAGCCGCGAATAAATTCAGGGAAATTTATTATAATGGCGACATCTAGATTCTTCGATGAATAATACATAATCATTTTACATATCTAAATTATCGAATGACTGTCTTCACAGCTCAGTTGGTCCCTGCCTTCTGCGCTGTAAGTCGTGGGTTCGATTCCCACCTAGAACAAACATTTGTGTGACGAACATAAATGTTTGTTCTGTGTCTGATATGTTGTATTTATAAAACAAAAATTTAATAATTCTTTGCCTTGTTTGTGGCTAGATGGCGCTGTATTAAATATCTACTAGTACTTATTCTATTTATTATTTTTCGGAACATGCAGATGGCCTATCTGATAAATGGTATATTCCGCTGATAAAAGCAACACAACTCAATCCTCACCTACTTAGGTATGGGATGATGTTAGACGAATATGTAATTTAAAAGCTAGAGTGGTAAATCACGTTCTATATTCTGTTCACTGAAATGAAAAGAAAAGAGGGAGACAAGAAAAGAGAATAATAGTTTCTGCTAATGTTTCCTTATTTGAATTAGCCAATGAGAGCGTAGAGTCGGCTAAATGGCGTCCTTATTCGGTAAATCGCTTGTGGTCCATAGAGGTGTCGGGCTGTCGATGCTAATATATCGATAAAATATAAATAATATTGGTGGGCATTGTCACACAGCGTCATCTAGCTCCAAAGTAAGCATAGCTTGTATCATGGAACCAGACAACTGATATACATACTTATATACTTTTTGTAAATACATATAATTATATTGACACCCAGAAACAAACATCTATAATCGTCATACAAACTTTTGGGTGGGAATCGAAACCACGACCTACAGCATGGGAGGCAGGGTAACTGAGCTGTGAGGTCAATCAATTAGGCAAAGCACAAAATATTTGAGAAACATTTTATTATCTGCTTGTGATTCATTTTTACTTTTCTCTGTGTCTTGTCGTTTTAATTATTTAATGTTAGCAATAAATAAAATTTTAAACGTTATTTTCCAAAGACAAAATAGTTATCTACAATTATCTTTTCTATTTATGAATGTTTTTACTTAAATTTCAATAATGTTTATGGTAGAATTTCCGCCATTTGAGTGAACACTAGTTTAATCAAATACACGTATGTATCGTTTACTGAACGTGATAAATATACTCGTATAAATTTTTCTACTGAAAAATACCTACGTGCATGTCGTGATCTGAACTAGTGACCTCTGGATTGAAACTCGGGGTCTGGACCCCTGGGCTACCACGTTCATTAAACTCCTTTACACTAAACTGATTTAATTCGAACTATCGTGTATTTAAACGTTACAAAGGTTTTGCGCTTGCTAGATTTATATCTGCATTTCCAGGGCACTATCTTGACAGTTTTCCACACTTTTACCGACTTCAAAAGTAATTTCTTTGTAACTCTGCCTTTTCAGATAGTGTTCTGAACGAAAAATTTCCGCTGTCCAGTAAATCACTGCTGAACTTTTGGTACACAGAGTACAGAATTTTTAATTTAATACGGTTATTAGATAAAAGGTAATTACTGCCACCTTCTTAACTTCTGTCTCCAAACAGTAACGCATACCTATTACTCTTTTCCGGTTTGAAAGGTGTGGTTGCCGGGTAAATTACAGGCACTTGAGTAATTCGACCTTCACGTCTCAAAATCATGGGTGCAATTCAATGCTTGGGATTTTCCATAACTAAATAGGGAAAGACCCAAGATATTTGCTTTTGACCGCTTTACTCTAAAGTAAAGCGGTATAAGGGTGTTTAATTATATTAAATTATCAACCACTTACACTTTTAAATTGCCATGATTAGTAGACCAGCTTAGTGGAAAGTGGTCCGTCGAAGTCCTGCCTACCCCTTACGTTAAACATGCGTGAATATAATATTTAATACTCGATAGTTACTACCGTTCTTGAGATACAGCCCGTTTAAGGTAGGACAGACAGACAGAAGATCTGATCTTAAGCGGTAACCTCTAAAGGTTACCGCTTAAGATCAGTAGAGGCCATTCCATTGGATAATCCACAGAATGTGCACGAAAGGAGCCTCACTGAGGCGTACTTAAAATCCTTTTACCACACTTGTTCGAGAGAACCTGTGACTCGAATAAAAAGAAGATCCACAGAATAAAATTAATATGGTTTTGTGACAGAAATTATCGATAACTTCTGATAACTTAATCTCTCCCATCTCTATCTTGCCTTAAGGAAAATGCTTAAGTTACGCTGACAATTGGCGGTGATTGACGCCACAAATAGAACTTACAATCTTGATCTTTCAAAATATAACATTCGGAGACATAACATTATTTTTGGGAAATGACTTTTGACTCCATTACTTTAGATTTACAAAAGTGAAACTTCTTAGAGCGAATCCACGATGAGTTAGGCACATTTCGTTACATGAGAGAGAGGAATGATATGACGTAGAAGGAAATAGAAAGAGAGCTATATTCCGTCGCCACGGACGGCTGGCGGCTGTACGACGCCATATTGGATATCTGTTGCAACAAGAAACGAGACGAATTTCGATAAATTAATGTGATTTTGTATGTCTGTACAAATCTTAATTGGTGAACACAATTTTGAGCGAGTGCGGGGAGAGGAAGCTAGTTCTTCGTTTACGTTTAAAATGGCCATTTCTTGGTATATTTTATCTGTGTGCCAACTGCGACATAGGGCATCCCAATGCTTAAAGTTCCTTAGCAGATGTATATAAGTTGTAAATTAGTATTCCACACGTAAAAACGAAGACCAAAACCGCTCTTAATCCGTGCCTTAGATAAGAATTTCCTTTAACTTTGAAACTTATTTTTATGGGATGTAGATTTTATATCCGAACTTTGAAACTTTTGAAAGAGGCCTGCTTCTGCGCCATTTTAGCTCTGGAACATATATATTTTTCTTTTTTAGGTGACATTTTTACGGGACGAGTGGATGGCCCACCTGGTATTAAATAACCTCTGCACATAACAAGCGATCCCACTTGAGTTCAACCCACCTAGATACAAGACTATAAGACTTAAAGGTGGCATGTCTCATGTGCCTGTAATTTCACCGACAACCAAACTTTTCGAACCGGAACACATCAACGCGAATGCACTGCTGCTTAAAGTCAAAAATAGGTACAGTGGCAGTACTTCCCCGAACGAATTTGGCATAAGTTGTTCTGCTACTAAACTATTTAAATCATGGATTATGGTCTAACCGCTTAAATAGTGGATCCGCGAAGGAAAAGAAAAAGAAAGAAATTAACATTTATTTGCCAGAACAGTTGATAGAGACCCTGCCTTTCCTTCTGCGTTGTAGGTCGTTGGTTCGATTCCAACTCAGGACAAATATTTGTGCGATGAACACTGTTTGTTCTGTGTCTGGGTACTTTTCTTCTGTCTGTCTGTTCTACCTTAAACGGGCTGTATCTCAAGAACGGTAGTAACTATCGAGTATTAAATATTATATTCACGCCTGTTTAACGTAAGGGGTAGGCAGGACTTCGACGGACCACTTTCCACTAAGCTGGTCTACTAATCATGGCAATTTAAAAGTGTAAGTGGTTGGTAATTTAATATAATTAAACACCCTTATACTAATTAATTCATTATTAATTAGTTAAAAGATCCATTTACTCCTCCTTTTACTATGAATATTACGACCTTTAGTGACTTGACGTCCCCCTGTAGGTAAGTGCGAATATAAATATAAATAAATAAATATTGTTAGACATTGTCACACAGCGCCATCTAGCCCCAAAGTAAGCTAAGCGTAGCTTGTATCATGGGAACCAGAACTGATATACTTTTATACTTTTCTTTTGTAAATACATATAATACAAATTAACACCCAGACACAGAAAAAAAATGTCAGCCGTCACTGGACGCCTGGCAGATGTGAAACATCGACATTATTTTGTAAAAGTAATATGCAACGCATGCGACGATGGCAACGCGTCGCCACGGCATGCGTCGCCACGCCAGAAATCGGTTTTACGTGCGGCTATAGATGTTTCACATCAAAACATCAATGTAACAAATGTTTGTCCTGGGTGGGAATGGAACCCCCGACAGCGCAGAAGGCGGGTACTACCAAATGAGCTGCGAGTCTATAATTACTTATATCTCAAACAGAGTAATATTTTAACGTTTATTATAAAAATTATATTATTCATATTATGCTGGTTACAGAATTCCATTATATCAGATGCCTGGAGGCTCCGCCTTGCGAAAAACAACATTATTAATAAGATATGAACGTTATTTCCTTGTAAGGTAATTTCCATTATGTTTTTTCTCATGGCTACTAAGAATCCGTTGTCTTTGGTATGGCGTAAGGCATAAGCCGACGAAGTCTCGAAGTCTTCCCCATGGAGGGTCGGATAGGGTTTGAGGCATCAAACTTATCGATAAGTACGCGTGACCTTATGTATTGATTATTGACGTTTCCAAGCCATTATGAATTCTATGGAGATAAAGTTTTTGACTTCGACTTTGGAGGTTGTCTCATCATATCAGCGGGTAAAAGTCCACTGCTGAACATAGGCCTCCCTCAAAGATTTCCATTTTGAACTGTCTTGAGCCACCTGCATCCACGGATTTCCTGCGATCCTGACTATGTCATCAGTCCATCGGGTAGGTGGCCGCCCTACACCGCGTCTGCCGGTTCGTGGTCGCCATTCGAGAACCTTTATCCCCAACGGTTGTCGGTTCTTCTAGCTATGTGGCCTGCCCATTGCCACTTCAGTTTGCTTATTCTGAGAGCTATGTCGATAACCTTGGTTCGTCTACGGATTTCCTCATTCCTGATTCTATCGCGTAGTGAAACTCCGAGCATAGCTCTTTCCATAGCTCTCTGAGCGACTTTGAGCTTCTGTATGAGGCCACAACAGTCAGGGACCATGTCTCTGTGCCATAAATCATCACTGGCAACACGCACTGGTTAAAGACTTTCGTCTTTAGGCATTGCGGTATTGTCGACGAGATAATATCCCGAACGCTGCCCATCCGAGTTGGATTCTTCGGCTGACCTCTTTATCGAAGTTGGACCTGCCTAGTTGGATCGTTTGACCCAAATAGACGTAATCGTCAACTACTTCAATTGTTTCGTTCCTAACTAGCACTGGTATGGGTTTCACATGGACATTTGACATGATTTTTGTCTTGGAGGTTGCCTAAGGGAGAATAAATTACATTTATAATGCACAATGCATATTAATTTAATGTTTAGTTAATATTTAATAATTAACTCGCCTCACAGCTCAGTTGGTAGTAACATGCCTTCAATGTTGTAGGTCGTAGGTTCGATTCACACTCAGAACAAACATTTGTATGACGAATATAGATGTTTGTTCTGTGTCTGGGTGTCAATATGTATTATTTGTATGTATTTACAAAAAAGTATATCAGTTGTCTGGTTCCCATGACACAAGCTATGTTTACTCTGGGGCTAGATGGCGCTGTGTGACAATGTCCACCAATATTAATATATATCCCTTGTAATCGCTCAAGACTTGTACCCCACTTGAAATCCAAGTAGACCGGAACTTTTGTCTTTTTAACTTGTTTTTTTAAGTCTTGCTTGTGTTGTCATTGTTTTCCTTCACAAACCAAAACAACAGTCAGATGTGGGGGGTTTTCTTTTGATTGAGGGGGTTGTGTAAATATCGGACGAATATTAACTGACCCAGATGTCTTCGCGGTACTCATTTATATACAACTGTTTGGAATAAAAATATAGAAGACAATTTATTTATAAATTGTCCTCCTTTTCGTATAACCTTTTTGGTATAGAAATAAGTTAAGCGAGTAAAACCTCATGTGACATTAAACTTTTTGCCACTTAGCGCCATAAAACTAGTTGTCAAAGTCTGAGAAGAAACTGTTTTTAGCAATGATTAGGTATCTATTCTTCCAAAGGTAAATAAATCGTACATTTTTCTTTTACTAAATAAGTTTAATTAATTAAATTCTAAATATATTTCGTATTATAGTGAAAAATGCTTGAAAAAATTTCGGAAAAAATATATATTTTATTTAACCATCATAAATCACACATGTCCACAGTGTAGCAACATTTTTAAACCAACAATTAACCAGAGATTTTAAAACTGGCAATATAAATAAATAAAAAAAACCTTTTCATCATAATTTTGTTTCTAAACTGAGTCAGATGGACCGTACTTATTTTAAACCTTTCATATACAGGGGCGTAAAAAAATATTTTTGAGGAAACAGGTCACCGCTCGGACACCCTAATGGCCTCATTAGAGCACCCTCCGTGACTACGTAGGGGTGGGACTGACATTTCAGAGGCCGGACTCGAAATACAAAAAAAACTAAAAAAATATCTCCGACATTTCTCAAATCAGCCGCACAGATATAATAGAGAATTAAAGAATTGACTAATCACTCAATAGTTATTATTCATATTCATATATTATTCAGAACAATTACAAAATCGTGTCTGAAATATATTCTATCTTACTTAAAATAGCTTAAAATTAAATTTACTTTATTGATAAATATTATGGAAATAAATTACAGTTAAATATAATAACTAAATAGTTATTATTTTAATGCTAAGTTCAGTTTGGTGCCGGTTCAAACATTATGTAACCCTACAGCCTACATACGAGTACTACTTTAAGAATAGATAATAATAATAAAAATGGTGGACATTGTCACACAGCGCCATCTAGCCCCAAAGTAAGCCAAGAATAACTTGTATCATGGCAACCAGACAACTGATATACATATAGACTTTTTTGTAAATACATACATATAATACATATTAACATCCAGGCACAGAACAAACATCAATGTTCGTCATACAAATATTTGTCCTAGGTGGGAATCGAACCCACGACCTACAGCGCAGAAGGCAGAGTTACTACCAACTGAGCTGTGAGGCCAGTCAAATCTTGTCAATGATTCTAACACTTCAACCCTATCATTATTTTATTCTAGTTCTTTGTTGAAAATATATCAAAGAAATATGCACACAACGGGTAAGGGTTCCTGTATTTAAAACCGAAGGTAGCTGGTTCAAATCCGGGCACGAATGAGGTTTTTCACATGAATTTTTATCAGTACGTAAGTGGGTATGTTCCCAGAACGCTGTACAATTACCTTGAGGAAACCGACATGTCCTAGGACCAAATTTCGAAGACGTGGGTTGAGTGGAAGAAAGGAGCCTCTTTGAGGTTCACTTTATCCTTTCACTACTAGTTCGAGGAAGCATTTAAAATCCTCATAAAGAATAAAAAAGTATATCCTACTAATATTATAAACGTGAAAGTTTGTATGGATGTTTGTTACTCTTTCACGCTCAAACGGCTGAATGGATTTGGATGAAATTTGGTATCAACATAGCTTATATCCTGGATTAACACATAGGCTACTTTGATCCAGGAAAAGTGCAGTGTTCCCGTGGAATTACTTATTCACCGCGGGGCGCAGCTAGTAGAAAGAAACAAAATAAATTATTTTAATATTATACATTTAACAATAAGAAATGATGAATACTGCAAAAATTTATTTAAAAGAATGCTTATTGAGAATTAAAGTATACAAATATTAAATAAATAGTATTTGACCCCGGGGTGAGTGAGGGAACATTAGAAAAACCCTATTTCTGCCGACTCCTAATGCTCACATTACTTTAAAGGCACCCGGTGAAATTACATCACAAGCTTTCATCCCGCGTCTGAGTGACGGGTGAAATAACCTCCTGAGTTTTATTGGCTTTTATGGGCATTACATATTAGATACCTTGCCAGTCAATTGCTCAGATGGTTTTCATTACTTTAACTTTACTTTTTTTATACGGTAGTTACGAAACGAGCAGATGGCCCATCTAGAGTTAAGTGGTAACCTCTGCCCACAATGGGTATTATGACTTGGGTCCCCTACTTAGGTACAAGACCCAAGTCGCGTGGTATTCGCCCGTAACTCTGAAACGTGAAGGTGTAATGTCTCACGTGCCTGTAATTTCACCGGCAACCACACCTTTCAAACCGGCAACAAATAATTCTCAGTACTTCCCCGGACGGATTTGACTAAGTTCTACTCCGGACCGGAAAATATTAGTTTAATATAAATTTAATTAAGAAATTATTCATGAAAATATATGAACATACTTAAAAACAAATCAGTTTTTCTCTGTTTATTCAGAAAATTAAGTTTACATACCTCGGGCAGAAATATAATAGTTAGGGGAGGTTGGGAGGCAACTTATGAAAGTATTAAAATGGAAAATAATTTAAATTTGAGTGAATTTGCAAGAAAGGACAATCCTGGCTTTATTAAAAAAATGATTATTTATGCCTTATCCTAATGAACAGAGAAGTTATTAATTGTTTTTTTGACTAAGGACTATTGTTCATCGATACAAATAAATAAAATTGGAGTGTCTGTTTGTAATATTAAAATAACCTCTTTTTACTAAGTGCATATGGATGTATACACGGTACATATACCAAAACAACATTTTTCACTATTTTTGTCTGTCTGTCTGTTTGTTCCGGCTAATCTCTGAAATGGCTGGAAACTATTTTGAAGGGACTTGAGACTTGACTTGAGGTGATGTAACAAGGAGTAACTTATGTTACTTTTCCGACGGCTAAAATAGGGGTGCGTAATAAAATTGAATTCCACGCGGACGAAGTCGCGGGCAACAGCTAGTTCTCCATATGAAACCTCCAGTGAAGTACTTACATAAGAAATAATAATGATAATAATATTGGTGGACATTGTCACACAGCGCCATCTAGCTCCAAAGTAAGCTAAGCATAGCTTGTATCATGGGAACCAGACAACTGATACATAAATACTTTTTTGTATATACATATAATACATATCAAAGATAGACATAGAACAAATACCTATGTTTCTCACACAAATGTTTGTCACGGGTGGGAATCGAACCCACAACTTGCAGCGCAGGGTTACCAACTGAGCTGTGAGGCCTGTTATCTGATTGGAATAACATTTTAAACATTTTTAAAGATTTGTATCCGGTTATTCTTAAAAGTGTTTAGTCAAGTCGGCTAAGCTTAATACTATGACAAGCCATTACATCTTAAGATTAACTTAATCTTGAAAAATCCACGTTTCGGGTAAATCTCTAAGACTTTTACAACTGAGAATTTATTATTTTAGGAGTTTGCCTTATAAACATTTAACTAATTAACGAATATTTAATAGTATCGTAGTTGATTCTATCATAGTCCTGTGTTAAGTTTCAATTCGGAGGTCACTGGTTTAAATCCCGAATGCTCCATTAGTTATTATATTTTGACTGGCCTCACAGCTCGGTAGTGAGCGCCTTCTGCGCTGTAGGTCGTGGGTTCGGTTCCCACTCAGAACAAACTGTGCCGAACATAGATGTTTGTTCTGAGTCTGGGTGTTAATATGTATGTATTTGCAAAAAGTATATAAGTATTCTGTCAGTTACCTGATTCTGGGTCTGAGCTATGCTTAGTTTAGACCTAAATAGCGATGTGTGAAATGTCCAGCAATATTTATTATTTATTTATTTAAAAAAATCTCAAAACGCCGATATAAAACATGGTGAGGCAACCAGCGTGTTCTAGAACGAAATTCGAAGACATATCAAGTGCGGAAAGAAGCCCCTTTGAGGCTCACTTTGATCCTTTCACCGTACTGGCTTGAGAGAACCAATTACACTGGTATTGCTGGTAAAATATATATGGTTTTTTTTTAATAGTGACTGTATATGCCACGTTGTCAAGACGGTGAAGGACCTAGAACTAAAGTTCTAAATACATGTCACAATGCAAGGGTAAAGTCCATTGAACAATACTAAATTGTTAGTAATATTTTAAGGAATTGTAGAAATTTAGGCAAAATGACCGGTAAATATAATAAAATTAAACATTTGCACACGAATAAAACAAATATTTGCACGTAAACCGGGGCAAACACACAGGTAACAATGGGATACGTAATTTGTACGTACGTTTGGGAAATTTCACGTTCCAATTGTCAATTTATTTAGGGGTTTTAGGGTACCCTACACTTTGTTTCAAAGAACGGAAGCCTTTTTAAAAGGATTCTTTGGGACCCATTTATCCTTTGAATCTTTGGGATCCCATTTATTTCTTGGAAACAGAAAAAAGAGACAATTAATGAAGATGAATAAGTTCTTTGATGATTTTCTGTCATCATTTTTAATTATTAAAGTGTTGTATTCTGTTTCTAAAATCACATCTTATATTAGTACAGCTATACCCTTAACTTAGTCCACGTGGAATTCGATTTTATCACGCACCCCTATTTTACCCCGTCGGAAAAGTAGCCTAAGTTACTCCTTGTTACATTAGCTATCTGCCAGTGAAAGTCCCGTCAAAATCTGTCCAGCCGTTTCTTAGATTAGCCGGGACAAACAAACAGGCAGACATGAGAGACATATAATAAAAAAAATATATAATAATAATAATTAATCTCTTTAATCAAATTAATTAATCCTAAATGTTTTTTGTGTGTGAAATTTTGTATTATATTTTGTAATATAGACTTTTTCAGAAATAAAATTTATTATTATTATTATTATAAGTACATTTACATATAAGTACGTATTCTATCAGCTGTCAAATTCCCGCAGTACAAGCTACGTTTGGGGCTAGATGTTCTTCCCCATGGAGGGTCGGATAGGGTTTGAACAGGCATCAAACTTATCGATAAGTACGCGTGACCTTATGTTTTGAATATTGACGTTTCCAAGCCATTTCTTTATGAGTTCTATGGAAATAAAAGTTTTGACTTTGACTTTGATGAAACTGTGTTAAATGTTCACCAATGTTTAAAAAAGCTTCCTTGAAAGAATTTTTCACAAATCCTTTGCGAAACGTACGGAACACTCGAACGCAAAGCTTTCTCACACTTAAGTCTTACTTTCTCCACCACCTGGGAATTATCTGGAAGAAATGTAAAGTGACGGTAACTTTAAATGGGTTTTTTGAAGTTTGTAACTTCAGGTACTTGCAGTGCCGGTGGAATCACTCACGGGGGAATTACAGTTCTGAAGTAACACACCTCGATGTGATTTGACCTATGACAGTTTGCTAGTGACGTTGGCTTGCAATCTGAAGGTCGGTGGTTTTTTCTGAACTGCGTCTTCCGGTTAAGACAGTAAAACCAGTATGGTAGGGCAAATGCTAGTTACCTCTTCCAAGTTTATAATCGAAACATATCAGTAATATCTAGGTCTATTTACTTCTAAGTCCTAAGGGTTATAACGCGTATATCGGTAATTTCACCGGCAATCTGTAAACTGGTCTTCCGGACTTTCTGGTAATTTAGTTGGTTTACGAGTTGTATGTCTGTTGAAATAATAAAGAATATATCTGAATCAATCGTACATTTTACTACAGGATTCACTAAGTTCATAGCTTTCAATAAGATCCAAATTACACATAGTAACGCAATAAAATATTTTGCATCTTGTATTTTCATAAATAGTTTTTTTTTATGTAATACAGTTATAGAACGAGCTGACGGCCCACCTGGTGTTAAGTGATAACCTCAGCCCATAACAAGCGATGTGGCTTGGGTCCTCAACAGTAGGGGTCTTGTCGTACCTAGTAAGGTACGACAAGACCCAAGTCGCAACGTATGCGCCCGTAACTCCGAGACGTGTAGGTGGAATGTCTCATGTGCCTGTAACTTCACCGGCAACCACACCTTTCAAACCGGAACACAGTAACGCGAATGCTTCACTGCTTGGCAGCAGAAATGGGCATGGTGGCAGTACTTCCCCGGACGAACTTGGCGAGAGTTCTACTGCTCTTTAATAGTTAATTATATAAGTAGTAAAAAAGTTAATTACATATTTATGATTGTTTTGAATTACCAGTAAAATTGTAATTTCCAGGTATTTCAAAAATAATTTAACTTTTTCTCATCATAAAAATATTTAAAAGATTTTATCCATAGTCATAACATAAAAATGTATTCCGTTAAAATTAGTCATTATTTTTAATTTTTATGCATTTTGAGTACGAACAAATAAATAATTTTTAATTACCCACCTACCGCCGAGTTTTAGTGGGGGTGCGCGCGACAGGGAAGTTGTCAAGTGAGAGCTTATGTTAACTTTTACGGGTTCTGTATATCGCTGCTAGAAAAAACATTTTTTTTTAAGCAAAATTCGTCTGTAATCAGTTACTATTAACATGCCTATTTCCGCAGAAAAACAGTAATGCAGTACAGTAGTATAGTGTTCCGGTGAAATTACAGGCACATGAGACTTACACTTTCATGAATGAATGTACTTTGAGTAAACGAGATGCGCCTTACTTTTTCGGCGGACAAAGTAATAATCCTACTAATATTATAAACGTGAAAGTTTGTATGGATGTTTGTTACTCTTTCACAAAGATTATCATTTACAAACAGACTGACAGAAAGATAAACTCGTTCGACTACTTCGTGTAGTGAGGTACTCATTTCAAAACTAATTTGGCCGAGTCGTAAAAATCTCAAAAAAGACATGCACTTAGAGACACAAATTTTCCAAAGAACCCCCCATAAAAGCGGCCGTGAAACCCCGCGGAACCCTAATAAAACAAAGGTAAATCAACTTCCGTGGTCGGCAGTAATTCGTTAAACGTGCGTGATTTCGTTATATTATTTAATTGGGAGCGTTACTTTTTGCGAAGGTTACATGTAGCTATCAAAATTTGTATAAATGATAAATTATATTTGACCAAATTGGTGTACATTGTCACACAGCGCCATCTAGCCCCAAAGTAAGCTAAGCATAGCTTGTATCATGAGAACCAGACAACTGATATATATACTTTTTTGTAAATACATACATATAATACATATTGACACCCAGACAGAACAAACATCGTCATACAAATGTTTGTCCTGGGTCCTGGGGAAATCCACGACCTACATGGAAGGCAGGGCTACCAACTGAGCTGTGAGGCCTGTCAGTAAATAAATATATCTGTGTATATTTATGTGTGTTGTGTTTGAAATGAACAAGTATTTACATAATGTGCAGTGGCGAGCTAAAAGGGGCCATCTGCATTATGTATCATCACGCCACACAGGTGCCCTGGATGCATATATTAATACATAATGACTAAGTCCGAGCTGATTCGTAGGCTTTGTAGCGGCGCTGGTCGGGCAAACGAGTTGACAGATTATCCTGGCCTATGACTGGCCTAATAGCTCAGTTGGTTAGTAACCCTACCTTCTGCGCTGTCGTGGGTTAGACCCCCACTCAGGACAAACGTTTATGTGACATTTGTAACATTGATGTTTGTTCTGTGTCTGGGTGTTAATATGTATTATATGTATGCATTTACAAAAGAAAAGTATATAAGTATGTATATCAGTTGTCTGGTTCCCATGATACAAGCTATGCTTAGCTTACTTTGGGGCTAGATGGCGGTGTGTGAAATGTCCACCATTATTTATTTATTTATTTATTTATTATGTTTATTATTATCTTTAAGAGCAGTAGAACTCTCGCCAAGTTCGTCCGTGGAAGTACTGCCACCATGCCCATTTCTGCCGCCAAGCAGTAACGCGTTACTGTGTTCTGGTTTGAAAGGTGTGGTTGCCGGTGAAATTACAGGCACACGAGACATTCCACCTACACGTCTCAGAGTTACGGGCGCATACGATGCGACTTGAGTCTTGCCGTACCTAAGTAGGGGAGGACCCAAGCCGCATCGCTTGTTATGGGCTGAGATTACCACTTAACACCAGGTGGGCCGTCAGCTCGTTCTGTAACTGTATTACATTAAAAAAAAAAATGTGGCTCCATTAGCGAGATTTAGAATTCAATTTATCCAATAATTAACTGGATTAGTCAAAGTCAAATCAAAATCAAAAACTTTATTTCCATAGAATTCATAAATGGCTTGGAAACGTCATTATTCAAAACATATGGTCACGCGTACTTATCGATAATTTTGACGCAAAATTGCAGGAACTTTCTTTATTTCTTACCATAAGTTTAATTATTTTTTACGATGATTTTTATATTAAGGGGTTAATTGTGAAATTAACTAATTGATTAATTGGTTCACTGGTGAAAAGGTAACAGACAGAGTTACTTGCGCATTTATATTAGTATGGATTTTACACATATTATGCATAATATATACATATTTTATATATTTTACACATAAATTAAATGTCAGATGTAAAGTAAGTTTAAATTTTAAATTTTAAATTTTTAAAATTAGGAGTATAATATTTTAAAATTAATAAATTAATTTATTAAATACATTAAAAACAGATTTGCCTGTTGTCAATTTGGTGTATGACAATGCATCAAAACAGATTAAAATAACTATAACATTTTTGCTGGGTACTTTAAATGTCCAACTTGATTGCGAAATCAGACATGGTTAGTTAAATTCAATATATGCAGAAATTCAGAACAAAATAAACGATACATCAAAATGGTAATTTCGAAATTAGTCAGTGATTTATAGAGATAGAATTATAGATCGTTGGAAATGGTCTTTAGATAGCTCAATTGATTCCATTGTATTGTGTAAATATCGCCTTTGTAAATTATTGTAATAAAAATAAAATAAATTCTTAATCTTGTACACTCTTGTATTTTTTATGTAAATTTTACTAGAGGTATAATTTATCTTTTCTGAAACCTTTTTAACGACAAGTAGTTAACAAGGCAAGTACTATTTTAAAGTCTAAAACAAAACAAACCAAAGACATGTATTTACATAAATTTCCAAAACGATTGAGCTACCTAAAGACCGTTATAATGATCTATAGATACCTCAACTGATCCAATTCACTATCAGATGGAATTGAGTACAAACGGCATTGCCTCGCGGGATGGCAGCGCTTAATTTCAATCAAAATAAACGACCCTAATTGACGGTCTTGTCAAGCTGACCTTCGATTCGAGTCACTGGTTCCCTCTAACCAGTGTGGTGAAAGGATTGTAAGTGCGCCTCAAAGAGGCTCCTTTCCTGCACTCGACACATGTCTTCAAATTTTTGGTTATAGGACATTTCGTCACGATGTTTTCCTTCACTGTTTTGAGAACGTGGTATTGCGTACATAGATATTTCAAGAGTTTAGCCACCGTTGTTTTCCTTCACCGTTTTAAAGACGTGGTATTGCATACATTTTTTCAAGTGAATTAGTAATTAGTTGAACCTGCGACCTCTGGATTGAAACTCGGGTTCAGTACCACCACGCTTTCGAAGTTGACAAGTCACAATATGAGAGCTTGAAATCCTCCATTGGGGGTTTCTTGGCTGTTCTTCCCCATGGAGGGTCGGATAGGGTTTGAACAGGCATCAAACTTATCGATAAGTACGCGTGACCTTATGTTTTGAATATTGACGTTTCCAAGCCATTTCTTTATGAATTCTATGGAAATAAAGTTTTTGACTTTGACTTTGACTTTGAAATAAAAGATTTTTTAAAATAACCTTCTTATGTATCGTTGCAGTCAGTAACAGTACTTTATATTGGATGAAAATCAATTCATTTTCTATACAAAAACTTTGGTTTGATTCGAAATGGATTGTACACAAATTCAAATCATGCTCTTTAATGGAATTGCTCCCAATTATTAGATAACTTAGTGACACAGTTTTTAGGGGTTCGTACTCAAATGATGGGACCCTGTTACTAAGCCTACACTATCAGTATGTCTTGTCTGTTCCATGATTGACTGGCCTATGGTAACTCTGCCATCTGTGGCTAAGACGTGGGTTCAATTTCCACTAAGGACAAACATTTGAATGACGAACAAAGGTGTTTGTTCTGTGTCTGGATGTATGTATATAATAAATAAATAATGGTGGACATTGTCACACAGCGCCATTTAGCCCCAAAGCTAAGCATAGCTTGTGTCATGGGAACCAGACAACTGATATACATACTTATACTACTTTTTTGTAAATACATACATATAATACATATATTATTAATGTATATGTACAAAAAAAGTCTAAATAAAGTATTATATTATCAGTTGTTTGGTTCATATAGTATAAACAGCTTAATTTGGGGCTAGATGGCGTTATGGCAAATGTTCAACGCGGAACAAAAATCTGTGTTCATCGCACAAATGTTTTTTCTAGGATCGAACCCACGACCACTTATGAGGCCAGTAAATACGTATTTTAACATAATTTTTCATATATTTAGAAGATATGCAGGGGAGCATATAAAAAGTAACTTTGATAAAACGTAATTTAGTTAGATAATACCTCCATTTTAAAGATGGCGTATGCATATCAGACTCCACCATTCTCGTGCCGCGGGATTCCATCAGAGGAACCAATTTTCCAGGATATTTGCCTAAGTTGAGCGAAATATTCTTTTCTACCTCGTTTCGTATATTGAACGAGCGATTCCTTCCGACTACAAAGAGTGTAGTATTATTTTTCAAAAATTGTACCTTTGAATTTTTATGTAGAGATCTGTAACGGAATTCCTTCAGCCGTGCCAGCTATGCCAACGCGTATTATTGATGTTAAAAAGTAACGGACTCATATACAGATTAAGCTGTGTATACTTCCTGTGTAAATAATATTGCATCTTCATACAATACAAGATGGCAAGGCAAATATGATTTATTTCTATGTTAAATATTATTTTCTGACATCTTATAAAACAGATAATGTACTTATACATTTTTTCTCTTGCTCGCAACAAAAAAAGAAATATTTCCTTTAGGGGATTCTTGTTTGTTCTTC
The DNA here is from genome assembly GCA_947359385.1 of Chesias legatella. NCBI lineage: Eukaryota > Metazoa > Arthropoda > Insecta > Lepidoptera > Geometridae > Chesias > Chesias legatella. Next base: position 490,607 of record OX375792.1, read on the forward strand.
CCCGTCGAGGTTCGGTTGGGTTTGTAGTATAAGTAATGCTATGAAAATAAAAGTTTTTGAATTTAACTTTGACTTTATATTTGGTCTTATTGACAAAATCGGTGAACCAAAATTAAAAATACATACAACCGAACATAATAATAATAATAATATTGGTGGACAATTCGCACAGCGCCATCTAGCTTCTAAGCTAATTATAGCTTGTATCATGGGAACCAGACAACTGATATTATACTTAGACATACAACCTCCTTCTTTTTGGAAGATCTGTAATGACGTTTATTAAGCAAATCTGTATTTCGGTTTTCATAGGCATGCAGAGCGAAATTTAATTACGAGCTAAAAGCTTGCCTCGGTGCTGTGATAGGGTTGTCACACATCTGTGAAAGTGCACCACAAATAGGCTCTTTTTAGTGCACTTGACATATATTTTCGAAATTTAGTTTCTAGGACAGGCCTGATTGTTTGAATTCGGATGTTTTCCTTCACTGTATTAGTAATGTAATTTAAGTAAATATATTTTACAAGTAAAAAAAAATTGCGATTTGTGAATATTTTATCTGTTATATTTCTTCAGATAGTTAAATTCTAAAACTTATTTTAGTTCGTCTAAGAAAGTCTTCTTCTTCGAGTCAACGGTTCTGTCGAACCAGTGTGGTGAAAGGATTGTAAGTGCGCCTCAAAGATGCTCCTTTCCTGCACTCGACACATGTCTTCGAAGTTTTAGTTCTAGGGCATGTCGATTTCCTCACGATGTTTTCCTTCACCGTTTTGAGAACGTGGTATTGCGCACATAAATCTTTCAATCGAAAAACTAATAGGTGCACGTCGGGATTTGAACCGGCGGCCTCCGGATTGAAACTCGGGGGTCAGTAACGTTAAACCACGCTCTCAAAAAAAAAGTAAGTCTAAGAAAGTACTGCCGCCATACACATTTCGCCCACATTCATATTACTGTGTGAACCAGCGACCTCCAAATTTAAACTCATGAATACTTTGTAAATAACATTTTTGAATTTGACCATAAAATATAAAGCATAAAGCAAAGCTGATACCCACTCAATAGTGAGAGCAGTTTATACAAATGGTAAAGTGCGAACTATGGTTCGCACTTTACCATTTGTATAAACTGCTACCTAACCTAACCGGTAACTGAATCCATAATGCAATCAATGTCTGCGATCGGGCAAATTGAACGATACATATCGTCTCGCTCTAACTTGTGGTTTGTTAGTCTTTCCATCTCACTCAAACATATTCGAGAGATAGGGTTGGCAAACTGAGAAAATATAGACAGATTTGTTGCAGTATTTTTAACTGAACCTTTTTATCCCGTATTAATTGTAACCATTGTGTCTTTTAATTGTTAGATAAATATGGATCTTGTTGTCCGAAATAGACAATTTAGAATTTGATTTTGAATTTTGAATTATACTGAAATAAAATATGTATAGTATCTGACTATGAGTCAATTTAGCTACACCCGTTTAGTTTAGCCATGCAAACTGAAGTTTATAATAAATCATACAGTTTTCTTTATGTTGAGTTGGTAGTGAATTCATTTCGCATCAAGAATAATAATTTTTTAAAGAACAGAAATGTTTATTGTTTAGGTGTTAATAATATTTGATTTACAATATACATGCCAAAAATATATGAATGTTATTTATGCATTTCTAAAGTATTCCATAATTTGTCTAGTTCACATAGTAAGAGCCATGCTCTGGGGATAGGTAAAAAATCTTAATAGACTCCTCAAAATGCCTCCTAAACATCTAAATCTATGCGAGAAATGGTCAGACTTCCTCAATCCAAGCTCAGTTTAAAAAAATGGTTGTCTGTAAAGTCGGTTTACTGACGATAGTTGAACATGACAACGTCTTAAGAAAATACTGATGGAATGGTAGCATTTTTCAAAAGAAAATTTTAATTTCATTTGTTTAATAGATTTGTATATATATAGAGAAGGAGGTAATTGGAAATCACAATGAAATTGATCAAGTTAGATTTATTTGTACGCATAAATACAATTATGTCAATTTTTTTTTTACAATTTAATAGTTTTACACTGCACTTGATACTCGATCAAAACATGTAAATGTAAGTATTAGCAGCTGTCCACGCAGACGCATCGCTCACTCAAGTAGGAGAGAGACGGATGTCGAACGCTGCCGAACGCAAAGGCCGATTGTGCTTCTTTGTCGCTCGTTCCGCGCTCTCGCTTGCACTTGCACAAGCCTTACATGGAACGCCTCAGAGCGAGGTAACGCCGCATGAGTCATGTTTTTTCGTGCGTGCAGCCGGCTCTATCAAATTATAAGACATTGTCATGTCAAAATGTCCTTCAGAATATCTACACACGAAATTGCTACGCAGTGCTACGGCGTAGATTATCTAGTCTACGCCGTAGCACATCTACTGCGTAGCAATCAAGCCAACTTTTTTTACTCATCTTTGGATAGGGCGCGTTTCCACTAAGGAGACTGGAAGGTTGAATTGACAATCTTAACTGACAGTTAAGAAATTTAACCATTCAATAGTCCAATACATAAGCATTTTCATCGTAATACATTCAGCCTGCCCTCCGTATCTTTATAAGTGCACATCAATTTTTTAAGCTATTGCATAGCTTCTATCGCGGGCCTAGACCGTGGAGACCGAATCCAGAAATTCCGTAACGAAAAAACCTAACACCCCCCACTCCGACCGGCACAGCGGTGATACTTTTTAGTTTTTCCATCTATTGATAAATATAAGAACTTTTAATGACTTTTTGAAATATCACGCGCAATAGCTTTACCGCGGCAGTCTCCGAGTGCCACACGTCTTTTTTTTTATAATTATGTATCTATAATAGTAGTATATCATATATTTTAAGTTAAGTAACATATTTTTCTTTTGTAAGTACTGTCGTAACATTGCCATAACTGTAGCAGGCAACTAAGTTTTTAGCTCTAATTTAAGTAAGACCCAAATGTACAATTGGTCATTCAATAAAATATATTGTATCTTGTATCTTGTATATTGTATCTTGTACACAGAACGGGCCTTTTAGCGTTGGCTTCAGTGCCTCTAATGTCTACCAAAAACCGGGTTATACCCAAGATACGTATTATTATAATAATAATACAATTTCAGTTTGATATCCACATCTCTTATCCGCTCAGTAACAATGGAATCAGTCAGTGGCGGAGAAGAGAGTTATCTTTAGACTATTCTGGCTTTACAGCTCAGTTGGTAATTTCTTGACTTTCTGCGATGTATGTAGTGGGTTCGATTTCCAACTATACCAAATATTTTTCTTAGGAAATATGTTTGTACTGCGTCTGAATGTTACTATGTGTATATTACAAATAAAGGCTATTATAGAACATATATCAAATTTATAATAATATTCGTCCAGCAAGTACTCTCACTGTACCTATTTCTGCTTGCAAGCAGTACCGCTTACGAATACGGACAACGCAAATCAACGCCATCTTCCCTTACCTAAGTAGAGCAATGGTCTCCGCTTATCATCAGGTGGGCCTCGCTAATTCCGTAACTCAGTCACAGAAAATACAGCCTCCTGCCAGCCCTAGCCTGGGCTCTGTAATTTTATTTCCTAGGTCGCGTCTAGGTCTGGATGTGTTATTTGTACGATTGAAGTGATTTATTGGTCGTACGTTGGGAATTTAGAGAGTTGGGTGTAACTCATAAATGTATCTAGTAATAGCCGTTTTTATGTTAAACTAGCTGTCTTCTGTGACTTCTTCTGCGTGAAATTCGGTTAAATCACGCACCCCTATTATACCCTTCGAAAAGTGACCTAAGTTACTAATTAAAACCAGGACATTCATATAATAACTATAATTGATTACTTACTGTGTGTACGGTAAGACAGAAAACTTACTAGTAAGCAGTTACTAGAGTACTACGTACTAGAGAGCGAGGTGGTCTAGCGGTACTGACGCCCGAGTTTCAATCCGGAGGTCACCGGTTCAAATCCCGACGTGTACCTATGAGTTTTTCGATTGAAAGATTTATGTGCGCAATACCACGTTCTCAAAACGGTGAAGGAAAACATCGTGAGGAAACCGACATGTCCTAGAACAAAAAATTCGAAGACATGTGTCGAGTGCAAGAAAGGAGCCTCTTTGAGGCGCACTTACAATCCTTTCACCACACTGGTTCGACAGAACCGGTGACTCGAAGAAGAAGAAGAAGAAGTAAGCAGTCAGTATTATCAATTTAATCTCATGCTAATGAAATGAATTATGCCTTTCATTTGCTGTAGTCTTAAGTTATATGTATGTTAGTCACTAAGGTATTTTATATGGGCCAATGTATTTAATACTAAGTAGCTAAATAAATAAATAAATAAAAAAAAAAAGTGAGCCGTCACGGGACGCCTGGCAGATGTGAAACATCGACATTATTTTGTAAAAGTAATATGCAACGCATGCCGTGGCGACGCGTCGCCACGCCAGAAATCGGTTTTACGTGCGGCTATAGATGTTTCACATCAATAATATTAATATTATTATTTGTTTGTTTCAGAACACTATCACATCTTCGTTGGCGATTTGAGCCCAGAGATTGAAACGCAGAGTCTAAGAGATGCATTCGCTCCATTTGGGGAAATATCGTGAGTATTTGTTCCATCTCTTTGTACAGGCCTCACAGCTCAGTTGGTAACCTGCCTTCTACGCTGTAGGACGTGGGTTCGATTCCCAGGACAAACATTTGTGTGACTAACATAGGTGTTTGTTCTGTGTCTGGGTGTTGATATGTATTTACAAAAAAGTATATTTTATTTTATTTTATTTTTATTTTTATATAAGTATGTATATCAGTTGTCTGGTTCCCATGATACAAGCTATGCTTAGCTTACTTTGGGGCTAGATGGTGCTGTGTGAAATATCCAGGAATCGAGCATTTGATTGTATGAAATGTAATATTTAAGCAGTAGAACTTAAAATTTCGTCCGGGGTAGTACTGCCACCTTGCCCGTTTTTGCCGCCTTGCGGTAATGCATTCGCGTTACTGTGTTTTGGTTTGAAAGGTGTGGTTGCCGGTGAAATTACAGGCACATGGGACATTCCACCTACACGTCTCAGAGTTACGGGCGCATACGATGCGGCTCGGTCTTGACGTACTTAGGTAGGGGACGAAAGAAGTCGTATTGCTTGTCATGGGCATAACTTACCACTGCGGTGGGCCATCTGCTCGTCCGTAACTGTGTCACATAAAAAATCAAGTTTTATTCAACTATTACTGGCGCAAATTAAATATTTTTCTTTCTTTCTTTCTAATGAAGGCTTTGTACTTTTTTTTTTATGTAATGTAGTTACGGAACGAGCCGACGGCCCACCTGGTGGTAAGTGGTAACCTCGGCCCATAACAACTGATGCGACATGGGTCCTCCACTACTGGGTACGACAATACCCAAGTCGCATCGTATGCGCCCGTAACTATGAGACGTGTAGGTGGAATGTCTCATGTGCCTGTAATTTCACCGGAAACCACACCTTTCACACCGGAACACAGTAACGCGAACGCGTTACTGCTTGGCGGCAGAAATGGGCATGGTGGCAGTACTTCCCCGGACGAACTTGGCGAGAGTTCTACTGCTCTTAAAATCTGTAGATTACATCAAATATAAAACAGTGAATATATATCTTTCACTCAGAGAGGTTCGCTTAACCAAATATCAATAATACAAGCGTAATACAATTTCCGAGACAAAGAGTCTTGCCAGCGAAGAAAAAGATTGCCGGAACGTAAAGTAGGATTTTTCTACTTTGGCAGCGCGCCACGGGGTTTGGTTTCAGTGCGAGCGAGTTTACATTTTACTTTTTGTGCGAGTATGACGAAACGAGTAACCCACCTGATGATAAGGATGTTATCTGTTAAGAGAAAGAAAAATCAAATTCAATATAAAAAGCTTTATTTTAAACTCAATAGTGTTCATAAAGAAATTGAAATTGAGAGCGTGGTGGTCTAGCGGTACTGACCTCCGAGTTTCAATCCGGAGGCCGCCGGTTCAAATCCCGACGTGCACCTATTAGTTTTTCGATTGACAGATTTATGTGCGCAATACCACGTTCTCAAAACGAAGGATAACATCGTGAGGAAACCGACATGTCCTACAACTAAAATCGAAGACATGTGTCGAGTGCAGGAAAGGAGCCTCTTTGAGGCGCACTTACAATCCTTTCACCACACTGGTTCGACAGAACCGGTGACTCGAAGAAGAAGAAGATAAAGAAATTGCTTGGATATGTCTTTTTTACATTTCACTCAGCGCCATCAAGCTAAGCACCAAAACTAAGCTCAGCATAGCTTGTACTATGGGAACCGGATGACTGATAGAATACTTATATATTTTTTCTAAATACATATTAACACCCAGACACAGATCAAACATCTATGTTCGTCACACAAATGTTTGTCCTGGGTGAGAATCGAACCCACTACCTACAAGGGAGAAGGCAGAGTTACTACCATCTGAGCTGTGAGGCCATTTAATTCTTAGATAATATAAAGTATCGTGTTCATATCGCAAAGTTTGATGCTTGTTCAAACCCTATCCGACCCTCCACGGGGAAGAAGACTTAGATCCTCGATTTCCAAAATATAGAATGAGTAGCAATACATTGCCTGTCGCTTTCCTTGACACTACAGACCCTTCTAACTGGAAGCCAGCAAGTGCTAAGTACAGCCGTTTAGATCCTATACAGCCTAACTAACCTAAGCCCATGATGTAGAAATACTTCAAACTTAGCAAAACGTAGGCGTATTTCTTCCCTTACATATTGAAGTTTCCAAGCCATTTACTTACGATTTCTATGGAAATAAAGTTTTTGACTTTGAGAGAAACACTAATTATGAATTCCTTTAGTGGGCTGATTACAAGATTCAAGTAAATATTTGTTTAATAAATTAGTTCTAACTTACTGAAATGCTATTTAAAATCTCTCATACAGATATTCTGTGAATATAATTCTAGGTTTGTTTAACACATTGAGTGCTCAACACTCGGATCCAAGTGGGGAGGGGGCATAGTAGCGGTGCCGTCCACTCGGATACGAGCGAGCGGCCCGTGTATTTTGTAGTCGTCAATAAGCCGCCGGCGTTTGAGGCGAGTTTATGTTAGTTTGCGCGGCCACTCTGACAACATATTCAACTTACGAAAACGCGTATTGGTTTCATTCTAACAGTGGTTTATTGTGACTTGTACACACGATCGTATCAAAGCTATTACACTCGGATCCAAGTGGGGAGGGGGCATAGTAGCGGTGCCGTCCACTCGGATACGAGCGAGCGGCCCGTGTATTTTGTAGTCGTCAGTAAGCCGCCGGCGTTTGAGGCGAGTTTGTTAGTTTGCGCGGCCACTCTGACAACATATTCATAAGCGATACGTTCTGTATATTTCTACAGAACATGGTAGTGAGATGATGGAGACTACTTCCAAAAGGGGATCTGAAGTAATGAAACCAATGGCAATCGTCCATTACAATAATTTTATGTCGGGCGTTGATCTTCAAGATCAGATGTTGGCATACTATCCAGTCCAAAGGAAGACGCTGCGTTGGTACAAGAAGTTGTTTGTGCATATGCTGCAAATGAGCCTCACTAATGCATTGCACTTGTACAATAAATTTTCGGCGAATGATAAATTAAATCTATATGATTTCCGTATGAAGATACTGGAAAAGCTTTTACCTGATCCTAATAACGTCAATTGACGCAATGTTTTGAAAGTGAAACACGAACTCACTAAAATAGAAAAGACCCGGACGAGACTTAAGACAGTAGGAAGTGTCACGAAAGAAACCATCGAAGTGGCCCGAAAAGAATGCAAAGGTTGCAAAGCACAAAAAAAAAGGGTGCAAACAATTTATGAATGTAAGCAATGTGAAGGTTCTCCAGGTTTCTGTACAAAATGCTTCTGCCTAGCACATTCCTAAGTGTTTTAAATTACATGATTATTGTTTTAAATTTGATTCTATGGCTTTGATTTGATTTTTGATAATTATGATTGTATCGCTCAGATTTATGTTTTCCTTAATAAATAATTATTCAAATGCGTATTATATTTTATTTACTATCTATAGCCTATTTTGCTTAGGGATAATGTAGCTTTTGAATGGTAAAAGAATTATCGAAATCTGTGCAGTAGTTTTATTTCAACCGTTGTTGTCCCTAGCGCTCGGATCCGAGTGACCGGCACCTGGCACGCGCTATGTGCCGAACACTCGCATCCGAAAAAGGTTATTTTTTATTAAAAGAATAATAATAACAATTTACTTTTATCCATATTTTTAAACATACATATATACATAATCAAAATACGCTTTAAAAAAAATTGGTTCCTGGCTAATTATTTTAATAATATCTTTGGCAGTGAATGTGTTAATTTTTGATGTGAAACATCTATAGCCGCACGTAAAACCGATTTCTGGCGTGGCGACGCGTCGCCACGGCATGCGTTGCATATTGCTTTTACAAAATAATGTCGATGTTTCACATCTGCCAGGCGTCCCGTGACGGCTCACATTTTTTTTTAATGTAAATCTTTGCATTTTTTGTGAGAAATTTAACTGAACATCATTCGATATATGTGAGAATGTTGCAGATATCGAAAAATAGAATAAAATAGAAGATTGCTCATAGAGAAATCATCAAACTCAAAATATCATTATTATCTTTAGACAAAGCATATAATTAACGCAAAAAAAAATGTGAGCCGTCACGGGACGCCTGGCAGATGTGAAACATCGACATTATTTTGTAAGAAACTAAGTACCCCATCACTAATAATGTTTATGATTTGTCGTAACCTTGAACGGACCAATCAGCGCTCATGCCGTGGCGACGCGTCGCCAAGCCAGAAATCTGTTTGACGTGCGGCTATAGATGTTTCACATCAAAAATTATCCATCAAACGAATTAATTAACGAAATTTAAATTGCTTTCATTGGAAACTCTTTAACGAGCCAATACCAATAATTCCGTATAAAAGAGCTTTTTCAATTAATTATGCAATTTCATTATCAGTCCGAGGTCCATACAAATATAACTTTGTTAGTGTGACTTTGTTACCTAGCAACACACAGGAGATACCAGGTTCGATTATCCAATTCGGTTCCCGACCCCGATGATTTTTAGCCAGTACTGCTTAGGCCAAGTTCGTCCGGGGAAGTGCTTTCACCACACCTATTTCTACCGTCAAGCAGTCTCTCGCTCATTACTATGTTGCAACTTGAAAGGTGTGGTTGCCGGTGAAGTTACAGGCCCATAATATTCCACCTTCACGTCTCAAAGTTACGGGCGCAGTAAAATGCGACAGTCTTTACCATACCTATGTAGGGGAGACCCCAAAGCGCTTGGTTCTTGTAATAGGTACAGGTTTGAGCTATTTCCCAGACGAATTTGGTATAGGTTCTTTTATTTTTTACTTCATTAAGTTACGGAACGAACAGATAACCCACATGGTGCTAAGTGTAAATCAACCCATAACAAGCAATATGACTTGAGCCCTCCCTTGCTTAGGTAGAACAAGACCCAAGTCACATCATATGTGCCCGTAATTCTGAGACGTGAAGAAGGAAGTCTAACGTGCCTGTAATTTCACCAGCAACCACATCTTTCAAACTAATAAAGCAACGCGAACGCATTACTGCTTGGCGGCAGAGATGGTAGCATTACTCCCTGGATGAACTCGACTTTAGTTCTAGGCAAAGTGACAAAGTATATAAATCGCTTCCGCTCCGCTTATGACATCGCTATCACTACGACCACACCGGTCTAGAAACTATGCCGTCGGCCAAAACTTGGCGGCCATTAAAATAATTGGTGTGATATTTTAATCGATGACTTATGGATTAGATAAATGATATTGCAGCCGCATGAGACGTAACATCCCCGTCTCGGGGTGACGGACGCAACGCAACGCGACTTGAGTCATCTCGTACTTTGGTGGAGAGGACTTGAGTCATTGCTGTTGTGTATGGGCGGCGGTTACCACTTAACATTAGGTGGGCCGTCAGCTCGTTCAGTGACGTAAGTCACTTAAAAACAGCATAAGGCGTAGTAGATGCCCTTCCTACTACCCTTGTGGATGCAAGGGTAGCTTACTAATACATAGATTCACGCCTTTTCTCCGAAGCGGTAGGCGGATTCATGGTCCTTTGTACAGTTCAAATTATTTGGAAATATCTGGTTCTTTTCGTAATTATATCACTTTTAATTTCATCGAATTTCAAATGCGTTGCAATATTTGTGGTCAGGTTCCTCTGTGGAGGGTCGGATAGGGTTTGATCAGGCGTCAAACTTATCGATAAGTACGCGTGACCCTATTTTTTGAACTATTGACGTTTCCCAGACATTTCTTTATGAATTCTATGGAATAGTTTTTGACTTTGACTTTGACTTTGACAAGAAACTATTTTTAGTATGCTCGTTTCGACATGTATTTATTTAGTTACAAATAAGACTTTTATTCTGGTCGTTGGCAGACTTATGGGCTCACATAGTGTTTTTTTTTATGTAACAGTTACGTAACGAGCCGACGGCCCACCTGGTGTTAAGTGGCAACCTCGGCCCATAACAACCGATGCGACTTGGGGCCTCCCCTACTAGGTACGACAAAACCTAAGTCGCATCGTATGCGCCCGTAACTCTGAGACGTGTAGGTGGAATGTCTCATGTGCCTGTAATTTCACCGGCAACCACACCTTTCAAACCGGAACACAGTAACGCGAACGCATTACTGCTTGGCGGCAGAAATGGGCATGGTGGCAGTACTTCCCCGGACGAACTTGGCGAGAGCTCTACTGCTTTTTTGTCTGCAGCTATCGTCTAAGAAGAAGATTTTAAACCAAATTGTTTATTGTTTCAGCGATTGTCGGGTGGTACGGGACCCACAGACCCTCAAATCCAAAGGCTACGGCTTCGTATCCTTTCTGAAGAAATCTGTGAGTAATTAATATATAATAATCACGTTACTACATATCTGTGAACTTACTATGCACCCTGTATAAGGAAGATTAAAATCCATACACTAAAGTCAATTGAGAGTAAGCATGTGTGGGAACATCAAACTTTGGTACTTTTTTATGGGATGTAGCTGATAGAACGAGCTGACGGCCCACCTGATGTTAAGTGGTACAAGCGTTTATAGCTAGACCACAGAAATGAGGGGTCTCTTCTAATACAGGTTTCTTGATTGATTGATTGATTGAAACTTAACAAAAAAACATAAAATTGCACCCGGAATATCCCAGAATCAAAATTTCGAAGAATTTGTATTATAATATTATTTAGTTATATAAGTATGTATATCAGTTGTCTGGTTCCCATGATACAAGCTATGCTTAGCTTACTTTGGGGCTAGATGGCGCTGTGTGACAATGTCCACCATTATTATTTTTTATATTCTGACGAGCTGCATTAGCATTAGATCGACTGGCCTCACAGCTTAGTTGGTAGTAACCCTGTATTCAGAGCTCTAGGGTGTGGGTTCGATTCCCACCTAGGACAAACATTTGTGTGCCTAGCGTTGATGTTTGTTCTATGCCTAGGTGTTAATATGTATTATATGTATTTACAAAAAAGTATATAATAATATGTATTCTATCAGTCATCTGGTTCCTATAGTACAAGCTATGCTTAGTTTGGGGCTAGACGGCGATGTGTGATAATGTCCACAAACATTTGCAAGATTAAAAACCGTAGTTTAACTACGCGCTACGTAATTACGTAGTACGTAATTACGTAGTCTAACCATACCAAAGTCACCATCGATTTATATCGTATCGACCGAACACCGTTTGCCATCTATCTCACGACCATTAAGTTATTGCTTAATACTAATAGGTAACACTTTATGACTTCAATTTATTCTGCATTTATACATACATAAAATCACGCCTATTTCCTGAAGGGGTAGGCAGAGATCACCGTTTTCCACCTGCCACGATCCTGGCATACCTCCTTAGCGTTGAAAAAGGAGTTAATTTCAAATTTCAAAATTTTTTCAAAAAACAATTCTACTATCATGTTTGAAATAAACTAACCTACTTAAAAATAGCTGAAAATTTTTTTTTTTTGACTAAATTGATTAACTGAATTAATTAATTAGAATTTTTTTTGACATATCTCTTTAAAATTCTGCCTTTTTATTGATAATTAAAAACCTTTAAGGTAGGCTTTGAATGAGTTGTGTGGTTTGATGCATCGATACTAAATTTCAGCCTATTCGCGCTACGAGAGTTGGTACATAATTCAGTTGCAAATTTTGACCTAATCATTCGAATTAAACCTTGTAAATTCGTTTCTTTATTATAAAATTGAATGTTATAAACGCTTGTACAAATAAACCGACCTGGTGTACCTTCAGGGCCTTTGAAACTACCTTTTAAAGTGATATAGGTGATAGAACGAGCCGACGGCCCACTTGATGTTAAGTGGTAACCGCCGCCCATACACAACAAATACGACTCAAGTCCTCTCCACCAAAGTACGAGATGACTCAAGTCGCATTGCGTCGCGTCCATCACCCCGAGACGGGGATGTTACGTCTCATGCGACTGCAATTTCACCGGCACCCACTCCCTTCCGGAACACAGCAACACGAGTGCATCACTGCTCGGCGGCAGATTACCAGGTGTGGTGGCAGTACTTCTCCGGGCGAACTTGGCACAAGTTCTACTGCTATTGGGGTTGCTCCTTTCGCACCGCCCGGGGGACACGTGTAGGGATTCAATGGGTTATCACCTACAAACATTTGCTCAAGATAATGTTTAAGCTTAACTTATAAATAAATTCTCGTTTCCAGGAGGCGGAATCTGCCATCACCTCCATGAACGGACAGTGGCTGGGCTCCCGGTCCATCCGTACCAACTGGGCTACTCGAAAACCGCCCGCGCCGAAGAACGAATGTATGTATAGACTAAGTCAAAGTCAAAAATGGTGGTCATTGAATAGTTTTAAAAGTGGCTCTTTTGACACTTTTGGTACATAAATATTTATATTATTATAAGAAAATTTTACACATTTTTATTTTATTTATGCGTGTGTTGAGGCACGCAATATATTCCCACAGTATTGTAACCTACAAGATGAAAATTAGCCCCATAAGGCTCTGCCTAGCCCTTTGGGTGTGAAGGCGTAGATATATGTATTTTTCTATGTGTGATATATTTTTCTGACGTTAATTAGAATCAAACGTTGTGAAAATGGCCGAAACTTACCACCTTAATGTACCACCACAGTATAATGAATACACCATTTCCAAAATCATTAATAAAATCTAAAAGTTGGTCTCAACTCCTTTAAATATCCCAAACACCTTACAAAGAGGATAATAAATTTTAAGTATTAAATACGTACTTTAATTGCGTCGACGAAGACTTTCGTACTGGTGGGCAATTCTCAGACGTGTACGAGATACCGAATCGTCTTAATACGTCCAATTGAAGTTATTAAATAGTTCATTTTACATAACTTAGGCGTCACTGTATTCGACCAGCTGTCGTACAAATATAAGAGAAATTTTATACAAATTGTATTTAAAAATAAAATAAACACATACTTGAAACTAGCTTCTAAATAAATTTTGTACATCAAATTAATTTAATCATAAATTAATAGTGTTCAGTAATTTTTAGTTTATTTGCTTTCATAAAATTTATGACCTACTTGAATAAACTAATGTCCTACTAGAATAATGTAAAAATAATAATATTAATAACAATAAGTTACGAGTATTCACATAATGCTTTAAGTTTTTTTTTTAATAACATGGTACAATAAATAGTTTGAGATTAAATCTATTGACCACTGATTCTAAACCAGAACAAACGGCTTTGGATTTTCGGTTCAAAAATATTTGTGTAAAAATTGTGATTTAACTTTTTTAGACTTTTAAATACCAAAAAAAAAAAAAAAATTTTTTTTCAAATATTTCTTTAACCATATTTTTGTATGTAATATTATCCTGGATTAGATTGCAATTATTACTATTATACATATTATGACTAACTTATGCTTAAAACATTAAGTTGTGTTATGTCTCTGACGTTTTGAAAATTGCGACAATTTTTTTGTAGGTTCTAAGTTTTTGAACTCTCGAAATTTGTTGCTCAAAATATTCTATTCGAGATTAATCTTACGTTTGCTACAATAGCGCCCCAGGTGTAATTTAGAGAGGGCTCGTCACTTATAGAGTTGATAGCACCCCCGTGGGACTTTGGATCATAATGTTATACAAATATTAATTAACTATAATATTAATAGAAATTAACAATTAATATGGTGATAATAATAATAATAATATTGGTGAACAATTCACACAGCGCCATCTAGCCCCAAACTAAGCTCAGCTTGTACTATGGGAACGAGATGACTAATAGAATACATATACTTTTGTTGTAAATGCATACATATAAACATATTAACACCCAGACACAGAACAAACGTCTATGTTCGTCACACAAATATTTGTCCTGGGTGGGAATCGAACCCACGATCTACAGCTCAGAAGAGTTACTACCAACTGGGCTGTGAGGCCTGTCATCAATTTTTAAAATTACTTTTTGAGGAGTAAGCAAATAATACACTTACCTCTATAGTCAAATTTCTAGTATTTGGCACCTTCGAAGTAAATCCTTTTCAAGCAAAATTACTCATAAAAATACTCATAGTACAAAATTAATGAGAATTGAGTAATATTAATTCGAGTGCGTTATTAACCGTAATTGAGTTTTTTTTAAACTGTATTTTTATTTTGATGTCACTTATTTTGGCCGTTTTTCGAGTCTTAGAAACTTTGATTAGCGAGTAACTAATTTGTGATTCCTCATCCTTAGTGGCAGATTTATGTGACCGCGGTGGTCCAGTGGACCCCGAGTTTCAATCCAGAGGTCGCCGGTTCAAATCCCGACGTGCACCTATGAGTTTTTCGATTGAAAGATGTGTGCAATACCACGTTCATAAAACGGTGGAGGAAAACATCGTGAGGAAACCGACATGTCCTAGAATAAAAGATTTGAAGACATGTGTCCAGTGCACGAAAGGAGCCTCTTTGAGGCGCACTTAAAATCCTTTCACCAGTGACTCGAATAGAATAGAATAGAGAATGGCAGGTATTTATGTCATAAAGTCACGGAGCATATGGCCTACCTGATCTGGTGACCTCTGCCTCTTACTACTTTATAAGTCAAAGTCAAAGTCAAAGTAAAAAACTTTATTTCAATAGAATTCATAAAGAAATGACTTGGAAGCGTCAATATTATTCAAAACATAAGGTCACGCGTACTTATCGATAAGTTTGATGCCTGTTCAAACCCTCGACCCTCTATGGGGAGAACAGACAAGAAACCCCTAATGGAGGGATTCCAAATTGGTCCAAGATCCAAGCATTGTATTCGCCCGTAACTTATCAATAAGTACGTGTGACCTTATGTTTTGAATAATATTGACGTTTCCAAGCCATTTCTTTATGAATTCTATGGAAACAAAAGTTTTGACTTTGACTAACCCTGAGACGTCCGAAATGCGAGGATTGTCATTGGCGGTGTCAACAGCTCTATATAACGCACCAAATGGCAATTTCCGGTTCGGTCGTAATTCCTTCCCTTTGGGGTCAAGTTTATACAGTCGCTTCCGGTACGCTAGTGAGAGAAGGCCTTCATAACTATGGATATTATATCTCCCCTGGGATGTTGGCTTGTTTATCTATACGCATATAAGTATGACATTTTTTGTGTGTTTAATACCAGAACTTATGCCAATTTTGTCCGGTACTACCACCAAAGCCATTTCTGCCGTCAGGCAGGGATGCATTCGCGTTACTGTTCCAGTTTGAAAGGTGCGGTTTTCGTTAAAATTACAGGCAACTGACATTCCGCCTTTACGTCTCAAGAGTTACGGGTATGCGATGCGACTTGTGTCATGTCGTACCTAGTAGAGGGCCCAAGTCGCATCGGTTATGGGCAGATGTTATCACTTAACACCAGGTGGGCCGTCGGTGGTAATGTAACCATAGAAATAACCATACCATACATATATACATACATATAATCATGCCTGTTTCCCGGAGGGGTAGGCAGAGATCATGGTTTTCCACCTGCTACGATCCTGACAAAGTCAAAACTTTTATTTCCATAGAATTCATAAAGAAATGGCTTGGAAACGTCAATATTATTCAAAACATAAGGTCACGCGTACTTATTGATAAGTTTGATGCCTGTTCAAACCCTATCAGACCCTCCATGGGGAAGAACAGACAAGAAACCTCTAATGGAAGGATTCCTTTTTTTTTCGCGAGCACGATCCTAGTAACAATGTGAATACTTAGATGTATGTTACATTTAGTGACTATATAATATACTGAAATAAGATATTACAGGATGTTTTGTGTGTCGTTGAGCAGAGCGACATCAGACATAGCTAGTAATTATTAAAAAATCAAATATAAATATGTAGATATTTATTCCAAATCATCGCATCGGTAAAACCAATCGTCAAATCATTCCACAATAACAGTATCTCTAGCGCTGGCGTACAGCAGCCTGATCGCGTCGCAGTAGCCGACCCCTCGCCTCGACCCGGTCACCACGACGTAAGGGTCACCAGCCTTTATCAGCCGCTTCGCTTTACAGTAGTCCAGAGCCGCGTGCACCCTGGAATCCACTTCAGCAGACCAGCTCCCCTTGCCCTCTTCGAAATAATGCATCGCTCGCACTCCCCGCCAAAGACGCAGCTGTCTCGCCGTATGGCAAGCCCTAGTCACCGCTACGATCGGACAATATGGCTTGCTATGACAGAGAATTTTCGCAGTCCGTCCAGAATTCGTTAAGCATATAACGGCTACGGCGTTAGACCTCATCGCTAGTTCTACGGCGTTAACGCAAATCGCTTTAGTCGGGTCATCCAGAGGTACAGCTGTGAGGGACACGTTTCCGTAGATTCGGGGCTGCCAGAGTATCCTTTCTGCGTGCCGGCAGACGACAGCCGCTGCCGCCAAGCAGTGTTCCGCCATCCGTACTGCGTCGTAAGCAGGGGAGAACTTGTTCAGCGGGGAATCGTAATGCAACTCCAGCGCTAGAACATCAGCTCCGTCGATCACTAAATTAGCTATGTCTGTGACGCACAGAGTGGGTATTTGCTCGTTGATGACCGCTTTGCAAATACAAGGCTTTCCGACTTCCGTGCATTTGGCCAGAACCAGCTTTTGTGCGATGAAGATCTTCTCGACGGGGAGGTCTGTGGCTAGGACGCAACGATCCAGATAAATTCCATCGGCTACAGTTATGATTTCGTCTATATTGTCGATAGAGAGGACAGTGTCCAAACATGCAAAAACTAGGATGTGCTTTCCTTTTTCTGATAAAATATCTTTAACATGCTTGATGTCTTGGGCGGTCTGAGTGCTGGGCACCATCACTGCGTCCACGTCTGACGCTACGGCCCACGCTATCTGCTCTTCCATATGCTCAAAGGCTTGCTGAGACGCGTCGCTGCAAGAAATTGACGGATCACTATCGCCCCTACCAGCATTATCGACCTCTTTTGGCATTTGCGATATCCTAACGCTCATTTTGGCGCCTACTGTCCCCCCAGCTGTGATATTACATTCTATAGAATCATCGCCGATCTCTACGGCGACTAATCTTATCTTCCCGGGTGATAAACTGTCGATAAATATCACGTCTCCTGGTTGCAAGTCAGTCAAATGATCGTAGCCAACATACAAGCAGTCAGCCGTACCGCATTCCCTCCAGCTGGCGTCTGTAGTTAGTCTTACGGTAGCGTTTTGGGTCAGCTCTACGGTGGATTTCGGTCCGGCTTTTAGATCTCCGGTGACTATGTCCGGTCCCCGCACGTCGACTATCAGAGCTAGTGGGTAAACGTATTCTAGTTCTGCGCTGTAGTTGTACACAGCTTGGCGTATGCTCTGGATGAGTTGGGCGCATGCATCTGGTTCCATATCTCTCATGTTTAGTCTGGCTACAGTCAGCCCTGAGGCTATCAGCCTCTGTATGGTCACTGGTTCTCTATTGTTGATGCCGATCTCGCACATGAGGCCCGTCTGCAACTCCTCGCATGGGATACCGTGGGTGTCCAGGTTGGAGTAGTGTTTGAGCAGCGTTGGCTGGGGCGGTGCTGGCTTCTCTTTAAGACTGGGTAACGCTTCTAGAGGTATGTGCCAAGGTAGCGACATTTTATTGGTAAATTTTTATCAAAGTCTTAAACCTTTAAAAGTGGTTGAGTAATTTGTTATAACTGTCAATTGTCAGTTTGACAACGTATTTTACGATGTTGTGAAAAAAATGAATGAACAAAAGAGGTTCAATGCAAATGTGATGGCGAAGTTTCTGAAAACATAAGCACCAGCTCGGAGTTTTGTATTTAATTAAGATGGTAGCGCTGATTTTAGAAATTTCCATAGATTTTTCATAAAACGTGTAGACACTGAGAGGGCTTGTTCGTTCCGCCACCTTATTTAAAAAGTTTATACTTGCCAAAGTGAAATGAAAAAAGGTGACTGAAGAATATTTTTAATACAGAATTTAGTTCCCACGATATACAATATTGTTCATTATATTGAAACTGTTTTAGAGACAAAATTTGATTCAGCGGTTTCCGTATCGTGTATTGTGGAGTACGTGTGAGAGTTTTTGATGTGATACAGTTACGGAACGAGCCGACGGCCCACCTGGTGTTAAGTGATAACCTCAGCCCATAACAACCGATGCGACTTGGGCCCTCCCCTACTAGGTACGACAAGATGTCGCATCGTATACGCCCTAACTCTGAGACATGTAGGTGGAATGTCTCACGTGTAATTTCACCGGCAACCACACCTTTCAAACCAGAACACAGTAACGCGAAACTGGACAAAATCCGTCTTGTTTATACAAGATGGATTTTGTCCAGATACACACAATATTTAAGATGGATCCGCTGAAAACCGTTCCTATAAACGGTTCTCTTGTGAACGTTCTGTGACAGTCATTACACATTACCACTTCCAGTGAACTCCAAACCTCTGACCTTCGACGAGGTATACGTTCAGAGTTCAGCGACCAACTGCACCGTATACTGCGGCGGGCTGACGGCCGGACTCACCGAGGAGCTCATGCAGAAGACCTTCCAGCCTTTCGGGACCATCCAGGAGATCCGCGTCTTCAAGGACAAGGGATACGCCTTCGTCAGGTCAGTGGAATCAACTGTATATGTAGTCCAGGGGGTCACCAAGGAGCTCATGCAGAAGACCTTCCAGCCTTTCGGGACCATCCAGGAGATCCGCGTCTTCAAGGACAAGGGATACGCCTTCGTCAGGTCAGTGGAATCAACTGTATATGTAGTCCAGGGGGTCACCAAGGAGCTCATGCAGAAGATCTTCCAGCCTTTCGGGACCATCCAGGAGATCCGCGTATTCAAGGACAAAGGATACGCCTTCGTCAGGTCAGTGGAATCAACTGTATATGTAGTCCAGGGGGTCACCAAGGAGCTCATGCAGAAGACCTTCCAGCCTTTCGGGACCATCCAGGAGATCCGCGTCTTCAAGGACAAGGGATACGCCTTCGTCAGGTCAGTGGAATCAACTGTATATGTAGTCCAGGGGGTCACCAAGGAGCTCATGCAGAAGACCTTCCAGCCTTTCGGGACCATCCAGGAGATCCGCGTCTTCAAGGACAAGGGATACGCCTTCGTCAGGTCAGTGGTGCCAATGTATATGCAGTGTTACTCCAGGGGGTATATGTAAAGACACAGAGCTGCTGTCCATAATAAAATAATAAATAAAAATAAAAAGCCTTTATTTCTACTACCTAACCCAAGTGGGTCTACCCCAAGTCCCTCCACAGTTTTCTGTCTGGTGCTGCTTACATCCAACTTGCTTCTACTCATAAAATATGTCCCGCCATCTTTTCTTCTGGCTGCCTTGTTTCATATCTCTTGGTAACCACTCAGTCACTTTCTTTGCCCATGCTTTACCTTCCATTCTGCGTAAATGGCCAATTTCCATTAGAGTAAAATCTAGACTTTTAAAGTCTAGATTTTACTCTCACATCATACAATTTGGTAGCGATATTAGCGATTATACTTGGCAACTTTGAAGTGGCTGCAAAATATTTTGCTATAAGTCAAAGTCAAAAACTTTATTTCCATAGAATTCATAAAGAAATGTCTTGGAAACGTCAATAATATTCAAAACGCGTCACGCGTACTTATCGCTAAGTCTGCCTGCTCAAACCCGACCCTCCTTGAGGAAGAACAGCAAAGAACCACTAAAAGAGGGCTTCTTTTCTCCTGAATAAGTTCGGCAATAGCGTGGTGGCGAAACTGACCCCGACTTTCAATTAGAAGGGCGCAGCATCAAATCCGGAAGGCGTATTAATAACACCCCCTGGTTTCAGATTCTCGACAAAGGAGAGTGCCACCCACGCTATAGTGGCCGTCCACAACACGGATGTGAACGGTCAGCCGGTGAAGTGTTCCTGGGGGAAGGAGTCCGGGGACCCCAACAACGCGCAAGCACAGGGCCAGGTGACATTACAATCCTTATTAATTTATGGAACTTAATTTGTATATGGACTGGCCTCATAGCTCAGTTGGTTAGTAACCCTACCTTCTGTGCTGTAGGTCGTGGGTTCGATCCCCACTCAGGACAAACATTTATGTGACATTTGTAACATTGATGTTTGTTCTGGGTCTGGATGTTAATATGTATTATATGTATGTGTTTACAAAAGAAAAGTATATCAGTATTATATCAGTTGTCTGGTTCCCATGATACAAGCTATGCTTAGCTTACTTCGGGGCTAGATGGCGCTGTGTGAAATGTCCACCAATATTTATTTATTTATTATTTATGAAATTCAAAAGCTAATATATAATTAAAAAAGATCCCCAATATTATAACTTTATATAAAATATATATTCGTTGATATTTCATATCTTAATTTTAAATATAATATTGTCATTTTATCTTTATAATTTAAATTTTGCAATACTATGCAATTTATATAACATATATACAACAATTTTGTGTTTGGGTGTTAATATGTATTGTAACATCCAGAAACAGAAACATCTATGTTCGTCACACAAATGTTTGTCCTGGGTGGGAATCGAATCCGCGACCTACAGCGTAGAAGGCAGTGTTACTACCATCTGAGCTGTGAGGCCAGTGATATTCGACTCAAGTGTTTCCCTGTAATGTATTTAGAGGCTTAATTCGTATTACATTATTTTCACTTTGATAAATGAAGATACATTTTGGAATTTATTTAATCATAAGATCTTTGAGCTAATAAAATTTACACTATCTTTTTCGATTCCTTCAAATATGTACATTTAATTTAATTATAATAAATATTTTATGAGTTTTTAATGTGAAAAAAATTATTAGGTTACGCTTGAAGAAAAATATTTTCAATAAATAGAGGTAAATCTCTCTGCTAGCTAATGGATGCCTAAAATTGAATAATTGATTAATTAATCTTATGCTACTTAAAATAATTTTAGAAATGTATATTTTTATACATAATATTTGATTATTTAATTAACATAGTGCTTTTTCATATTTAATGAAAGATAGAATTATTATTTAATATATTTTAAAAGTAATCGTGCCAAATTCGTTCGGGGAATTACTGCGATATAGCTAGAATGTCATAGCTGCTGTTAGGTAAAGGATACCTCTAACATCTGGGCCATCTGCTCGTACCACAACTCGATATGTTCAAATTCAAATCATTTATTCGTGATACACAGGTTAAACAATGGTCTTAACAGGTAGCTAGCACAGCAAGAGCAGTAGAACTCTCGCCAAGTCCGTCCGGGGAAGTACTGTCACCATGCCCATTTCTGCCGGCAAGCAGTGCCGCTTTCGCGTTACTGTTTTCCGGTTTGAAAGGTGTGGTTTCCGGTGAAATTACAGACACATGAGACATTCCACCTACACGTCTCAGAGTTACGGGCGCATACGTTGCGACTTGGGTCTTGTTGTACCTAGTAGGGGAGGACCGAAGTCGCATCAGTTGTTATGGACCAAGGTTACCACTTAACACCAGGTGGGCCGTCGGCTCGTTCCGTAAATGTATTACATAAAAAAAAAAACTATATTGAGGTACACTGTGATCTACCATAAGGCGTACAAATTATTTACATATAGTTTATAAAAAATAATTAATAACATATATCAAATTCATAACTAAAATAATAATAATAATCATAATAATAATAATAAATATTGGTGGACATTGTCACACAGCGCCATCTAGCCCCAAAGTAAGCTAAGCATAGCTTGTATCATGGCAACCAGACAACTGATATACATATTTAAATACTTTTTTGTAAATACATACATATAATACATATTAACACCCAGACACAGAACAAACATCAATGTTACAAATGTCACATAAATGTTTGTTCCTGAGTGTCGATCGAACCCACGACCTACAGCGCAGAAGGTAGGGTTACTAACCAACTGAGCTATGAGGCCAGTCATCATCATAATCTGTAATATGTTCGAGAGTTTGGCGTGAAAACTGCTCTTAAGCCCACATTGTGACTATTACAGCTCGGAGGTGCTGCTTACAGTCCATTCGGTGCTGCTTACACAGCTAGCTCAGTGCCCGCTAGCTCATACTGGTACGGGGCATACCCGCAGCAGCTTGGAGGCGCCGCCCCGCCCTCCGCCGCAGCCCTACAGGGCTACTCTTACGGACAATTCGCGCATTACCACCACCAGTATATGGGGTAAGTACAGGATTCTGATCAGTATTGGCTGGATCTTGATGATGGAACTTTGATGTATTTGGTTCTTTTTATTTATTTATTTATTCCAGGGAACCAATTTGTTTTCATAAAGGTATAATTATACTGTAAATATATAAGTGAAATTGAGTTACATAATACATTGTTTACGATAAAAGGTCAGTAGTCCCCACACTAGGCACACAAACTATCTATCTATTCGAGTCACTGGCTCTCTCAAACCAGTGTGGTAAAAGGATTGTAAGTGCGCCTCAAAGAGGCTCCTTTCGTGCACTTGATGTCTTCGAATAAGTTCTAGGACATGTCGGTTTCCTTCACCGTTTTGAGGACGTGGTAATGCGCACATAAATCAAATCATGAGAAACAATAAAAAATACATAAAATATACATATAAGCACATAATAAAAAGTAACACAATTATATTTATTACACAAAAAATGACATCAGTTCTAAGTTCATCATTTGTATATAAACATTTAATCAGACAGAACAATTTAATATATTTAATAATATTCCTTTGGTTATATGGATATCAGACTTCAAAAGCAACCTGAATGACCTGAAACCCTATTATATTCCTCGCAGACGTGTCGAGGCCTGTATCATAATTATTTGGTCTCTATCACCAGTATGGGCGGCGTGCAGCTCCCGTGGGCGCTGGGCGGCGGCGTGGGCGGCGTCGGCGGCGTCGGCGGCGTCGCCGCCATGTCGCAGCCTCAAGTGTTGCACTACCCCGTGCAACACTTCCAAGTTCAGCCCGTAAGTTATTACTTATAAACTAGCTGTTGCCCGCGACTTCGTCCGGAATACGGTTTTATCACGCACCCCCTATTTTACCCCGTCGGAAAAGTAGCCTAAGTTACTCCTTGTTACATCAGCTATCTGCCGGTGAAAGTCCCGTCAAAATCGGTCCAGCCATTTCAGAGATTAGCCGGAGCATACAGATAGACAAAAATTGTAAAAAAAAAATGTTTTGGTATATGTCACGTGTATACATCCATATGTACTTAGTAAAAAGCGGTTATTTTAATATTACAAACAGACACTCCAATTTTATTTATTTGTATAGATTGGCGAGGACGAGTGGCTGGCTCCGAGCTTGCTGGTGTGAGGGCAGCGCGCCCAGCCCGACCCCTGCTGCCTGCCGAGGGCATCCGACATGTACTAGCACTGGATATACCTTGGGTTAACCTTAGTTTCACTTACTTATGTGTTTTGGCTCGATTACTTTTGTGTACTTGAATAACCTTGGTTTAACCTTAGGTAATTCTTGGTTTAACCTTAGGTTATTCTTGGTTTAATCTTAGGTCATTCTTGGTTTAACCTTAGGTCATTCTTGGTTTAACCTTAGGTCATTCTTGGTTTAACCTTAGGTCATTCTTCGTTTAACCTTAGGTCATTCTTGGTTTAACCTTAGGTCATTCTTGGTTTAACTTGCTTATATGTTTTGGCTCAAGTGACTCGTCTGATGGTTTATTTTTTCACCTGATTAACTTGCGATTTAACTTAGTTTGAACTTGGTTTAAGTTTTACATAAGATTCGGCTCAAATTGCTCTACGTGTTGGTCCTTATTTTAGTTAAGTTTTGGCTCAAATTACTTTAGGTTTCGGTGTCTCAATTACTTGATTAACCTTTTTAAGCTTAAGTACACCTTTGTTTAGGCTATCATATGGTTTGGCTCAAGTTAATTTAAGTTTTGATGTGCATTACTTAATTATCCTAAGTTAAATGTTTATTTAAGTTAACATATGTAATTATCTGAATATTTATGTTCAAATTACCCTATAAACTTGGGTTAAGTTACACTGATTTGGTACAAATTATCCTTAGTTGGTTTACCTTAACTTCATTCATTATGCTGTGATTGACTTAAGGTTGAGAGTAACTCTCATATATTTTGCAATTTTCGGTGCCTATTCAGAGCCTGTATAATTTAATATAAAAAGCATATTCGTTAATTGTTTATCTAGATATCGTATATATGGTAGATATGTACGTATTTATTTGTTTGTGGAGACTTTATTGTCTGAAACAACTAAATCGAGCAAGATAAATTAACGATATATATGTGTGTAGAATGGGCACTAGTATTGCAAAAATTCACAGAAAGCTATTTTGAGTCTGCGCGGTTATTTTTTTAAAACATTGGGCTATTTTTTGTTTTTTATTATATTTTTTTCAAATTATAATTGAGTTAAAATAATTCTATTTGCATTCCACATTACGACTATAGTCTACGCGCCAAAATATATCTTTTTTTATTTATTTATTTATTTTTATAACGCGAGCGATGTTCCCAAAAAAATGATCACTTATGTATACAAATAATAATACCGCACAATTTTTTGTTTAAAAAACTATAATTTTTTTCGTCATTCACCCGGCCACCGGGAATACTTATATAAAACACCGCTATAATACGTCGGAGCAAATTCCGAAATCTTTGGCTGACCATTTCTTATTTTTATTTAGCTCATCCATTGCTACTTACAGGTAACGATTAGTGACTACTACTGATGCAAAGCCGTAGTGGATTAGTAACCGAAATTCAACAAGGTTCTGATTAATGTACATTGATACAAAATAAATCAGCCGCTGTTTTTTAGGATCGAAGGCAGTGCAATATTTTTAACACGTATATAACCTATGCAAAATATAATTTCCATTATTTTATGATCTTGTAACCTATTATTCATATTTCGTATCGATTTTTATTAATTTTTTTTTTTATAGGGACTAGATGTGACGCCATTTTCTTTTTTTGTAGAGGGTATATAATTCAAAACAAATATAAAATATCAGCACATAAAAATAAAAAATATTTACATAATACATTTTTTTACTCGAAAACGCAAAAAATATTGACTTTATTCTTGTTTATTGTTTAACTATGAGATTGTTCTTTCGTGCGTTTTTGAGTATTAAAATCATTAATTAACTGAAATATATTAATATATTCATGTAAATGTGCATTGACACTTACTGTGAGAAATTTTATCAGGAAATATACGTTTAGGAGTGATAATTGCTTCACAAAAAGCGAAAATATAAAACAGTATTTTAACTTTTTAGTCAGGGCAATTATTGGCGCGTCAAATTTAGCTGAATTACTCCTAAAAGTATTAAAAACTATTTTAATACATACTTTTTTTTAATTAGGCGAAATTCTAGTCTTGTGAGAGTTAAGATGTCTAGTCTCGTGGGCTTTAGGTTTTATGTAAGCCAAAGTTTCAAAATGTGATATTTTATTTAGAACAGTTTATATTTTATTTGATTTTATTTATTTATAAAAGCAGCTATGGGTCGGGAGGATGGAGGAGAATGGCTTTAAGCCGAATATTATTAATAATGATACGAGTAAGTGAATAATGTGACACAAAATTCGAAAAAAAAAATGTGAGTCATAACGAAAGATTTAGTTTATAACGCTGCTTATGACTTAAGTTTAACATAATTTTAGATTGTACATTAGGTTATATCGGTGTAGACATATTTAGATTAAGTATATATTATAAGACGATAAATAATATCAGTTGACACGCGGGCCAAAACGGTTGCGATGGTTTTTCGGGGAAAAGACATTTTTTGGAAAAATGTTGTGAAAGGTACCAAACATCTGATAGCACAAGATAGGATAAGATTAGTGGAAAAAAAATGTAGTTTTTGGAAAAATGTTTAGTAGGAAAGTAGGGGTTAGGTCACATCAGAGAGTGAGTTTTTTTTAAACATTTTTTATCAGCCGCGGTTGGAAATAAGAGGCGATGAAGAAAGTAAAGAAAAACGGCGAAGGTAAAGTTTTCGATCACTGATAAGTGATATATCTTCTTTTCTCCGTGAGATACAATGCCAAAAGTCATATTTAAACGAAATCATAAATATAATACTACTGTTATTAAAAGAAGGTTGTGTCTATATATTAACGGATACACTTAAAGAACTTTGATGAAAAAAAAAAGTACCGAAAAGTAGTAAAAATTAGATTTATATATTGAATAGGAAGTTAAGTGAAAAGAAAAATATTTATTGGATAGATATAATGTAATTAATATAACCGTTTACTGTAGCTAGAGGAAATGTGTGTTCGTTTGATTTCTCTCAACAAAAACTGTCGCGTGGTATATTTTCATGTTACGGCTATTTATCTGAATTCGTTATACCAAACAATATTATGTGCGAATCTTTTGAAAGTGACCTAGTGTTCTTAAAGTATGATAAACAAGTAGCTCTATGAAATCATCATTTTTGAGACTTTTTAATGGCTCTCGTGCCGATTCGACACAATATTTTGTAAATGTGTATATTATACATTATATTTAATGTATAATGCTGTTTCGAATCTGTTTTGTTTCTGTCGTTGTAAAACACACTTTCCAATTAAGAAAAAAAAAATGCCTTCTATCTTACGAGTTTTAGTTTTATTTTACTATAACAGAAATATAAAAAAGATTCGGAACAGTAAATAGTTTGACTGTCGTAGTTTATTTTGATTGTTTTATTTAGTGTTTTTTCTTTTATTTGGGCATGTAGTGAAACTTGAGAGACATATCGCTAGAGATTACAATTAAGATATTTATATTATACATAGTAAATATAATTATAATTATTGATTTTCCGGCTAGGGACGAATCGTTGTCAATTCGGTCATTCAGTCAATCTAAAAAAAATTAAAAATAATAACGCTTCAAATAATCACACAAAATCAAATTCTCTATTAATATGTTACAAATTTAAATCTAAAAGAATTTTAAGTGAATTTAATTTCAACTTTCCCGTTTTCTGTGAATATTTGAGACGTTACCGAGGTACGACCTCAAATGTTTATCAAAATATACGACAAACGATTAGATAGTCAAATTTAGGTTATAAATGCTAGTTTATAGTGAAAAAAAAACATAATTTATGCCTATAACCGCTTGAAGTAGTCATTAAAATTATTTATCCATAGAAAGTAAGATATATCTAACATAACTGGCGACCGTCAATTTTAGCAATGTGTGGGTTACCACAGTTTTCGCGCCGACGGTCGATGCCTTTCTTGTTGCTAATCTTCCTTCAACATAATATAGTATGTTAGTTAAGGAGTAGTAATAAGACGCTTCATTTATTCCATAATATAACGCTAGATATAACATTATATATATGACCCACATTATAAAATGGGGTGTAATTTTAGCTAGGAAATTCAAGATATATTAACTATATTATATACAAGCGAATGTTAGATAGGCTATTAAATTATTGTGTTTTTTTTATTTATTTATTTTAGTTTTGTTGTTTTTTATTATTAATCGTAAGTATATATCGTTAAGTCCCATATAACACCAATTTTTTGTATAGTCCTCGACTTATAACTAATATGATATGCTATATATATATTATAAATGACTCTTCTTGAATGCCTTAATGTATCAATTTCTTTTCTATCACACGTCACTGTGTTTAGAAATTGTATGACCTAATAAAAGAAAACAGATTTATTTAATACTAATTTGAATAATCATTTAAATTGATTTTTAATTGAATAAAAATTGCAATGATTAATTATAATTTAAGTGATGATTAATAGCTGTTTTAAATGATGATTCAATTATCACTGCGACTGTGGTCAAAAGTGGGACTGAAACTGTTTTTGTCTCTTTTGTTTTCTCTTAAGCGTAAGAGAGAGATGAACATAGATATGTCACCCTCATCCGTATTCGTTATGAGTCATGTCCGACAACACAGCAAAAACTGTTATTTCTGTATTTTCACTGATTTTAAGTGCATACAGTTTCTAACGCGAGAAGTGCCAAATAATTCTTTTTAATTTTTTATTTTTATGTGGACTTATCCGAGTTTCCCAAGTATAATGATAACACCAATAATCAATATAAGTGAATAATCCTATAAGGGCGATTCTAGGATATCTTACAACGTTGAATGCATTTACATAAAATATGCCATTTTCAAGCTTTTATTTATTATTATTTTTATATGACGTTACAAAACGCTTAACCTAAAAGTCAATAAATTAAAAATTAAGCTGCCTTGTTGATTATTTTACCGCCAAACTAAATAAAATTATGATTTTAATTTTATTTCAAAGCTTCAATGTCAATTTGCGATTTTGTTTTCACAAAGGAATGAAATACAATTTCAAATAAATGTTTAATTGAAACATGTTTTCAAAGACGACACAAAATTATTTATAAAGAAAAAACATGAATGTGTGACATTCTAAACATCTTAAATCTAAGAATGCATTCAAAGCTGTAGATGCATAGATTATTAGTTCGTTCAGTGTCATTTTATTTCGAAAGAGCTGTTTTTGGACGATCATAATAATAAATCATTTGAGAAAGCATTGCAGTTGCTAAATGTAACTCAATATATGTAATTAATTACTCATTTTCGAGAAATTTTACATGCCGACACTGGCTTTACCAAAGTACTTTGCTCGTTCAAATACAGCAATTTCATTCTTCGTAGTTGAAGCTAGATACTTTATGTGTTGTAGAATTTAATGATAAATTGTACCCATGACAAGTCGCATGCTTGAGATAAATTGTTTTTGTACACAAACTCTTAAAATATAATGATAAATATTTTTTGAAACATGTAAAACGGGTTTTCTATCCTCGTCTTTTAGACGTTTTTTTTTTCTTATTGTTTCTCTAACTTGAGTCTGCAAAGGAACCATTGGAGTTTTTTCTTATATTGAATGATGTTTTAATATACAAATTTGCGAAAAAAAAATCGTGACGCAAATAAAACTTAAAATTGTGATGTGATTATGGAAATAAAAGTTTGATAATGTTTAACGGAATATATAAAATTGCCGATTCAAGTTAGACAGTAGACTTTTCGATGTTTATCTATAAATGTCTGAATAAATGTGTCTAGTTGTTTTCAAACATTATTAGCAATATCTAATATTAATATGTGTTTGAAATAAAAATCGGAGAATGAAAGAATTATGATTTATCTTTAAAATTATTGTAGACTTTTTTGGATTTCGAACTTGTAGATTCTTTCGTTACATTTTGATGTTTCTTGTGAATGAGATTCGCTTGTGATTGAGTGTGATTTTTATTTCAAACACAAAAAAAAACAGCAATAATAACGCAATAGGTGTGTAGTAGATTTTTTCTTTTCGTAAACCGCTAGAACATTTTTAACGATAAATGAAATATTTATCATATTTTTTTGATTTCGGTGAAGAGTGAGATTTAGGAGTTGGAATCACATAAATGCACATCTTATTTTCCTAGTTTTCGACCGTCCATGGGTGTTGTCTTAGAATAGAACTTAAGTATTGTTTAAATTATTTTAATTTGCTCAATATTATATCTTCTAAACGCACACACGACTTTTTTATGTAAAAATTATTGAGCTTTTATTTCAATATGAATGTGATGATTCGAACTTAACGACCAGAAAGAGTTAGTGATTTTTATCTTCCCAATTTTTGTATCTACTAATCTACCCTTGCGACTTTATATATTTATATCATGAATGTGGTGTATTTAAGGTACATATATGCTATACACCTTTATACATAAACTGACGCAGTTCTTAATATTTCTCTTAACATATTTACATATACTATTTATCTATCTATTCGAGTCACTGGTTTTCCCGAACATATACTTATAATACACTTATTTACTATAAATACTTTAATTATTTGTGTTTATGACCAGTAAAAAAAAAAAAAAATAGTAGATAACAGTTCACGCGATAGTTATTATTTTTTTTTGTATTTAACGAAATAGTCCATGATTTGTGATTTTTTTATTATTATAGTGAGTTTGATCTAGGGTCTGAGGTCTGCTGGGAGGAGATCTTTCGCTGCCAACCATGGTCTCGGCCATGGTCGGCAGCGAAAGATGCTGGGAAGCAGTACAGACCTTCTGTGACGACATAATGTCACAGAAGGAAGCGGCTGAAAGGGTGAGGGAAGAAATAAGCCCTCACCAAACTAGACAGCGGAGGGTGGGCCGCAGGAGACAGGCGTACGAGCGCCACCTACCACCCTAATAGGTCGTTCGGGCAACGGGCATGGGAACCCGTTGCCTAAAGGACTATATCTCTGTAGGCGTATAAGTAATTAAAAGAGAGCCACAGCGACCTGACGTTGCTCCTCAAGAGGTGACCTGCAAAGGACTAGCGCTGTTGGGGCTGCGGAAGAGTTCGTCTGCGTACCTGTAGCCCCAGCAACAAGCGAAAAGGAGATTTTTGAAAAAAAAAAAAAAGGTCTGTATACACGTTCTTAGCGCTCTTGCATACTTTTTGTAGTTTGTGTCTTATATAAGTGTAATATAAGTAGGTCGACATGTCGGTGGCAAATGAAACCACGATAACTCGATAACACTCGAAAAATAAACACTAACTATTTAACAGTTGCTAAGGTTAAAGTAACTATGTATTGCTAAAACTTTATTTTAGTAACGTTACAAGTATATTTGGTTTGGATCAATACTCAGAGTAGAAATATACAGCTGCGTCAGTTTATTTCATTAGTTTATTTTTTATACCTACCCCCCCATTTGTTTATCGAATAATTTTAGTGAAAATTAGATTTTAATGAAAATAGTGTGTTAAGTATTTAAAATTAAGTATTTTTCGCTTGTCTGTTGTGTTGAGACTAAGTTGTGTTCACGTGTTTTCAAAAAAATGATCGTTTTTATCTTACACGGTTAAATGGCGTGTGGTGGAAAAAATATATTTTCTACGCAATAAAGCACTGGATGATAATAAATTTAAACATAATTATCTTCCACAGATGAAAATACCTACTTAATATAATGTAAAGCATAATAAACAATGAATAAAATAATATTTAGAATTTGCATTTCTACAAAAACAAACAAGGTTTGTTCAAATTAAAACTAACAATTTAGTAGAATTAAGTTTTAAGTAAAATTTTAGTAAAAATTTAATGCCTACTAAAATTTTAGTAAAAATTTTATGCCTACTAAAATTTTAGCGAATTAAATTTCATCTAATAATTTAGTATCATAATATGTCCTTGGGCGTAAAATAAGATGGAAATATATTTTTTCTACCACAACAAGATGTTATTGTTTTAATTTTAATGGAGAAAAACTGTTAAAAATTAGTTAAAAACCAGTTAACATAAAATGTACTCTGTACCTACCTATAGATATAAATAGTTAATACACATACATATGACATAGTATATAAGACGATGCGAAAATATAAAATAAACAGAAAATATAAGTCGTTTTATTTCACCCTTTCAATAATCCTGTAATATCTACACCAGTTTATAAATTAACGATTAAGTAGCAGAAGGATTATTACCCTTCGGTAGGGGTGCGAATAGCCTATGCCATTTCTGCCAAGCAGTGACGCATTCGCGTTACTGTATTCCGGTTTGAAAGGTGTGGTTGCCAGTGAAATTACAGGCACACGAGACATTCCATCAACACGTCTCAGTTACGGGCGCATAGGATGCGTCATGGGTCTTGTACCTAGTAGGAGAGGACCCAAGTCGCATCGGTTATGGGCAGAAGTTAACACTTAACACCAGGTGGGGCATCGGCTCGTTCCGTAACTGTATCACATAAAAAAGCATTCTTCCGTGTGAAGTCACTTGGTTCTCACCGCTTACCACTCTTTGAGATCACAGTCTTACCTTTATTTCCATAGAATTCATAAAGAAATGGCTTGGAAACGTCAATAATATTCAAAACATAAGGTCACACGTATTATCGCTAAGTTTGACGCCTGTTCAAACCATATCCGACCCTCCATGGAGGAACAGGCAGGAAACCCATAAAGGAGCATATCTACCGCCGAGCAGTGATGCATTTGGTTTACTGTGCTCCAGTTTGAAAGGTGAGGTTGCCGGTGAAATTTCCATCACGTGAGATATTCCTCCTTCTTAGAGAGACGAGAGTTTACCACAGGTGGGCCATTTGCTCGTTTCCTAACTTTATCATATAAAAAACAGTGCAGCTGTGACCGTGGAATCTTTAAAGTAGCCTTAAGACTTTAATTTATTAAGCTATACATTAAGCTAGCTGTAAGATTTCTTAAAAAAGTGTAAATATATATAACGGCAGTAATAGTATGAAATAAATAAAAGACAACATTTAAATAAAACTCTATATTAATATAATATAATAATAGATTGTGTCTATGAAACTTGCACACACCCAAAACCAAATTCACAGTTCCGCACAAAACATAAAGGAAGGAAGCATTTGTTTAACACGCTGAACATTTCTGACTTTATCACTAAAATAATATATCTATTAGATAAACTCATTACGTTTGTGAGGTATCGATTTCATCGCGTTGTTTTTCATCATCGTTTTCAGTCCCAGACAAAGTAAATTTTTATATTAAATTATAATTTTCCAAAAAAAATAAATAAGATTTTAGTAATAATTGATTTTACTTGTAGACGTTACTAAAAATATCACCTACAATTATTAATTATTTATTTATAGTTTCGTCCAATATCCAATTCATATGTGACAAAACGATATATATTATAATGATTGTTAATAAAAATAAATTAACAAAAAAAACTGTTCTATTTTGCTGATAACTTTTAAAAATAGAAAAGTTACTATATCTTCTTACTATAGTACTTCCATTCCTTAAATCGATTTAAAACGAAAAAACTGTAAATTTTCCAATTCATTTCATTTCTATATAAAAACTAGTCATAATTTAGTTAAAAGTACATAAATCATTTCACGTCCTATTTCGTTTTCGAGAATGTCAGTGAGTTCAAATCTTGAAAAACTATAATTAATTCAAAACACTATATAACGTTATATTTATGTGAAAGATTCGAACTCACTGCCCCGATAAACACAGGGGTCCGATTCCCGCATAATCTCCAACGCACACGAGATGCATCGCAGATATGATGGGCCCCCCCCTAAACATTACATAGTCCTATATTTCAGTACCTTAATAATTAAATAAGAACTTACAATTATTTACTATAGCAAACGATAAATTTCTTTGCATAATTTTCAAAAAAACGTGTATAATAATTAAAAACTAAATAAGGAATATTCGAGAGCATTCTTACATCTAATCGAGGAGGTATCTGGAAAAAAAGATTATATGCTTTTACCTCTGTGGTTTCTTAGTAGCTAATAACCATACGTTTCTGCATTTGTAAATTGGTAAATATATAAAAAAAATGATATTATTTCGTAATAATGTGTTTATGATCTTTTATATTTTTTGTGATATTTGGAATAATCCAAATTAATTATTTCCCATTACTCGTAATGATCTCGAATATTTCTCATAAACAATTACCAACAATCAGTGGTCGTTACGCCCAGGCCGTCGACCTCAAACGGGCCATAGTACATTCTCTCTTATACAATAAAAATATGGATTCCATTTAAACAAACCTAATAATAAGATTCATGTCGAACTCCCGTCTACCGTGTTCGACATTCATCTCGCCTTTGTTAGAATCGATCCATTTTGTTTTGATAAACTTTCGCAAACTAAATTTGGTACATACCCTAACAGTTTAACTAACTAATCTATACAAATAACTAACAATTAGTGAAATTGACTATCTGTCCCAAAAAATCATAATTCATTTTATTTTACACGTGTCAAATTATACGATCATAAAAAATTAATTTGATTAATAAATTGTATACTTATTTCGCTCTGTTCATATCAAATATGAATTACGTTAGTAAATTTAAGTCGACATAAATTTAAGTCGACATAAATTTAAGGCGACATAAATTTTTGTCGACATAAATTTAAGTCGACATAAATTTAAGGCGACATAAATTTTAGTCGACATAAATTTTGGTCGACATATATTTTAGTCGACTTATATTTTAGTTTAGCTTGACGCCGAGAGAAAGAAATCTCAGGCGTA
Organism: Chesias legatella; assembly: GCA_947359385.1. NCBI lineage: Eukaryota > Metazoa > Arthropoda > Insecta > Lepidoptera > Geometridae > Chesias > Chesias legatella. The sequence goes on from OX375792.1 coordinate 525,268, forward strand.
TATATTGGTCAAATTCACTGACAATTTATCTGTCGATTACACGGCCGTTTAGCCCATCTAGACAGTTTTACGACAAAATAATTCAATTCATTTTATGTACACAAAAAAAGATATGTAAATAAACTTATAAGCGTAATATAGCAAAAAAAAATGCCGATACAAATTTAGTAGAAAAAAATTCGGTAATTATAAAAAAAAATATTACTGTCTATAATTCATTTTTACTTATTTGTATAATGAAATTTAATATATTTTACTCAAACGCGAACAAAAATACTTCACTGTCATATGCTAGTTACCAATAATATATGTTTTTCTTTTAGTATTATGACTTGTTAATACGTCAAAATATGTGATCCCGCAGCGTAGCCCCGAATGGTTTCAACCGAAAGTTTTTATAGCAACCCGAAAATATATAAAATTTGTATAAAAACATTGAAAAAATCTTACATATATACCGCTACAGTGCAATATAATGTGGCTATATTAGACTTGGAATAGCTTTTCAATGCGAATTCTTTCACATTATTATTAAATATCTCCTCATCGAAGAGATAAAAATAATAGATTAGTTAAATTTTGTGTTTGTTTTTTATGAAATGTTTTATTCTGTAATCTTTACAACGTTCAAAACTCAGTTTCATCTCCACCCAGTAGCGTTTTTGTGACGTTCAAACAGCCAACCAACAAATATATAAAAAATAAATAAATAAAAAAAAATTAAAATTCAAATGGTATAGATTTTATCAATTTAGTGTTTATGTAAAATTCATTGTATAGTGGTGTGACCAGTGGGACTGACCCCGAGTTTCAATCCAGAGGTCGCAGGTTCAAACCCCGACTTGCACCAATGAGTACCGCTTGAGAGATTTATATGTGCAATACGTTCTCATAACGGTGAAGGAAACCATCGTTAAGGAACCATGTCCTATAAATTCGAAGACACGTGTCAAGTGAAAAAAGGAGCCTGTTTGGGGCGCTGTATTAGTATCAAACAGAGACGGGATTGTATGTAAGATGTATAAGGTTAGATAAAACCTATTTAAACAGTGCTTAAATGTGGTCCAATAATTTGGGTGGCTATTTACATGACTATGTTAATTCATAAATTAAAATAGAAAGTTAAAAATTTGTCATAATAATAACATAAAAAATAATTCATTGGAAAAAAAAACTGGTATTCAGTCAATTCTAGGATTTTTTTTCTTACTAAGTTCACGTTTTAAAGAGTCGTAGACCAAAGACTGATTTGTTTCAAAGTTTAGTTTTTATGTTGTACGAAATTAAATATCATAGAAAATCTTATTACAGTTTTACATATCCAAATTTGACGATGAAAGAACTAGACTTTTTCAAAATATCACATCAAATCTAACTCAAAAAACTTTAAAGTGCTCTAATGTAAAGTTACTGTATTGCAGATCCGCCTTTGTTACCTAATAAAACTTGTTTTTGATTTCAAATCAGGTATTCGGTGACAGTTTTTTCAAAATGTCAATATTAATATTGTATATTATTGAAATGCAAATTGAAATAAGTGATAAATGTTTTGTATCAAAACCGATAACAACAGACTAAAAAGCCTATTAAAAAACAAAAAAGAAACTTGTAAATCTAACAGATTTAGACTTTAAAGATATATCCAGAGTTTAGTGACACGTGTTTCACAATCTGACATACCGTTTCACAATGTTGACCAACGTTTTCACAATATTGACCTACGTTTTCACACTTTTGACATACGCTTTCACAATGTCGACATACGTTTTCACAATGTTGACATACGCTTTCAGTTTTGACGGTTTTCACAATTTTGACATACGTTTTCACAATGTTGACATACCTTTTCACAATTTTAACAGATGTTTCACAATTTGACAGACGTTTTAGACATACGCTATGATACCGCAGTGATGCTTGACTACCGACTAAATTCACGGCTTGAGACGTTTATAGTTGTCTAGGTGACTGTTGAGATGCTGCGCAAGTTGGTCCGCGCGCGCGAACGATGCCTGAAACAAGCACGTTTCAAATAAGTAGATAAATAGTTGAGAGACCTTGGTGGCCCAAGTCAAGTCAGCCCAAGGTGATTTAGGTAAAGTCAGAAATACTTTATTTCCAAAAATTCATTAAAAAAATTGCTTGGAAACGTCAATAATATTCAAAACATAAAATCACGCGTACTTATAGCTAAGTTTGACGCCTGTTCAAACCATACCCGATCCTCCATGGTAAGAACAGCAAAGAAACCCCTAAAGACTAACTTTTTCGCGAGCACGATCCTTGTAACAATAGAGTACTTACATTTAGTGACTACATAATATACTGAATTAAGATATTACAGGATGTTTCGTGTGTTATCGGCTGCAACACAAAATCGGAGCCCAGAGAACTCTATACTATACTGACTATTCATATGCTAATTTTTTTTTTTTTTTTTTTTTTTTTTTTTTTTTTTTTTTTTTTTTTTTTATTGGTTCACTAAACTGGACGATCACATCGTATTCATTAAAAATTCATGATGTTATAACACGCGAGAGTGAACGACCTTCTCGAAGCGAACACTACATGCAATTAAATTAATCATAACACCTGTAGTAGTACATACACTACTTTCTGAGCTGTTCTTAAACTTTATAAATTATATAAATTTTGTAATATTAATGGTTTTCCAAACATAATAATGGGTTGGTTACTTTGAAGTAAGATAGAAATGTTTAATGGAAGTGACCGATGCACTGAAAATATCCAAGACATGGCAAATGTCATTATATGATGAACACATGCGGTTTAAAGGTGAGCACTGACCATAGTTAGTGCGACTGAAGGCGAGGCTGAACGTTTTCATGTTGTGAAGACGGCTACACGGACGAGGAATGAATAATTCAATTTTTTCAAGTAGATCTGGACTGTCAATTTTTCCATCTATTAGTTTGTGCAAAAACACAACATCGGCAATATTTCGTCTGGTTTGCAGCGTAGGCATTTTAAAATGTAATAGCCTGGACTCGTAAGAGTTTAAATTGCGGCATAGGTTATTAGCATAGGAAAGGTGATACAGGAACTGTTTCTGGAGTCTTTCCAGGCGTTGGACATGTACAGCATAGGAAGGGTTCCAGACAGGACTGCAGTATTCCAAAATAGGTCTCACAAAACAATTGAAAAGAAGAATAGGAATATCGGGATCTTTGAAAAATTTGGTCTGACGTACTACAAAGCCTGACAGACGTGCACCTTTTTTAGCTATAACATCGAAATGATTACGGAAGTCTAGTTTGCTGTCCAACTCAACACCCAGGTCACGTATGCTCGCCACTTCACTTATTCTAACAGAATCGATATAATAATCAGCAGGTAATATATTTAATTTTCTCGAAAATTTTATATGAAAGCATTTAGATGTATTGAGCACCATTTTATTTCTAAAACACCAGTTGCTAATATGCTCTATATCTTTTTGTAGAGAGGATACGTCATCACGGCTGCGAATTACTTTGTATATTTTTAAATCGTCAGCAAAAATCTGGTAACTGGATGTTATATTTGCGCACATGTCATTAACAAACGCCAAAAAAACAGTGGTCCGAGGTGTGAGCCTTGGGGCACTCCAGAAGAGAGAGTCCTAGCCTTGGATTTGTAACCACGGATCATGACGAGCTGAGATCTGTTGCGAAGATATGATTCACACCATCTAAGTAAAGAGCCACAAATTCCTGCGTGTCCTAACTTTTGTATAAGTAAAGTGTGATCAACTACATCGAAAGCCTTAGAAAAGTCGGTGTAGATGGCATGCACTTCGCATTTATCCTCCAATGCATCAAGTATGTCACTAACGTAAGCTAAAATGTTCGTGGTCGTGGATCTTGCTGGTAAGAAGCCGTGTTGACGATCATTTAGCAGTGGTTTTAAGTGGTAGTAGATTCTTTCCTGGATCATTGATTCAAAAAGTTTTCCCATTGACGATAAAATTGAAATGGGTCTGTAATTTGCGATATCACATAGATCACCCTTTTTGTGAATAGGAGTGATGTGCGCTAGCTTCCATTTCAATGGGAAGGTTCCACATGAAAGAGACTTATTAAAAATGTAATGTAGTGGTTTGACCAAAAGGGTGGAACAAGTTTTTATAAAAATGGGGTGTATGGAGTCGGGACCAGGTCCCTTGTTGATATTGATGCGTTGGAGTGATCGCAGGATATCCTGTTCTGGGAGGTAGCATGAACCCATTGAAACATTAGATCGGATCTCGGGTTCTGAAAAATCTTGTGCTCTTGTTGACGGTTGACTGGGGGAGATTGAGTGAAAATATGCAGAGAAAAGATCGCAGATTTGTTGCCCACCTTGAACATTCTGAGCGTTAAGGAACATTTCATCAGGGATTTCACTACTGTTGGATCTTAATGATTTCACGAAAGTCCAGAAAAACTTGGGATCTTTTTTGATACTATTTTTTGCTACGGTCTTTAGTTTGTTTATGCATTCAATCAGCATCACGTCACAGCGACTGCGTAGTACTTTATACGATAAGTAATCCCTAGGGTTGGAATATTTTTTGTATCTACAGTGAATTTTTGCTTTTTCTTTTAGAGCCTTGAGTAAGGAACAACTGAACCAGATGGGGTAATTGTTAGTATTTTTACGACAAAAAGGTGTATGTTTCGCGATAATTGGAGTAATTATATTATAAAACAGATCTACGCTTTCATCAATTGTTTGATTCGTCTTGAATTGGTCACTCCAGTTCACTGATTGTAGTTCTTCTTTAATTTTTGAATAATTAGCTTTGTGAAAATTGAAATTTGATGTGTTAGTAACTTTTGGTGGTCTCTGCGGTTTAAGCTTGAACAATATATTCAAAGTAGGATGATGTGTATCTTCTTTGACAAGGGGATGCGCACAGTTTGTTACTTTGAAAATTTCTTTGTGATTAGTTATGACTAGATCAAGTGTACGGCCGTTTGCGTTTTTGATATTGTTTATTTGGAATAGGTCATTGAAAGAAAGTACATCGGTTAATATGCTCTCTATTTGATTCGAGGAGCTCATGGGAAGAAGAGATAGTTTACTTGTGTCCCATTGCCACTCTAAACTCGGAAGATTGAAATCACCTACCAGCAAAATTATAGAGCTTTTTGGCATTTTATGTTGAATTACGTCAGTGATGTTTGATAAAAGATTCTCAAGACCACTGAATGTTACTGGCGGAGGGAGGTATAAAGTGCAAATGCATAACGGAACCACTGAGTTGCCCTGACTCAATTTCACAACAACCCAGAGGTCCTCGCCTTTTGTCTCCCATTTTTGTTTACGTACCGGTTCGTGCTTTTTTAGGACTGCGACAAGAACTCCACCGCCTTCACTTTTTTTAGAAGAAGTAGAACAACGATCGCGCCTAAAAATCATGTATCTGCTATCAAGAAGTTCATGGTCAAAGATAGAGTCGTTCAGCCACGTCTCAGTTAAAATTATTATGTCCAACTCATTTTTCAGTGCATTGGTTAGTATCGTTTCGGTTTTGGTCCTGAGACCTCTGACATTTTGGTAAAGTATGTTGAGGTTAGTGCATTTAATAATAGGATTATACAATGATACCATGAAATTAACTTAAAGTGACTTAAGAGTGTCAAGGTCTTTGAGCACGAAGCTTTTCGAGTTAAAGTCTTTTCTCATAAATATACGGCCGTTCCGCACCCACACAAACTGTATATTCTTGACTTTAGCGGCTTTGCGGGCAGCTGCATGGAGTTGCTTGTTTGCGGGAGACAGATGCTCATTGATGTACACCGGTTTCTTTTCGCCAGCAAGGCCTACGTGCGAAGAATTCAGTTTTTCACTCGGGTGGACCCTGTTAAAAGTCTTTGTAGCAGCCAGAATCTTGTCCCTCACCAATGGACTAGAGAGTTTTACCACGATCGAGCGAGGCCTGCTGGACTCCTGGTTAATTTTGGCAACGCGATGGTAGTTTAAGAGCTCGTGTTCTGATAAGGGATATCCCACTGTAGTTGCAAGTTGGTGAACAATCGTTTTTAGATTTTCTGAATTATGTTCTGGGACACACTGTATTTCGAGGTTGCAATTTCTAGACTGTTGCTCAAATTGATTTAACCTATCGCTCAAGTCCACTGTTTGTGTTCGCAGAATGGTATTTTCGGTTTCTAAGTCACTGAGTTTCTTGGTTTTTATATCTAAGTCTTCTTTTAGCTGATCGTACTTTGCAGACATAAATTTAACACTATCGGTGAGTTCCTGTATTCTGCTGCAGGTGTTGAAACTCTCCGCCGAGAAATCACGCCTTATATCTTTGAGAAGTCGAGATAGTGACTCTTCAAGCTTACGATCTATATATTTCTTTAAGTCCTCGTTGCTACTATCCGAAGCTGGAGAGTCAATATTACGGACGTTGGGTTGGGAAAGGGTCTCACCCCGCTTGTCCACAGTCCGGCACTCCAAACACTTCCAAGTCAATTTGTAAGCTTTTGACTCCTTAGCAAAATTTTCGGCAGGAACGCCCAAACACTGGTAGTGATAGGTAGCGCTGCACTTGGAGCAAGATTTCAAGTCGCCCGATTTAATTTGTTTGGCGCATTTACTACAAGTATTCATTTTGCAGAGCTCCAACTAAATGGGCAAATACTTGGGCGATGGCAACACTTTATTGCAATTCCAACTAACTGGGCAAAATTTTGGGGGTTGGCAACACTTTATTCCTTGTCAAACTGAATTTTGATGCTGTCAATCGAGTTTCACGGGTAGGCCAATATCTCAGAATCGAATTTGAAGATGAAACTCATGTTATACGTCACGGCCGTGCGTTTTCGGCAGCGCGATTCAGGCTAAACAACAGCAACGCCATCTAGTTATACGGGTGTCAAATAAATTTCGTCAGCGCGATTCAGGCTAAACAACAGTAGCACCATCTAGTAATACGGGCGAAATAAATGTTTTATATTACCTTGCAGACGACGCACCGGTAGAGCTGCTTCGCGTGATTCTGCAGGTGCCTCGTCAGCGAGTGTACGTGCGTGAACCGCTTGCCGCAGTGCGCGCACGCGTGCGCCCCCCCCGGGGGGGAGTGCGCCCCGGCCCTGGCCCCGGCCCCCGCCCCCGCCCCCGCGCCGTGCAGCGCCGCTCGGTGCCGCCTCAGGTGCTCGTAGTCCGGGAACTCGGCGGCGCACTGCGAGCACCGGCCGCTGCGCTCGTCCCGCGTGTGCGCGTCCGCGTGCGCGGCCAGCTCCGCCTCGCGCTCGAACCGCCGCGCGCACACCGCGCAACGGTACGTCATAGCGCCGCGGTGCGACACAGATCTACAACCAAACGTATATTCTTTTAGTTGTTATTTTGATTTAAAGTTGTTATTTTGATAAAAAATAACAAACAATATACAAGATCCCATTCGACTGGCCTCGCAGCTCAATTGGTTAGTAACACTGCCTTCTGAGCTGTACGTCGTGGAGCAAAAAAGTCGTAAGACCAAAAAAAATCGCCCGTAATAAATGGTTAGTATAAGGTACACTAAATAAAAATCCTGCATTAAACAAAAAGGATCTAATTGAAGAATAACACATAACTCGTTATGGGATATGATATGGGATCATAAAAACATAAGAATCCCACATATAATCTAAAAATCCCGTAATAGTGGTACATATCGCATCCAAAATGTAAAACCGGCCAATTTACAAAACGGCTATCCAATTTACAAAACGGCTATCCACTTTACAAAACGGCTATCCACTTTACAAAACGGCTATCCGCTTTACAAAACGGCTATCCGTTTTCCAAGCGGACTGCTAACGTAGTGACATACTTGTGCGTCAGCAGTTTCTCCCTGCGCGGAAAGGTCTCGTTGCATATGTCGCACTCGTATCTGTCGGAGGAGCGGGCGCGGGTTCGACTCCCGCCGCCGCCGCCGCGGCTCTGGTGGCTGCGACGGTGTATCCTGAAAACAAACAGAGATTAAGATGATTACTGCGGTTGGCCTCACAGCTCAGTTGGGGGTAACTTTGATTTCTGCACTGCAGGTCGCGGGCTCGTTCCCGCCCAGGATCAACACTTGTGTGTGAAAGATAGAGCATAGATGTTCCTTATATTTTTCGGTGTTGATAACTTATAACCAGTATATAAACTAGTATTCTATAAATTATCTTTCGTCTATCTAAAGTTTTCATAGTACAAGCTATTATGGTGGGTTTCATGGTATGTATGGCGCGACTTTCTATTAAGAACTCTCTGTTTATTCATTTACTAGCTGTTGCCCGCGACTTCGTCCGCGTGGAATTCGGTTTTATCGCGCACCCCTATTTCACCCCTCGGAAAAGTAGCCTAAGTTACTCCTTGTTACATCAGCTATCTGCCAGTGAAGGTCTCGTCAAAATCGGTCCAGCCGTTTCAGAGATTAGCCGGAACAAACAGACAGACAGAAATTGTAAAAAATGTTGTTTTGGTATATGTACCGTGTATACATCCATATGCACTTAGTAAAAAGCAGTTATTTTAATATTACAAACAGACACTCGAATTTTATTTATTTGTATAGATAAAGAAGTGTTACTATTGCTACCACCCATAATCACATATTGACATAACATAAATAGCTCGTTAGTTCAAATGAATCAAAGTAATTATGAACAACGCCAGACAGAATATTGGATTCCAAATCTACCCTCCAGAGATGTACGATACATTATTTATTGTAGCATTTGTAAAATGTGGATTGGAGTAATTTACTTTAGACTTTCTACAATTGCTCAACATATTTTTGATAAAAAAGGACTCCATATAGGCACTGCATATTCAAATCTAACCAGGGTTTAGTACAAATATAGATAAGTTGAGGGTAGTTTGACAATTGAGATGTTATCTAAAGGAATATTGCATATGCGATAATTAAATTAAACTAGTTTTTTTTGTAAAACGAATACAGTTCAATTTCGGGATGCACAAATTCAGTTTATTTTTAACACAATCAGGCCGTCAGGTTATCCAAATATTCCTGAAATGACCAACAGTCTTCTACAGTATACCTACTTTTGTATGCTTTTTAGTCATATGCATATGATGAACAAGAGTGGTCCCAAGATGGATCCCTGTGGGACTCCTTATGAAAGTATATCCTGATACTACTGGACTGATAGCCAATAAAACAACTTTTTGGGTTCGACTGTGTTTATATGAGAACCAACGCAAGAAATCACCACGAATGCCATTAAGCGCAATCTTGTTTCTTCGAAATCTCTCAGTCAACCATGTCAAAAGCTTTCGACAGATGTCGCCACTGTACTCACTTGAGCGTGACCCGGGTGGAGTACCATTTCCTGCATATGTGGCACTGGTAGCTCTTGTCCGGGGACTCGTTCTCCGACTCGGAGATCTCGTCGTGCGAGGTGGCGCCACCGACCCGAGCGCCCGCGCCCGCGCGCTCCGGGTCCTCCGACTCGGAGCCCGACGAGCCGGCCTCCGCCCCCACCCCCGCACCGCCCCACACCGCGTACGAACTGCAACACACGTACAATCGTTTATAGACAGTAATTGGACAAAGAATACACGTGTCAAATGCACGAAAGGAGCCTCTCTGAGGCGCACTTATAATCTTTTCACGACCCTGGCTCGAAAGAACCAGTGACTCGAATAAATAGATTTGATCTTTTTACAAAACAGCTTAATTTACTTAGCGTTATGTTTACATCAAATGTGTACGATAAGACGGACACTCTTATCGTATATATTTATCACCTAATAATTAATTATCGACTGATCCTACTATCGTGACAATAATTAAATACATTAATGGAAAAAAAAATTACAACTACCCTCCGCGCTTGTTAAAAAAACTGTGTTGCAGCAGTGTAGCTTCACCATTCGCATGAGATGAGACGAATAATGGTGGAAAATTGACACAGCGCCATCTAGCCCCAAACTAACCATAACTTATACTGTGGTTACACTTTATACTTGCAATGTTTATATGTTTGTTTATTGAATAGTTCCCTCCAAGCGATTGAGCTTGTAGTCAACTTCCATGACAATTCTACAATGTGGTACCGTGGAGGTCTCATGATGGTGTCATGGTGGGCAAGAACCGGAAACCCCCACCTTTCAAATCGGAACAGTAACGAGCCACTGCTTGGCAGCAGAAATGGGCATGGTGGCAGTACTTCCCCGGACGAACTTGGCGTGAGTTCTACTGCTGCTAAGCGTGTGGCGGCGTCCATTAGGGTGTGTGCGCGCGGTGTGACCGTACCTGTTGATGTGGTCGGGAGGGCGCGAGGCCGCCTCGCCGTCCGACTCCGAGTCTGAACTTCCCGAGGAGTCGGAACTGCTCGACGATGATGATGAAGAGGACCCTGAACTAGAACTGCCTGTTGAAGGAAATCTGAATATAATATTGGTGGACATTGTCACACAGCGCCATCTAGCCCCAATGTAAGCTAAGCATAGCTTGTATCATGGGAACCAGACAACTGATATACATACTTATATAGTTTTTTTGTAAATACATATAACACCCAGACACAGAACAAACACCAAATGTTCGCCACACAAATATTTGTCCTCGGTGGGAATCGAACCCACGACCTACAGCGCAGATGACACGGTCATTACCAACTGAGCTGTCAGTGTATATTATATACAGTTGATTTCTAACTTGCCTCAAAGCTCAGTTGTTAATTAGCTATGCCTTGTGCGATGTAGTGTAGGCAGTGGGTTCGAATCCTAGCTCAGATTCAAAAAATAATAATCGTTTATTTTTCAGACAAAGTAATACTTAAAATGTTAGTGACAGCTTTATAACTATGTTAAATGTTTAGATTACAGTTTTAGATTATGAAAGCTTGTTTTCAAAATGATATCATATGACCCTACCGGAACCTGAACTGGTGCTCTCCGAGTCTGAATTCGAGCTGTCTTCCAACTTCTCAACCCTGTTATCCAACCCCCTGCTCGAACCACCTGGAAACACAAACACACATCACCATACATACATACATTACTAGCTACGCCCCGCGGCATTGCCCGCGGTGACAGAGAAATCGGTTTTACGTGCGGCTATAGATGTTTCACATCAAAAAGACTTTTCCAAATTCTCTCTATATAACGATAACTCTTCATAACGTTCAATGGGCGTATCGTTATATAGAGTTGGCACTGTTATACCGCACTGACCTTCCCCCCGGGCCGGCGTTATATTTCCGTCAGCGCTGCGGTGTCCGTCACTCGGCGGCTTCTTGAAATTGTGCATCAAATGAGTTCCGTACATGTCGTCCTGTATAAATAAATAAATTAAATAAAATAAATATTGATGGACATTGTCACACAGCGCCATCTTTTGTAGCAACCGTGCCTCCTGCACCTCTTAGCGTAGAGACCGGCCGTGGTTACGCATATTTTTAAGTATTTAACGTGTGCAATAATAAATTTTCATTCATCCTTTCATCCTTTTTCGATTATGATTTGATGTATTCTCTTTTTCTCTCTCTCTCTAGCTCACACACTCACTCTCTTTCACTATATCTCTCTCAAACTCACTCTCACGCTCTGGTGAGTGAGAAAAATCTTACTCCCCCTCTCTCTCACTCACACACTATCTCTCTCTGTGTCTCAGTCTCTCTCACTCTCTTTCACGGTGTTTTTCTCTCTCAAACTCACTCTCACACTATCACTCAGAGATCTGAGAGGTATTTAACTCATTCTTTCTCGCTCTCACTCACTTTCTTTCACTATATCTCTCTCGCTCTCACTCTGTCTCACTCTCACTCTCTCACACACACACACACTCTCCCTCTGTCACTCCCTCTCACACACTCACTCTCTCTGTCACACACACACACACTCTCTCTTGCACACACACTCTCTCTCTCTCTCTCTCTCACACACACACACTCTGTCACTCCCTCTCTCTCTCTGTGTGTATAACAGCATGCAATCTCTCACCTTGTCAATGTTGGCGTACTTCTCGTGTATGTGTCTCAGCGCGCGCAAGTTCTCGTCCAAACTGAGCGAGTCGGACGCGGCGCCCGGGGACCCTGACAACACACATATGTACAGTAACGGGACCCTTTGTTAGGGGAACACATCGCCGTACATACTTAGACAAAATCGGTGACATTTTATCAAAGATATGTATTTTTTTAATAATATCGATGTTTTTTTTTTTTTTTTATGATACTACTTGGTTCTTTTTTATTTGATTTTTTTTCCGAATGCCTTATAGTTCTGCTAAGACCCATTTCAAGGTTATCCAAATATTACCGGACACCCTGTATATATAAATAATATATAATTGTAATAAGTTGTTACAAATAAACGTTATTTTCTTTCTTTCTTTCTTTTCTAATATAAATACACACCTAAATCTGGTTCTTCGTCGCTGTCCAACGAAATGGGTTCGTTGTTCAACGGCATAAGATTACTTCGGACGCGAATCTCTGAAAGTATTAAAACAATATTACTAAAAACAGCGCCATCTAGTTTCAAACTCAGCAAATCTTTTAAATTAGACAATTGACAGAATACTTGAAATACTTTATTTAATAAACACATTAACACCGTTACACAGAACGTACTGACCCCGAGTTTCAATCCGGAGGTCACAGGTTCAAATCCCGACGTGCACCTATGAGTTTGTCGCTTGAAAGATCTATGTGCGCAATACCACGTTCTCGAAACGGTGAAGGAAAACATCGTGAGGTAACCGACATGTCCTAGAACTTATTCGAAGACATGTGTCGAGTGCAGGAAAGGAGCCTCTTTGAGGCGCACTTACAATCCTTTCACCACACTGGTTCGACAGAACCGGTGACTCAAATAGTATAAATAGAAAAACATGATAGGCGTAACAAATGCGTGATTTTATGTATGTATACCTATACAAATAAATAAAATTGGAGTGTCTGTTTGTAATATTAAAAGATCCGCTTTTTACTAAGTGCATATGGATGTATACACGGTACATATACCAAAACAACATTTTTTTACAATTTTTGTCTGTCTGTCTGTTCCGGCTAATCTCTGAAATGGCTGGACCGATTCTGACGGGACTTTCACTGGCAGATAGCTGATGTAACAAGGAGTAACTTAGGCTACTTTTCCGACGGGGTAAAATAGGGGTGCGCGATCAAACCGAATTCCAAGCGGACGAAGTCGCGGACAACAGCTAGTGATAGTTATAAAGTCAAAGTCAAAGTCAAAAACTTTATTTCCATAGAATTCATAAAGAAATGGCTTGGAAACGTCAATATTCAAAATATAAGGTCACGCGTACTTATCGCTAAGTTTGACGCGTGTTCAAACCCTATCCGACCCACTGTGGGGAAGAACAGGCAAGAAACCCCTAATATAATAGAATAGTAATATATATAATAGTTTACTTACTTCCAGGTTCCGGTTGTCTGTTGGAATTCATCTGATCTTTCCTTGGGCGACCTCTCTTCCCCTTAACTCTATCCACAGTAGAGTTCTGAAACATTATTCATTATTTCGATTGGCCTCACAGCTCAGTTGGTACCTCTGCCTTCTGCGCTGTAGGTCGTGGGTTCGATTCCCAGGACAAACATTTGTTTGACGAGCGTTTGTTCTGTGTCTGAGTGTTGATATGTATTTACAAAAAAAAAGTATGAATATCAGTTGTCTGGTTTCCATGATACAAGCTATGCTTAGCTTACTTTGGGGCTAGATGGCGCTGTGTGACAATGTCCACCAATATAAAAAAAATACCATATATTTTAATTTAAAAAAATCCTAAGGACTCATTCGGTATATCAAGGTATAATATAGCTTTTAATAAGTGTAAAAATTTTCATAATCAAATCCAAAATAAGTAGTTTCAGAAATAAATTCCTACATACAAACTTTACTTAATAATATTAACTATAGATATTTATTGAAATATTGGCTTTAATTCATCAGTCAATTTAAGGATATATTTTATTTCTAAATATCTTAGAATATCAATATATATTAATATAACTAAGTTTCTTGATCAAAAAGATTTAAAAGATTGCTTTTCATAAATAAAAAATGTTATTCAAACTCATATCGAAAATTAAACTGATTTAGTAAAGAAAATGAATTAAAAATAAAAGTATCACAACCACCGAAGAAAGGAAATAAAATTTCAAAAATAAAAACGCCCACAACGCCCTTAAAAAAAAAAAAATTTCGTGCTTTGCCTCCGAAATCGAACCCGCGACCTCCGATCACACTTACACCGTCGTTCTTCTTCGCGCTCGGCGTTCGCTTGGTGTATTTGCGCTTCACCCGGGGTGTCGTGTCCCCCGTGGAGGAAGACGCACCAGAATCTATAAAAACGATAACCAATCAAATCAAGGAGTGTGTGTTCGATTCCCACCCGAGACAAAAATTTTTGTGACGAACACAGATGTCTGTTCTGTGTCTGATTACTAGCTGCGGTATTCCCCGCGGTGAGTAAGTAATCCCACGGGAACACTGCACTTTTCCGGGATCAAAGTAGCCTATGTGTTAATCCAGGATATAAGCTATCTTGATACCAAATTTCATCCAAATCCATTCTGCCGTTTGAGCGTGAAAGAGTAACAAACATACAAATAGGTATATGATATATAATAATAATAATAATATTTCCCGAAGATAAGACGACCAAATTAAATCAAGGAGAGAGATAATTGAATAAGCCTTTGGTGGAATATCTCATGTGCCTGTAATTTCATCGGCAACCCCCACCTTACAAACGGGAACACAGTAACGCGAATGCATCACTGCTTAGCATCAAAAATGGGTATGGCGGCAGTACTCCCCCGGACGTACTTAGCATAAGTTCTACTGCTACTATACTTATTTCTACTACTACAGCTTGTAAAGAAGTGGCAAATAGCGCCTAAAGCCAGGGGTAAAGCCCCCCCTTTTAAGCCCCCCTAATTAACAAATAATTAATTATAATATAACAACATGCATAATAATATTAATAAGTAATAAAACGTTTTATTAAAATTACTTATTATTATTTAATTTACATGCTGAAAGAAATGTAATGGAAACATGCGCGGACTTATGGCAACACTAGAACTAAATAACGTCTTTTTAAGCTTCGATTTCACTAATTAAATACATTTTTAAAAAGCGTAGCAATTTTTATTTATGAAAAAAAAAAACTATAAATATTTTAGGTTTTTCCTCCCCCCGTTATCAAAAAAGAGTACCTGAAATCAAAATTTCGACTATCATGCTATACCTTACCATCGAAATTGGTTTATCACTCATAAGGGTGTCACCACACGATCAGTCGACGTCAAACAATAGATCAAGCAAAGCGTTTTTTTTATATGTAACTAAACGCAGTACGAATAAATTACTACATTGGTGACAAAAATAGGTTGTAAGTTAAATTTGGCACGAGTTCTATCGCTAGCAAAACAAAATTATAATATTACTGCCGTCCTTTAACTAGAAAGCCGTTAACCCGCAAAAGGACAATTTAGACTTTTTAATAGGAAGCGATACAGTTCAAAATTCTCCATCTTTCTGTCTAAGAAACATTTGTAAATTATAATTAGTTCAGGATACATTTTTATTTTTTGTTTTTGTTTATTTTTTTATTTTATATTTTTTTATTTTATATTGATTTATTTTATTTTTATTTTATATTGTTTCATTTTGATTAATTTTGTATTTTAAAACTAACCATTCAATTAATTGTACTACTAACCTCATATGGACAAAAATAGTCTGAAATAAATGCTGATAATTATTATTATTATTATATAAACAAAATTGTAGGTCGTCAAGTGACGGATTTAAAAGGAATTAAAAAGAGTTCTCTGAACATATACCAAAAACAACAATTTGGGCTTAACGGCCTTTTAGTTAAAGAACGGCAGATTAGTGGACGATGCCATCTAGTCCCAAACTAAACATAGCTTGCACTGTGGGAACCAGACAACTGATACAATACATATATACTTTTTGTAAATAGATATAATATACAGGGTGTGGCGTAATGAGTGGATAATAGGGTACCTGCGGGTAGGGGCCATTGTGGCGGTTCAGAAAAATATTTGTTATGTTCAGTAAAAGTGCCTCGGTTTTCGAGATATTCGACATTTTCGAAATTTAAGAAATATTTCACCCTTCGTCACTATTTTTGGCGCCCAGACTGCAAATGAAATTTTTTTTTCTATCTGTTTTTTGGATAGTATTCTTGGATAGATGTGCTATCGAATGGAAACTATTATTTTTATAACACAAGCACAGTTATGTTTTTAAAATAAGATTTCACTAAAATTTTACTTGCTTTCGTTTGTTTTCCTGACCTTTACCCTTCTGTGGTGTAAAAAAAATGTATGGTCACTTGAATGCCAACGTTTAAAAAAATTAGCCTTTTTCATCGAGATTCCGAAATGGTATATTACATGGTATTTCCACAAGTTCCAAATAGTGACGAAGGGTGAAATATTTCTTAAATTTCGAAAATGTCGAATATCTCGAAAACCGAGGCACTTTTACTGAGCATAACAAATATTTTTCTGAACCGCCACAATGGCCCCTACCCGCAGGTACCCTATTATCCACTCATTACGCCACACCCTGTATATCAAATAAATCGACCAAAAACAAATTAAACCAATAACATTGGATAAGGTAAATTACACTAGCGCCATCTATCTCCAGTTACAACCCCATTTAGACTTCTATTCGAGTCACTGGTTCTCTCTAACCAGTGTGGTGAAAGGATTTAAGTGCGCCTCAAACAGGCTCCTTTCACTCGACACATGTCTTCGAAGTTGACATGTCGGTTACCTCCCGACGTTTTCCTTCACCGTTTTGAGAACGCGATATTGCGCACACAAATAATTCAATCGAAAAACTTCACGTGCACGTCGGGAAACGAACCGGCGACCAACGAATTGTAATTTTAAAGACTACCATGCACTCAAATACTACGGTGTTACCCACAATTTGAATGTTACCTCTCTTCCTAACTCTCGTTATTCTAGAATTTCTCCTGATCAACACTTTCTTATCGCCAATTTTTCTCGTAGCAATTTTTACCGGCATTTTTCCCGGTTTTTGGGGTAATTTCCGGATTATTTTGCCGGCTGGCAACATTTTGGCGGCGCGCGGCTGGGGCCGCTTCGCCGACGGATTTACTTTGGCCATGGGTCTCGCTAAAGCGGTGGAAAAGCTGGTTATGTGGTGTTAAGTAGCGGTTATAATATCCACACGAATGCATCACTATAATAATAAAGTTTTTGACTTTGACTTTGACTTTGACTTGACGTTTCCAAGCCATTTCTTTATGAATTATATGGAAATAAAAGTTTTGACTTTCGACTTTGAAATCAAATTTATTCTCTCTCATAAAACAGGTATACAAAGAAAGTATATCTAATATGTCAAAAAATTTTTAGATGTCTATGGTTTTAGATGTCCAATAATAATAATATTGGTGGACATTGTCACACAGCGCCATCTAGCCCCAAAGTAAGCTAAGCATAGCTTGTATCATGGCAACCAGACAACTGATATAGTTTTTTGTAAATACATATTAAAAGCCAGACAGAACAAACATCTACGTTCTTCGCACAAATGTTTGTCCTATATGGGAATCGAACCAACGACCTACAGCGCACAAAGCAGGGTTACTATAAATACGACTTTTTTGGGAATAGTCGCACCCATTGCTGGAATCTCGCGAGAAAAGCGCAATAGTTTTAAATTTAGTTTTTGCCAAACGAAATGGGATCTTATATAGGGTAAAAATCCCAAAGTTAATAATATTAGATTTATTATTAGTCCCAGATAAAATTTGAATAAATATTAAAGTGATGAATTCGTGCCAATAATAATAATAATAATGCATCGTAGCAATCTCCGAGGTGTCAATCAATTATACCAAATCAATAATATTGTAATTCGAACAAAACAAAAATTAAATTAACAAAAACATAATTTTATTTATGGCTTAAAACAATATTTCGCTTTAAAAAAAATGGCGAAATATTGTAAATATTTATTGTGACACATAATAAAAATTCAAATAACAAATAAATATATGTATTATGTATCAAAAAAATAAATGAACAGACAAAAGAATATATTTACCTTGCAGTGGAACAAATTAATTAGGTTTTTTGGAGTTATTAATTACTCTAAATAAATCATTTAATAAATTTAAAGACATCTCGAAAAATGCAACATGTATACAGGGTGTCCGGTAATGAATGGATAACCTTAAAATGGGTCTTAGTAGCTTAGTAGAACTATTGGGAATTCGGAAAAAAATATCTAATAAAAAAAAACGAGTAGTATCAAAGATATGTATTTTTTTAATAATATAGTTTTTATTGTTTTATTTGTTTTGTTTTGTTTTTTTTTATATACTACTTGGGTTTTTTTTATTTGATATTTTTTTCCGAATGCCCAATAGCTCTAATAAGACCCATTTCAAGGTTATCCATTCATTACCGGACACCCTGTATATCATGAATGTAAGGTTAACACACATACAATCACTATAGTGTTAATATCAAACAAGTGTTAGGTGACGTGAAAGTGAAGAGGCCCGCATAGCCCAGCTGATGGCCCACCTGGTGATGAGTGGCAACCAACATAACAAGCAATATATCCCCTACTTAGGTAAAACCAGACCCAAGTAGCGTCGAACGCGCCCGTAACCCTGAGACGTCAAGGTGGAATGTCTCATGTGCCTGTAATTTCACCGGCAACTATACATTTCGCCGCTTTGAAATAATAATAATAATAATCTTTTCGAGAAATAAAAAGATTATTACTATTATTATTTATTTATTTCAAAAGGTGCGGTTGTATCTGTAAGTTTCTTATACTGATTTTCAGTGAATTTAATTAATTTTCTAAGACATATGAGATAAAATCAAAAACCGTTCTTTACGTATTTAAAAAAATAAATGTCTTAAAGGAATTCAAAGAAACGAACAAATTATCCACACCAGGGTGTTGCGTTATTTACAAAATATTACAAAATTAAGGACACCTTTTATAAGGCAACCCGAAAATCAGCTCGGTGCTATGAAATAACCACATCCCCTTCGTCTGACGTGTCGATGCTACACGCAAACAAATCCAGCGTTTAATGTATGTCTAGCCAGTTTAATCCAGATTTTAATGAATTTGCACCCAGTCAAATCCAGGTCTAAATGGATCTAAAACGAATCTAATTCAGGTCTATAGGGGTTTGCATTCAATATGATCCAGGTGTAAAGGATTTGGATTCAATATGAGCCAGGTCTAAAGGGATTTGGATTCAATCTGATCCAGAGGTATTTGGATTCAATAGATTTTTAGATTTAGATCTTTTATTTTACCATTTCGTTATATTACATAACTTAGGCTAGTCAGATATACAATATGATAAAGGTCTAAAGGGATTTGCATTCAATATGATCCAGGTCTAAAGGGATTTGGATTCAATCTTATCCAGGTGAAAAGGAATTTGGATTCAATATGATCCAGGTCTAAAGGGATTTGGATGCAATCTGATCCAGGTCTAAAGGGATTTGAATTCAATCAGATCCAGATCTAAAGGGATTTGCATTCAATCTGATCTAGGTCTAAAGGGATTTGCATTCAATCTGATCCAGGTCTGGGATTTGCATTTAATCTTATCCAAGTCTTAATGGATTTGCACTGAAGCAACGATAGAGACAGACAGATGTATATATTTCTCGGGCACAAACAAACTTCGACACAAAAAGCCGTCCAAAACCGGATGTTATGTATGATAATTATAAGTAAATAATTAAAAAAAACTTACCAGCAGTTGAACGACGCTTATATTCTCTCTTCGCTTTACGCTCAAGAGCTTCTGCGGACAAAAAGATAATATTTAAAAACAAATTCGAATGCAAAAAGTCGCTTCCGACGAGATTTGAACGTGGGACGTCGGGTATGAAAGGCACAGGAAGTCGAATCTGACTAAACCAATTTTAGTTTCACGCATTTCATTTCTCTTCAGTAGAGAAAAGAGACAGTCAATGCATTTTACAAAGGTTAAACTTAATTAAATGATTTGCTTCTGGTTGCCATGATTCTGTCGTTTTTTAGCGTGTCGTCATAGACAATATTATAAAGGACTAAACCTTTTATAATATTGTCTACGGAATATCAAATTTGACAGATTTTTATCCATCGGTTGAGCGTTCGGTGAACAAAAAATTAGTTTAGTGACGACCAAAGGCCGGCCAAGTTTCAATATGTTACAAGTGACGCACTGAGCCGATGGCCCACCCGATTTTAAGCATCAGCCCCTGTCTGTAACAACATCAATACGACTTAGATCCTCAAAAGCTCATTCAGTTTCAATCTCTATATATTTATAGCAAGTTTTATAAAATGCCCAATCTCAATGGCGGAGTGACAGGATGAGCAAACGCTCAACTTCAATCAAATCGCTCAACTTCAATCAAAACGCTCATCTTCAATCAAAACGCTCTTAAGCTGAGCTGAACTGAAAAAAATACCTTCTCGCGATAACTAACAAGAATGGATGTAAATGTGATAAATAAATAAATGAATGAAAAATAAAACGTAGGGCGAGTGAACTATATAACATCAAGAAATCTCATTTAGGTTAGTCAAAAAAGCTTTTTTTTCTGTTAATATATAGAAAAAATATAAAAATATGTTATTTTTAATTAAAAACATTCCTATATTTGTATTAGATAGTGGCAATAATTTAAAATGAAAACTAAAGTTATACATTGCAAGCAATGTTCGTACAATATGTACACACTGCATTTGGAGTACGCAATGGATTAAGTTTCAATACAGTTAGTAGAACGAATACCGCGGTTAGGCAATTTGCTTCTATATTTACATACATATATGTCAAGCGGTAATATTTTTATGTTAATAATTTATGCAACTAGCAAGATGGCCCACCTATTCTATCGAGTCACTGGTTCTGTCGAACCAGTGTTGTGAAAGGATTGTAAGTGCGCCTCAAAGAGGCTCCTTTCGTGCACTTGACACATGTCTACAAGATCTAGGACATATCGGTTTCCTCACGATGTTTTCCTTCACCGTTTTGAAAACGTGGTTATTTTTGCAAAGTTAGTTTGACAATACATGTAGTTTGGGGCTAGATGGCGCTGTGTGAAATGTCCACCAATATTTATTTATTTCCGAAGCGTATATTGTATATGTATTTGTCCGGATTCATGCTTTACACACCAGCCACATTCCCGTTACAAGCTAAAGTTACACACCCGTTACTAGAGATGAAACGGATATCCGGTAACTATCCGGTATCTGGCCTTGTTTGCACTATCCGGCCGGATACCGGATAGTAATTCAGTATCCGGTCGGAAGCCGGATAGTAAAATTCAAAAAATTATGATTATTTAACATAAGGCAAATCATACCACAATAAGTTATGGACACCGTTTATTTTTATAAAAGTCAAAAATGTTTGTTTTATTAATTGGTTTAGTACTCAAAATTAACAAATGCCAAATTGTGGTGAATGAATACCAAATTTTGAATATCACGCGATGTGTAACGCGATAAAGGGCCGAATATCCGGTAGCCGGATATCCGGCAATCCGGCCTCGTAGATAGATAGATAGATCAACACTTTTTTGCACATTACACCAATAAAACAGAAAATACAAAATAAAGAGGTACAAAAAAACAAAAGAAATGTACAATCGGCGGTCTTATATCGCTATAAGCGATATATCCTAGCTTGCCGAATATCCAGTATCCGGCCAAACCACTATCCGTTTCATCTCTACCCGTTACAAGCTAGTTACATGCAAGTTACAAGCTAGTTACATGCAAGTTACAGGCTAGTTACATGCAAGTTACAGGCTAGTTACATGCAAGTTACAGGCTAGTTACATGCAAGTTACAGGCTAGGCGCATGCAAGTTACATACCCAGCTCCCTAGCACGCTTGCGCGCCAAGTATTCAGGGCTCGTCTTGTCAATGCGGGGTCGCCCGCGTTTCCTCTTCCCAGGGGTCTCGGGGGGTCGCACCGCGTTCATCATGGCCGCTGCAATTACATGCATAACAAGCGGGGGATGCTTTGCCAAATAATTGTAATCAAAAATAAAAAAACTTGTCTATAAAATTTGTAGATGCACTAATACTTTGTAATAAATCTACTACTGCGAAACTTAAAGACATACACTTTTTAAATTGACCTTATCATGATTTAAGGACGATGGCCCTAAACCGCTGTAAGGTCAGTGACCTTAAACTGCTGTAAGGTCAGTGACCTTAAACTGCTGTAAGGTCAGTGACCTTAAAACGGTGGAAATCATTGCGGGGGTGAAATAAAACAAATCAGATAAATAAATTAAGGAATAAAGTGGGCGGATTGAGGAAATAAAAACTATAATGCCTTTTAAGGAACGCAATACAGAATTAAAGGCAGAATTTAATTTAAATTATTTTAAAACAAGATATAGTAACGCTGATTTCAAAATAAAATAGCGGTTATGTGAAAATCATGAAAGCAATGACATAATACAAAGTTTGTAACGGCCCGTTCGCACATACATCCCACAATGACAATTCGTTATTAATAACGATTCGTTACAGAACGAAGGGCCTCCCGTTATGACCTACACATTTTCGTTGCAAATTGGAACCCTTTCACTAATCATAAATGTATTTTTGGATATACATATTAATGGTAAAAATATCAATTTTTCACATTTTCGCGTGTGAATAAGAGTTTTAGAGAGACTTGAATAATTACTTCGCACAGCAAAACGAACAGACTTCATTCCCTTTGAATGAAAATGATTTCGTTATTTCTTACTTGAATGACATATTTTTTCGAATCATTTGGATTTTAAAATTAAACCAAATTCAAATTAACCAATTTCGATGAAAATTCTATGGCATCAATTTGAAAGTATATCCTTTTTTTTCAATATAAAATTGAATCTTCCAAATCAATTTATAAATAACTAAGATTTGAAGTAACTAATAAGAAAACTATCGACTTGAGAAACTCCTTTTTGTGAGGTCGGCTAATAATATAACTTCTTCTATTCTATTCGAGTCACTGGCTCTCGAAACAGTGCAGTGAAAGGATTTTAAGTGCACCTCAAAGAGGCTCCTTTCGTGCACTTGGAAGTCTCCGAATAAAAAAAAACGTATAAAATCACTATTCGGGAAAAAAATCGTTCAATGTGCGAACGCGCCAATACTTTCAAAAAAAACTTACAAAGTAACATTTTCAAAACGCTAAACTACATTATAAAAATATTCTACCCGCAATTAACTAAAAAACACAATAATAATACATATAATAATAGCATCATGCACTATACATACCCATCTCTCTAGCTTGTTTCCTAGCAGCTAAGTTAGCTAGGTATTCAGGGCTTGTTTTGTCGACGCGCGGACGGCCGCGTTTTCGTTTCACAGGGGTAGCGGGTTCGCTTGATTCCGCTGCGGAACAATTATTATTTGGTAATCTATAACCTGAAATGTATCGTTAATATGGTCAATGACCTTTTACAGACAGGTCAATAACCATTTATATAGTCAATGATAATTTATGTAATATCAATGACCTCTTATATGGAGGTCAATTACTTCTTACATAGAGGGCAATGACACTTGACCTTTTACAGACAGGTCAATAACCTCTTATAGAGAGGTCAATTACTTCTTACCTAGGGGTCAATGACCTTTTATAGAGGTCAATGACCTTTTATAGAGGGCAATGGCCTTTAATGTAAAGGACAATTAATTATGTTTCAATTTAAATGTCAATCTTTAGATTTTTCATCATAATAGAATATGACTCGGGTCCTCCAGCAATTAATTAAACCTTAATCATGTTATATGGTGTTATATTGGATAATGAAGATGGAATTTCTCAATGAGCCTGCAATATTACCTTCGTAATACACAAGCGAATGGACTAATTATCAGCGAAGAAATAAAATAATAAATTATACAGTGGTAATACTTCCCCGGATGAGAGTAACATAAATAGGCCTTACTATCTTTGTTCTTGCAGTAAAAGGTTGAACAAATTTAAGGACAATAAGGACATAACACAGAAATCTACTTTTTTTTTTACTATACTTAAATAACGTTACTTAGAAATCGTTTAAGATACAAGTTTATTGTGATTGCGACAGACAATAATTTTGGATTCAGCCAACAAAGGCAAAACATCTAATAGCCAGCCACAGTTTAAGTTACAAGTTTTTTGTCCTTGCAACAGATAATAAAATTAAATTCGGTCAGTAAGGCAAAAAAGCCAATAGCCAGCCCACTAAGTAACGTTTTTAAATATGGCCACATATATAATATCATGCATTTATCTTTAACACCGACCAGATAGACATAACACATGCTCAAAAATCTGCCCGTTGGCAGGTGGGTACGTACCAGAGCTGACTTGCTCCTGCTTCTGCCTGGCGGCATACAACTCCACTGCCGGTGGGACGAAATGGGACACCGGAGAACGGTAGTCCACAGTTAAGGGCAGAGCCGATGGTACTGAAAATATTAATAATAATAATATATATATTATTGTCTATCACAAAAACACGTAAAATTAAAAGTAATTTACAAATTATAGTGCAAAAAACGGGTTTATATTAATGGTTGCCTCCTTAATTGTGGAACTATATGGAGGCATATATATGGCAAGGTCGTGGGTTCGATTCACACCCACGACAAACATTTGTGTGAGAAACAGATGTTTGTTCTGTGTCTGACTGTTAATATGTATTTATATGTATGTATTTACAAAAAAAAACTTAGGTCATCTCATACTTTGGTGGAGAGGACTTGAGTCGTATTGTCCATGGGTAGCGGTTACCTAAGTGGTAACCGCTACCATCCACCGCTACATCAGGTGGGACGTCAGCTCGTTCAGCTACCCTAAACACATTAAAAAAAAACTTCCCCAGACGAACTTGGCTTGAGTTCTGCTCTTACAGGACGGACTCCCATGTGCGTGTAATTCCACCAGTGTGTAAGGTGTATGCTTACATGGCCTCTCCTGGCTGGTGTCATCGCTCTCGTCTCGCTTGATCCGAGCGAGACCGGACTCCAGCTGACTGGACTCACAGACGGCCATGTCTCTACGCCTTACAGTACTTATCCTTACTGAAACAAAACATCCATACAAATAAATAAAATTGGAGTCTGTTTGTAATATTAAAATAACCGCTTTTTACTGAGTGCATATTGATGTATGGTACATATACCAACATTTTTGTCTGTCTGTCTGTTCCGGCTAATATCTGAAACGGCTGGACCAATTTTGACGGGACTTTCACTGGCAGATAGCTGATGTAACAAGGAGTAACTTAGGCTACTTTTCCGAGGGGTAAAATAGGGGTGCGTAATAAAACCTAATTCCACGCGGACGAAGTCACCGGCAACAGCTAGTAATACCATAATATATTGACAACGGATAAGTTTCACTATACAGATAAGCCATGACAAAATGAAATTAAGTGAAATACATTTTTCGAAACGATATATAAGACCATTTACTCAGCTAACTTTTTCTGGTTGATACACCATCAAAACAAAAATGTAGATAATTTTGACTGGCCTCACAGCTCAGTTGGTAGTAACCCTGCCTTTTGCACTGTAGGTTGTGGGTTCGATTCCCACACAGGACAAACATTTGTGTGATGAACATAGGTGTTTGTTCTGTGTCTGGATGTCAATATATATTATATGTATTTACTAAAAAAGTATACAAGTATATATCAGTTGTCTGGTCCCCATGATACAAGCTATGCTTAGCTTACTTTGGGGCTAGATGGCGCTGTGTCAAATGTCCACCTATATTTAAATTTATTTATTTAATTACGTTGGCATATATTTATTTTCAATGGCAATGTTACGGAACGATCTGATGGCCCAGCTGGTGTTAAGTGGTAACCTCTGCCCATAACGAGCAAAATTGGGTCCTTCCCCACCTAGGAGCAACTAACGCAGGACACTTAGTAGCAGATATGGGTATGGTGGCAGTACTACAAGCACAAACTTAGTATAAGTTATATTGCTCCTAAAGGAAATGGAGAAAGGGAAGAAAGCTATTCGGAAGAAAGCTGTAATTTGTCGAAAAATCGCATTTACTTATTTATTTCTTATTTATATATATCATGGAGTACATTTTACGATAGTGTAGTCTGTCTATCCCTTCGGGGAAGCATGTATGTATGTATGTATGTATGTTAGTGGGACATTAAACATTAAATATAAAGCAATGTTAATTTCATGATTGTAAATAATTAACTCAACACATTTTTTTTGATGGTCATGTGTACGTACTATTATTTAATTATTATAAGTATTTATTATTATTATTATTATTTATTTATTACATAGAGGACCAAACGCTTTACTACGGAGGACAATTAGACGTTATAACAATTAACAGACTTATATTTAAACGTGAAAATTAAAAAATTGTAGATAACACTTTTAAGCGTACAAATAATATTAAAATAATTTTATTGTAATGAAATGAGTGAGCGGTGTTTCTGGAAATTAATTTACTATTACTTACTAGAAATTAACTTACTATTACTTACTATAAATTAACTTACTATTCAGTACTTAAAATGGAGTCATGAATCGCACTATATCAATTCAAAAGTATGTTAGTACTGACGGATGTGTCTGTGAATACATACTTCACGCCAAAACTAAAGAACAGATTTGGATGAAATTTGGAACACATGTAGAAGATGACCATAGCACAGACTACATAGTATCCCGGTAACAGAAGCAAAGAGGGTAGAAGTCAGTGAGTCAATAAGCAAAAGATTAATAATATAGCCAAAAAATTATGAAATAGTATTTTTTAAAACAAAACTTGGTCTTCGCTCACGTAAACCATAGTTAAACATCGACCTTCACAAGAAAGTATGTAGAGAAGTATATGTTATCTCTTCAGCCCCCTCGGAAAGCTGTAAAACAACATTTTACTACCAAAACGTCGTATGAACCAACTTACCTTAACAAGAAACCATTTTGGGGCAATCCACTTATTTGTAACCATTGAAACTTACACAACAACACATATAATATAACTTTACAAAGCAATAAACGATCAACAAAATTAATATAACAAAACGATTCGAAAAAATAAAACACATTCGGGACGCACTATACGAAATCAATTCGCTGAAGCAAGGTGCGGGGTAAAACTAAGTAAAATACGTAATAGACACGATTTGGTATGAATATAAATGCGAGCACTACATAATTGTGGTATGGGACAGCTTTTAAAAGTGATTACAAAAGTTTTGAACGCGGATCATCGGAGATATAAACAAAATTCGCGGAACCAAAACGAAATGAGACGACGTCCATTTCAATAGCATTGGGTAAGCGACTGCCTATGAAATGGTGAAAAAGGAGAGACTTATTTTTGTGGTGGTAACACTGAGTGGTAATCGGGACGAATAGAAAAGAACGGCATTGTTATCAATGTATAGTCAATGTAATAAATTGCATTACTTTCATTCATATAATGAAGCCTGACATAAATTTTTGTGTTAACTATTATTATTGTTAGCGCTCCAGTGCTACAATTCATTTAAATCTTATTGTAATAAGCTAATTATACTTAATTATATAAAAAGAAAAGCACTAGTAACGTATTATTTTTTAATAATTTATTTTGAATTTTGATCATTATTTATAAATAATTGGGGGGTTAATAATTAAATTATGAATAGATATTATTGATTTCCCTTTATCTCGCCTAATCAAATTAATAAAAATAATTTAATAGTTCGATATATGCTGATAGATTTTATCACACCCCTTTTAACAAAAATAGCGCATATTAATTCAATATTTATTATTTACTTTAATCGTTAATATCATTTTCTTTAATCCAATCCAAGCAACTACATTTTACGGAACCTTGCTTCTTCGACTCGGATTACATAGTCATTCATTTTTATTTGGTCGCATTATACTGAATTTGTGAAATATCCTATTCCTTCATCATTTAATTCGGCTAAATAACTAAAAAATAACAAATATTTTTTAGAAATGTGACACCATCTTTTTTATAAATTATCTTGCTTGTATTTTTTTATGTTATTTTATATGAATCGAGCAACATTGGTCTGGGTGTGGGACGAGAGTTTAGAGGAAGACAGTGTACCGAAGCGATAGTTATAGGTAGGTCGACCGTTGAGTTGGCATTATTATTACCTACTTGAGTTCGTTATCGGCATACGTGCTATCGTACGCTCGAGGTTATTTCTTTGTGTGGCTTCACCTTGCTTGTATATATTTGTTTTTTCATCTCGCTGCGATACGATCGTTCATTTAATTTTTGATCAACCAATTTTTTAAGAATTTATTTCGTGGATATTTATGGTTTATTTAGATAAGTTTTATTTTGTACAGTGAATCCGTAGATAGAAAAAAGTTCATGTATATTTTTATGCTCTTTGTTGCTTCCCAATCTAGAGTATTTAATGATTAAGCGCATTTATAGAAATGATGGGTAGACATCATTGTGAAGGTTTTTTATACGGAATATCCTAGATTTCCAATTTTGTTTTTTGGTTTAGTTTTTTTTTTGTAAACACTTCATTTTTCATTCTCTTTAAAAATAAAGTTATCGTTTGTATAGAAGTATTCTTAGTCGAAACACTAGTGTATATTTATAAAAGGATATAAGCGTATTCCAATTCATAACACCCAAGCATAATGACCTACAAAACGGAATTCAAATCGATACTTCGCAATAGTGTGCATTCAAAAACAAAATCAAGTGCATTCTATTTTGAACTCTAGCTCATGCGAATACAACATAAATTAAGACTAATTTTGTCCAAAGAGGTTGTAAATATATACATAATAGATACGACAGCCATCCTGCATTGTCTGAGCTGTTGACTTGACTATATAAGATTTTTGGAGTTGACTCCTTAAGAAGTGATTTCATTTAAATACGAAAACTGATCGGTAGTAAAAACAAATGTCATCCCACTTGAAGATTAGAATCGAGTCGCGACGCGCACATTATTTTGAAATTTTTTAGTGTAATCGAAAATGCAATATCAAAATTATTTAGTTGAAATTACTCATATTTTGGTTGAATATTCTTTGCACCTACTGCCGCGTTCTTTATAAGTCATACCTATTAAATTTGTCTGGTGCAATAACATTTCATTCGGCGTCTGTTATAACTAGATATTATAAGACTATGTTTTGTTTCTTAAATTTTATTTCGATCGTTATTTTAAAGTGCTTTATTTTATCACATATTATATTATAAAAGGGACGTCCGATTTGTCCTTGAATATAAATGAGCGCAAATTTTCCTTCATAAATATTAAAGAGTTATTTTAAAACTATCTGGTGCAATTAAAATTTTATGACGTTTATAAAACACATTTTTTGATAACTGACCCCGAAATCTGGATAAAACCCTTTTTTTTTTTTATATATATTTATTTTGTGGTTTTAATTCGTTTTCACTACCTATTCAACAAAAGTGTCATTTTAGTTTCGTCTCAAAGATTGTTCTAATGGGCTACCTCCATTCAAACACGATTTGAGTTTTTATATAATTGTGTTGCTAATAATATTTTTTCTCATCACTTTAAATTTTAATCACAAATAAATCATTTTTCTTTCTTTCTTTCCATGGATTTCATATTAAAACTAGTTCACGTTCAAATTTAATTACTTGGATTAAGAGGGATTATCATCATCAATACTTTTATAATTTTTTCAGTATATTGTAATGTAGTAATCCACAGTTTAATATTAGCTGTCATCAGTGACCACGCTCTTCGCAATTAAGTTAGTTTCTCCGGCGAGGCCTCCGCAACTCGGTCAGGGTTTCTTAGTGTCAGAGTACCCTACTTACGTAACTTCGACCGGTATTCCATAGACAATTAGTTTAACAGGTGTAAAACACATATGCTAATTTTTTTTTTTTTTTTGTGTTTATTACCTCATTCATGTCTACGAAATTTATATACCGCTTTATGAAAAAAATGGACTTTAAATTTCGACCAATATACCTTCAGATTGGTCCAAATTCAAAGTCAAAAACTTTATTGTCATAGAATCTTAAAGAAATGGCTAAAAAACGTCAAAATTTTTCAACTTAGGGTCACGCGTATTATAGCTAAGTTTGACGTCTGTTCAAACCCTATCCTACCCTCCATGGGAAAGAATAGCAAGAAGCCGGAGGAAAGGAGGAATTCCTTTTTTTTGCGAGCACGATCTTTGCTAGAAATTTCATCGAATTCGGTTCAGTACCTACTTAGTTATATTTTTTAAACAAATTAACTAGAAAATTTATGTCATCCAGCGTTTGGAAAGCACTTGCATAGATTAAAAACAAAAGTATTATATTAAAGGAATTTTATAAATAACAAAACAAGAAAACTGTCGCAGTTAATAAATAAATAATTCAAATACTTTTTTTTTTCAATTTTAAGTGTATACATTGGCCCATATAATGTATATAGTAAACAGTTTTTATTATATTGACGTAGGTTACGTGCTGGAGCTCGTAGCAGTTTAAGCGCATATAAAAAATGCATACAAAGTTTTTTGCCAAGACCGACATTAGTCTCGCAAGTTTAATATATTAATTTTTATACTGTTTTATTTTACAAATGTTCTTAACATTATTATACAATAAAATATAAAAATAATTTAAATTGGTTTGGTTTTTAAAAGCCATTAGACGTAACTTCCAATGATTTGCTCCATTACTAGTTATCTTTTCAAATAAACATTTAAACACTTCCTTCATCTTTCTTAACGAAAAATTTGCTGTCATCCAAGATGGGAAAAGTCTGATTAGGATATGTCAATGTCAGTAATCATGCAAATATCGTACTAGCGATCACCAATTGCCAACTTATAATGTTACCCTAAAACATTGGAAAAAATTATATGATCGATACTAATTTTATATTATTGATAATGTTGGGCGTTAATATTATAAGTTATATAAATATATATAATGTTTTACATAAATATATAAGTATTCTGTTAGTAATCTAGTTCCCCTACTAAAAGCTATGCGTAGTTTGGGGCTATATGGTCGTAATGTGAAATGTCCAATAATATCTATTATCTTATTATTATTTATAGTACATACTCGAACATAATATAAGTTTATCCTCGTTCTAAATATTGTTTTCTTAATATCTTTAATAATGATATCTTGTAATAATGATTACAAACACATTACAACTAATCGCTGACTTAAATTCTAAAGTAGATTATTATTAATTAATCAGCACATTTACTGTGACAAATCAAACAATCAAAAAAATACATTTTTGCGAGCTAGTCTTTAAGTTTTTAATACCAACATTCTCTGGCATTCATGTGACTTTGACATTTAGTATGGAAAACAAGAGGGGGAGGGAGTTGGGGGTAGTATGTATAGAGAATTCTATGTCAAAAGTGAAAGGAAGATGACAGGACGATGTACAACATTGGATTTAATAACAAAAACATTTAGACTTAGCATAGCAATTACACTGTCGAAATACCAAGAACATACAGCGTTTCCGTGTCTTTTAGTGCATTAATAATTAAATTAACATTATATTTTCCTATCGAAAATTTCTATTTACCTCCGCCAAGTGAATCATCCTATTTATTGTTAAGTTAAAAATGAGCCGATGCGACCTCAAAATAGTGCTTCTAGGCAGCGAACACGTAGGTAAAACTAGTATAGTCATAAGATTCGTGAACTGTCGATATAACCCGGACGTTCCTTACCAAAACGTAAGTAAATCACATGACTTTTGTATTACTAAACTTTATCCAGACGCATTTCAATTTTTCAAAAAATCTGTAGAAAATGCTTAATCATAGCTGTTTTTAATGACTGTATATAATATAAAACATTGTTTCCTATGTATTAAAGTCTATTTTTGTCTATTTAGTGCGAAGGAAATGTAATTGAAACGATATTGCAGCCGCATGAGACGTAACATCCCCGTCTCGGGGTGATGGACGCAACGTAATGCGACTTGAGTCATCTCGTACTTTGGTGGAGAGGACTTGAGTCGTGTTGTTGTGTATGGGCAGCGGTTACCACTTAACATCAGGTGGGCCCACCTGGTGGTAAGTGGTAACCTCGGCCCATAACAACTGATGTGACTTGGGTCCTCCCCTACTAGGTACGACAATACCCAAGTCGCGTCGTATGCGCCCGTAACTATGAGACGTGTAGGTGGAATGTCTCGTGTGTAATTTCACCGGCAACCACACCTTTCAAACCGGAACACAGTAACGCGAACGTGTTACTGCTTGGCGGCAGAAATGGGCATGGTGGCAGTACTTCCCCGGACGAACTTGGCGAGATTTCTACTGCTCTTGTTCTTATGGCTATGGCAATATTATGTGATTAATGTCTTAACCATACTACATTGTACACTGCATCATCACTTAATATCAGGAGATATTGCGGTCAAATGTTAGAATATAACAAATAATTAAAGAAAATATTTATTACCAATATAAAAAAGGTTATTAAATCTATTTGACTGGCCTCATAGCTCAGTTGGTTAGTAACCCTACCTTCTGCGTTGTAGGTCGTGGGTTCGATCCCCACTCAGGACAAACATTTATGTGATATTTGTAACATTGATGTTTGTGCTGTGTCTGGGTGTTAATATGTATTACATGTATGTATTTACAAAAGAAAAGTATATAAGTATTATATCAGTTGTCTGGTTCCCATGATACAAGCTATGCTTAGCTTACTTTGGGGCTAGATGGCGCTGTGTGAAATGTCCACCATGATTTATTTATTTATTTATTAATTTCAGAATAAATAAATATTGGGTGGAAATGACACAGTGCTATCTAGCCCCTAACTAAGCATAGCTTGTACATACTATGGGAACTAGATTACTTATAGAATACTTAATTTTTGAAATATATAGTACATACATAGTATAGGATAGGACAAACACTACCACATAATGTTTGTCCTGAATGGGAATTGAACCCACGATCTTTCGGTTTACAGCAGGATTGCCACCATGAAGTCATAAACCCATAAATGCCTTTAAGCTTAAAAATAAAGTCACTTTTCTCTACCTTCATAAGATTGCTGGAAGAGATCTCTTCTTAGAGTAAAGCTCGCCTGTAAATGAATTACTTTACCTTTTTGTATTTTATTATCTGTGTAAAGAAAACTCTTAGGATACATTTCAGACGGTCGGTGCAGCGTTTTGTGCGAAACGAATGCACTCGGACGGAAAAGATTTCAACATAGGCATATGGGACACCGCGGGCAGTGAAAGGTACTCTAATATTTATTTAATGAACTTACAAGAATATCTATCTGCCCATAACAAGCAATAGGACTTGGTTCCTACCCTACTTAGGTATAAAAAGACCCAAGTCACAATGTGTATTGAAGATGTTGGAAAACATCATGCTATGGCTATCTTTACT
Source organism: Chesias legatella (assembly GCA_947359385.1). Taxonomy (NCBI): domain Eukaryota; kingdom Metazoa; phylum Arthropoda; class Insecta; order Lepidoptera; family Geometridae; genus Chesias; species Chesias legatella. Next base: position 558,697 of record OX375792.1, read on the forward strand.
GATGTATGCCATATAAACGATTAGAGTTTAATATTCTCATTAAAATATATCCTTACTAGCTGTTGCCCGCGACTTCGTCCGCGTAGAATTCGGTTTTATCGCGCACCCCTATTTTGCCCCTCGGAAAAGTAGCCTAAGTTACTCCTTGTTACATCAGCTATCTGCCAGTGAAAGTCCCGTCAAAATCTGTCCATCCATTTCAGAGATTAGCTGGAACAGACAGACAGACAAAAATTGTATAAAATGTTTTAGTATATGTACCGTGTATACATCCATGTGCACTTAGTAAAAAGCGGTTATTTTAATATTATAAACAGTCACTCCAATTTTATTTGTATAGATGCTCTGGTACCTGTGTGAAGCCGGGGCGGGTGACTGGTATAAGATGAAAATAAAAGTATTGGATGCTGCTTTACATAGCCCTAAACTAGCTTTAGTTACTTTGACTATATAAAGTTAATTTACTTTCAGATATGAAGCCATGACAAAGATATATTACAGAGGAGCGCACGCTGCTATTATTTGCTACGAGCCCTCTTCGCAGGCCTCCTGGGTGAGGCTGAGGCATTGGATGCAGGAACTGAGGGTCGTTGAAGAGGTACTAATAAAATACTACTAATAAAATACTATAAAATAAATAATATAAAAAATAATACTAATAAAATATGTCAAAAACTTTATTTTCATAGAATTCATAAAGAAATGGCTTGGAAACGTCAATGTTCATAACATAAGGTCACGCTTATCGCTAAGTTTGATGCCTGTTCAAACCCTATCCGACCCTCCATGGGGAAGACTAGAACAGACTAGAAACCCCTAAAGGATGGCTGCTTTCGCGAGCACGATCCTTGTAATTGAGTACTTAGATGTATGTTACATTTAGTGACTACATAATATACTGAAATAATATATAACAGGATGTTTTGTGTGTCGTTGAGCAGAGCGACATCAGGCCCGAGGGGGGATTTATCATTTATATAATTATTTACACTGTAATAAGCTTTACTTAACAGACCCTTATTTATAATAATAAATAAATATTGGTGGACATTGTCACACAGCGCCATCTAGCCCCAAACTAAGCATAGCTTGTATCATGGGAACCAGACAACTGTACAATACTTAAATACCTTTTTTTTGTAAATGCATATATATAATACATACTGACACCAAGACACAGAACAAACATCTATATTCGTCATACAAATGTTTGTCCTGGTGGGAATCAAACCCATGTCCTACAGCTCAGAAGGCAGAGTTACTAACCAACTGAGCTGTGAGGTCAGTCAAATTGACTTGAAATATGAAAATTTTTATAGACTTTTATATATGTACTCAAGTTATGTTATAACATTTCTACCATCACATCCTCTGACTAAAGCGGTTTCTTTTTTGCTTTGCGATGGAAATGGGTACAGGAGCAGTGCTGTCCAGTTTCACTGGTCATACAGCATAATGTTACTGGAAGAGCAGATGGCCCCCCCTGGTGTTAAGTGGTAAATAACAAGGAAATAAATAATAATAATGATGGACATTGTCACACAGCGCCATCTAGCCCCAAAGTAAGCTAAGCATAGCTTGTATCATGGCAACCAGACAACTGATATACACACTCATATACTTTTCTTTTGTAAATACATACATATAATACATATACACCCAGACACAACAAACATCAATGTTACAAATGTCACATAAATGTTTGTCCTGGGGATCGAACCCGCGACCTACAGAAGGGTTACTAACCAACTGAGCTATGAGGCCAGTCTAATATCAACGGTGTACAATAAAGAAATTTCATTCATTCATTCCTCGTCCTATATATTATATTCATTCGTTCATCTTTCTGTTTTCAGCATTGCAAGGTATACCTGTGTGGTACCAAAAAGGATCTTCTAGAAGATGGTACCGTCACCAGGGTGATACCAGAAGACACGGTGGCTACATACTCCCAGGGTCTGTCCGGACATTTCTTAACATCCAGCAAGACCGGTGAAAACGTTGGTAAGGGAACCTTTTAGTAGCGAGTCCAGCATGGTGGCCTGGTGGATATAGTTACAGAACGAGCCGACGGCCCACCTGGTTAAGTGGTAACCTCAACCCATAACAAGCGATGCGTCTTGGGTCCTCCCCTACGACAAGACCCAAGTCGCATCTATGCGTCCGTAACTGTGAGACGTGTAGGTGGAATGTCTCATGTGCCTGTAATTTCACCGGAAACCACACCTTTCAAATCGGAACACTGTAACGCGTTACTGCTTGGTAACAGATATGGGCAGGTCGCCGGTTCAAATCCCGACGTGCAATTGACACATATCATCAACACAAACATCTATGTTCGTCACACAAATATTTGTCCTAGGCGGGAATCGAACCCACGACCTACAGCGCAGAAGGCAGGGTTACTACCAACTGAGCAAAACCAGTTAAATGTCTTCGTATATTCAGTTTTAGGACATGTCGGTTAACTTTTGATGTTTTCCTTCACCGTTTTGAGAACGTTTAGTTATGAATCCTTAATTTGAGGCATTGTATATATGGCCCTGTGGCGCAATGGATAACGCGTCTGACTACGGATCAGAAGATTCCAGGTTCGAATCCTGGCAGGGTCGCGGAACTTTTTGCATGTTTTTTTTTACGTTGATACTGTATTAACAATGTCTGCTAGGCGACGGGTGGTGGGTTCGATTCCCAGACCTTGTTTGGTGGACATAAAGTTTTTATAAACTAATTTTCTTTTGTGCCCATGTTACCTGCGACAGAGAATCCTAGTGTACTGTTTGATTGTGAGATATTTTTTTTATTTATAAATTAAAAATAGTAAAAAAAATGATATAACATTAATTAGTATAAATAATATTATATTTTTCCACCTAATTGCGTTTAGTACAACTAATTTCGTCCAGTGCTTTTAATGAAATGTGCGCAATACGTTCTCAAAACGGTGAAGGAAAACATCGTGAGGAAACCGACATGTCCTAGAATCAAAAATTCAAAGACATTCGTCAGCAAGGAGCCTATTTGAGGTTCACTTTACCCTTTCCCCACACAGCTTCGAGAGAGCTAATGACACAATTAGAAGTAGTCATCACGTAGTTAAGTGGGGGATGATTTATGGCGCTTTTTACTTTCAGACGAACTCTTCCAAAAGATTGTAGATGACTGCGCAGCCGACGTCAAAGTAATGGACACAGTAAATGAGCAAAAATTGAAATTGCAAGACGAATCTTCCAAAAAAACCACAAATTATTGTATCTGCTGATTAAAAGAAAATTTTAAGAGCAGTAGAACTCTCGCCAAGTTCGTCCGGGGAAGTACTGCCACCATGCCCATTTCTGCCGCCAAGCAGTAACGCGTTCGCGTTACTGTGTTCCGGTTTGAAAGGTGTGGTTGCCGGTGAAATTACAGGCACACGAGACATTCCACCTATACGTCTCAGAGTTACGGGCGCATACGATGCGACTTGGGTCTTGTCGTACCTAGTAGGGGAGGACCGAAGTCGCATCAGTTGGTATGGGCCGAGGTTACCACTTAACACCAGGTGGGCCGTCAGCTCGTTCTGTAACTGTTAACATAAAAAAAAAACTTTCACTTTCACTTCAAGTCTGGGTTACGGGCGCGTTCGACTCGGGTCTTGTACCTAAGTAGGGGAGGACCCAAGTTCTGCTTAGAAGAGGTTCAATCTGATTCATTACATAAAATAGATCAGGAAAATTGATTTTATGGGAAAATAAATCTTAAATCTTCCATATTTTTATGTTCGGACAACATCTCAATATATAATATATTATTTTTTGAATAAATATTAAGTCCAAAATTGTACATTAAGCTTCTAAAATGCATATTACATTAGTAATTTAAATATGACATCAAAAATTCAAAGACATTCGTCAACAAGGAGCCTATTTGAGGTTCACTTTACCCCTTCCTCACACGGGTTCGGGAGAGCTGATGACGCGATTAGACGTAGTCATCCCGTAGTTAAGTGGGGGATGATCCAAGTTTCTTTTTACTTTCAGACGAACATAAAATAATACATAATTTGACATAAAAAAGAGCTTTAAATTCGATAAATTTACCAAAAATGTAAAGATTTTTAGATGTTTTTAAATCATAACTCGTCCGATTTGTGATATGCCATTCCAATAGTTAAAATTAACTGAACAGTTAAAATGACACCGGGAACAATTTTGGTTTATGATCGTATTTTTTACTTTTTAACTTAGAGGAATTTAGTTAATTTATAAATTGGTTAAATTTATTTACACTGTATCTCATTATGCCAAATATTATGCCATTTTGAATACCAAGGATATTTTGAAGTATTATAATGACGGTAGAAATTAAATATTTAAACTGAAATATAAAAAAAATATTTAATATTAATTTGTTTTACTGTCTGGCTTTTTTGACGACTGGCCTCACAGCTCGGTAGTAACCCTGCACTGTGGGTCGTGGGTTCGATTCTCACCTAGAACAAACATTTGTGTGCCGTACATAGATGTTTGTTCTGTCTGGCTGTTAATATGTATGTATGTATTTACAAAAAACTATATCAGTTGTCTGGTTCCCATGATACAAGCTATGCTTAACTTACTTTAGGGCTAGATGGCGCTGTGTGACAATGTCCACCATTATTATTATTATTATATATTTATATAAAATTTTGGCCAGCTTCAAAAACTGCTAAGAAAAATAATATTTAAAAAATGTCGCTAATGCAATTTTAATTTCATTTTTCTATATATTTCACTAATAATAATAATGGTGGACATTGTCACACAGCGCCATCTAGCCCTAAAGTAAGCTAAGCATAGCTTGTATCATGGGAACCAGACAACTGATATACATACTTATATACTTTTCTTTTGTAAATACATACATATAATACATATTAACACCCAGACACAGAATAAACATCAATGTTACAAATGTCACATAAATGTTTGTGCTGAGTGGGGATCGAACCCACGACCTACAGCGCAGTAGGTAGGGTTACTAACCAACTGAGCTATGAGGCCAGTTAATAAAACTCATCGTAAGTTAAAAATAATGTAAATATATGTAATGAAATGTTAGTTGCGTTTCTAAATAAATGTTTCGTTTACAAAATAGTGAAAGACTTGGAAAATTACTTAACTATGATAATAAGTTAAAAACGAAACAAATCTCAAATTCGATCTCTTTATACGACGTTTTTCACTTAAGGCTTGTCGCTTGACTCTTAAGAAAAGGCGGCTACATATTATGCCGTCCTTTAACTAGAAAGCCGTTAACCCTCAAAAGGTCAATTTTGACTTTTTAATAGGAAGCGATACAGTTCAAAATTCTATATCTTTCTGTCTGAGAAACGTTTGTAAATTATATATATTATATTAGTTCCAGAGATATAAAAAAAATTTAGGTTAAGTGACGGAATTAAAAAGAGTTCTCTGGACATATCTCAAAAACAACAAATTGGACTTAACGGCCGTTTAGTTAAAGGACGCCAGTATTAAAAAGGTATTATTAATAGTCGTAAATTATTTGAATTTCCATATTATACAAATCATTATTATTATATTTTAAATACGACGAAAAAGCAAAATAGGATATAATTGAATGGAACAATATTCATATATTTAAATAATTATGTGTGATTTAATTGTTATATTTTATACTCTTTTGTACAAATGTACAAAAATATATGTAATTTAAAATTAGACGTTGGCAGCACCAGCTTGGCAAAAAATGGGTAAAGATTTAAATTTATATTTAATAAATATTTTACGCGAAACGTATGTCACAATAATATTGTATTAAGAATAAATGTATTTAACTAAATATATCTTATTATTTCATAACCTTGACAGAATCTCTGTAATAGCTATTTTTTGTGTGTAAGTAACGGAACGAGTGGATGGCCCACCTGGAGGAAGCAACCCCTGCCACAAAGGCAATACGATTAGGTCTTCATATCTATGTAGGATACCCGCGGTGAATAAGTAATCCCATGGGAACACTGCACTTTTCCGGGATCAAAGTAGCCTATGTGTTAATCCAGGATATAAGCTATCTTGATACCAAATTTCATCCAAATCCATTCAGCCGTTTGAGCGTGAAAGAGTAACAAACATCCATACAAACTTTCACGTATAAAATATTAGTAGGATATTGCATCCGTAACTGCTACGTGCGAGTGGAATGTCTAACGTGCTTGTAATTTCACCGGCAACCACACTTCAAACCGAGAGAATAACATGAATGCAGCCGCATGAGACGTAACATCCCCGTCTCGGGGTGATGGACGCAACGCAATGCTACTTGAGTCATCTCGTACTTTGGTGGAGAGGACTTGAGTCGTATTGCTGTTGTGTATGGGCGGCGGTTACCACTTAACACCAGGTGGGCCGTCAGCTCGTTCCATCACCCAAATCTAATAAAAAACGTTTACTGATACTTGACAAACGTAAAAAATATTAAAAAAGTAAAAATAACGACAATTCCGTTAAGACATAAAATCGTTATTAAGACTACATCCTCTTAGTCTTGCCCCTTTCACTTTTGCAACAAAGAAATTATTGTTTTTTCCTCTCAAAGTACATACACGGAAGTAATCTCGCGGCAGGGCCGTACTTAGGGTCTTACAGGGTCATAAATGTGAAATCTTTAAATAGTATAGAATAAAGTCGCTATCTATTTCTCCGTTTACTTCTAAACCACGCGACAGATTTTGATACGGTTTTCATTAATATATAGAGCGATAAAAGAGGAAGATTTGTCTGTATTTGTAAATTATTTTCCCCCGTGCAAAGCCGGGGCGGGTCGCTACTAAAATATTTTATTTTATTTTATTTAAGGCTCTTATATTGCGGAATATTATATCAAAATTGGTACTAGATTATAATTAGTATGAACGGCCTCACACCTCAGTTATTGGCAGAAGTTTTGTTGGCTATGGGTTCGATTCCCAGCCACAAACAATTGTGTGATGCACGTATATAGGTTTTTTCCAAAAATCGATTGTAACATTTTCCCTTCAAGTTTTGAATGTTACCCTCAAATTCAATAATGATTGCTCTTTGATTGAGCCTATTTGGGGCGCACTTTATTCACCACACTGGTTCCATAGCGTCAGTGAAACGATTAGTACTTAGGTTTATTAGTAGAAAGGTAACTTAGTCTGTAATCTCAAGACCTTATTGTGTTAATGATAAAAGAAAGGCTTTTAATATCTATACAAATAAATAAAATTGGAGTGTCTGTTTGTAATATAATAATAACCGTTTTTTATTAAGTGCATATGGATGTATACACGGTACATATACCAAAACATTTTTTTAAATTTTTGTCTGTCTGTCTGTTTGTTCCGGCTAATCTCTGAAATGGATGGACCGATTTTGACGGGACTTTCACTGGCAGATAGCTGATGTAACAAGGAGTAACTTAGGCTACTTTACCGAGGGGTAAAATAGGGGTGCGTGATAAAACCTAATTCCACGCGGACTAAGTCGCGGGCAACAGCTAGTATATATATATTTAAAACCTTTCACTAATAGAAAGCTACATTACATTAAGCACTTGGCTAATTTAACCCATGACTTGCTATTTCGTGTAGAGTTAAAATTAACTTTAGCTTATTGAACTCGATTCCCATAACTGTAATAAAAATATTAGTGGATTTCACTCCCAAATTAAGCAAAGCTTGAATTGGGACCAGACAACTGATATAAATTATATACTTTTTTATATATATTAACATCCAGTACAAACATCTATGTTCGTTACAAAAATATTTGTTCACGGGAATCGAACCGAAGATCTACAGCACAGAAGCCGGAATTTGGTAGTAATTAACTAATTTAACCGGTATTCTGGTAAATAAACTAATTAATTTATCGTATTATATTTATTTACCATTTTATTTATTTGCTCTAAAATTAATAAAGTCAAAGTCAAAGTCAAAAACTTTATTTCCATAGAATTCATAAAGAAATGTCTTGGAAACGTCAATATTCAAAACATAAGGTCACGCGTACTTATCGCTAAGTTTGACGCCTGTTCAAACCCTATCCGACCCTCCATGGGGAAGAACAGACAAGAAACCCCTGATGGAGGTATTCCTTTTTTTTCGCGAGCACGATCCTTGTAACAATCTGAGTACTTAGATGTATGTTATATTTAGTGACTACATAATATACTGAAATAATATATAACAGGATGTTTTGTGTGTCATTGAGCAGAGCGACATCAGACCCGAGGGGGATTTATCATTTATATATTTAATAGTTATCAGCAAAACCGTCGAATACAATAATTATCAACAATCCAGTTTTCCGCATGTCGCCCACGCCACGCCTCACCAGAGAATTACACTATCAGTGAATTACACATACATGTTTAGGCATTGACTGGCCTCACAGCTCAGTTGGTAACCCTGCCTTCTGCGCTGTTGGTCGTAGGTTTGATTCCCAACCAAGACAAACATAACATTGATGTTTGTTCTGTGTCTAGGTGTTAATATGTATTTATAAAAGAAAAGTATATAAGTATGTATATCAGTTGTCTGGTTCCCATGATACAAGCTATGCTTAGCTTACTTTGGGGCTAGATGGCGCTGTGTGACAATGTCCACCAATATTAAAAAATAAAATAAAAAATAGCCTTTACTGTGGGCACAATACAACTGATAAAATACTTTATTTTTTTGTAAATATACTCATCAACACCCAGACAGAGCAAACATCTGTATTCCTCACACAAATGTTTGTAAGGATGGGAATCAAACCCAAGACCTACGGCGTAGAAGGCAGGGTTACCAACTGAGCTGTGAGGCCAATCATTAGTGTAGATTTATGTAAATGGGGGGAATTACTTCCCGCCTGAGTACCTCCGCTATCTAGATAGATAGATAGATAGATAACACATTTATTCGGCACACAGGACACAAGTACACAAAAGAGCAATGACTAAAAATAATAAACATGAAGAAAAAAGAAATATTACAATATGTACCTGTGCCTCCAGTGCCGAAAAAGGGGTTGGCTCAGCATATGCTGAGTAATTTTACTCAGCGCTGGTTTTCAGTAGACTTGATTCAAGTCTGGTATATCCAGAGAGACACAGAAAACATTCAGGTACATACTATTCGAGTTTAAGTTGTACACTTTAAGCGATTTGTCACCATTATTCGTTTTATTTTATACCCTACCCTACCCTCCCTAGTACACTGTTATAAAGGCTGCTACCATTTTTACGTGTTACTTCTTTGTACCCAATAAAGTTATTTATTATTACCAATTTTATTTTATTATTTATTATTACCCAAAAAATCAGGTCATATAAAGAAGGGTCTGGTAAGAATAGAATAGAATATATTTATTTTCATATATGAAACACATAACAAACTAAATTATAATAAATTAGGTGTACAAATATGTCTCGTCATCAGTGTAATTACTAAGTAAAGCTTATTACACTGTAAATGATTATATAAATGATAAATCCCACACACACACAAAACATCCTGTAATATCTTATTTTAGTATATTATGTAGTCATAAATGTAACATAGACCTAAGTACTCAATTACAAGGATCGTGCTCGCGAAAAAAGTAACCCCTCTTTTAAGGGTTTCTAACTATTCTTCGCCATGGAGGGTCGGATAGGGTTTGAACAGCGCGTCAAACTTAGCAATAAGTACGCGTGACCTTATGTTATGAACATTATCGACGTTTCCAAGCCATTTCTGTATGAATTCTATGGAAATAAAGTTTTTGACTTTGACTCGAATAGAATAGAGATATCGGTTGAATATTCGAGATAGATTTAGGAATCGCTGTCGTCTCTGCCTTGGGCCAAGCACCAATCGCTGACGTATCGGCGCCCGCGCACGCCGCAAACATATTATTAATGGCTCCCAGTTTGTTAGGGTTGTCACGTTTACAAGAAAAATATTGTATTTTATATAAGAATACTTTTTTAATACAATCTAGACAGTTTTATGTCTGTATTTGTGGATAAAGATTAGTTGTAGATATTTCTTATTGTCTGTAATGTACAAAAGGAGCCTCAATGAGGCACACTTTAATCCTTTCACGACACCGGTTTAAGAGAGCCAATGATATGCGGAGTAGAAATACTATTATCTGCATGAGAAAATTGAAGAAGGATCAATTTTAGGTAAGTTATTGAATTATTTTTAAAGTTACTAATGATTTCGATTGGAAAGCAAAATAGTAATGATTCAAATCGCTGTTTCAAATTAGGCGGTGGTGGCCGGTTGAACAATAATAATAATATTGGTGGACATTGTCACAGCGCCATCTAGCCCCAAAAGTAAGCTAAGCATAGCATGTGTCATGGGAACCAGACAACTGATATACATACTTAATACTTGTAAATACATTCATATAATACATAATATCAACACCCAGACACAGAACAAACATCTATGTTCGTCACACAAATGTTTGTCCTGGGTGGGAATCGAACCCACGATCTACAGCGCAGAAGGCAGGGTTACTACCAACTGAGCTGTGAGGCCAGACAAAAATGACAGGCACATGAGACCACCATAAGTGAATGGAATACAGCATGTCTCGAATCATCCATGTTTAAAACTATAAGGGTCAAATTTATGGCAAGAGGTATATACCATTTGACAGCAGGTAGGCCATCTGCTTGTTCTATGACTAAAAGACTAAAAGACAGCAAGAGACTCGTATCACCAAAGTCAAAGTTCATTCTACACCCGGAAGTAATGACTAGAAAAGGCACCAGAAGTCAATTCATTCTCCTTCTTCGAGTCACCGGTTCTGTCGAACCAGTGTGGTGAAAGGATTGTAAGTGCGCCTCAAAGAGGCTCCTTTCCTGCACTCGACACATGTCTTCGAATAAGTTCTAGGACATGTCGGTTACCTCACGATGTTTTCCTTCACAGTTTTGAGAACGTGGTATTGCGCACATAAATCTTTCAATCGAATCATAGGTGCACTTCGGGATTTGAACCGGTGACATCCGGATTGAAACTCGGGGGTCAGTACCGCTAGACCACCACGCTCTCAACATTCTTCCACACATGCAAATTACTTATTGTGATATGAATCACTTAACAAATGGAAAATAAATGACTTATTAGTAAATTATTTAGGTCTTCCTGTCTGGATCGATATTATCCTTTACGTCTTTTCCCCTAAGGAAGGTAAATCCAAAACCAAAAATGTATGTGTGTTAAAAATTACTTGTTAATTTCAGTTTTATGAATTATGTACTTTATTCAATTCATATTTCTGCCGTCCTTTAACTAAAAGGCCGTTAAACCCATTTTTTTTTGTGATATTTTCAGAAAACTCTTTTTAATTCCTTTTCAATCCGTCACTTAACGGCCTACAATTTTTTAATAACTCCGGAACTAATTATAATTTACAAACGTTTCTTAGACAAAAAGATAGAGAATTTTTAACTGTATCGCTTCCTATTAAAAAGTCAAAATTGACCTTTTGAGGGTTAACGGCTTTCTAGTTAAAGGACGGCAGATTTATTCACACAACAGGGATATTACCTACGTGTGGTTGATTCCTAGCACAAGGCCTAGCCTTTTTTTATTAGACACAGTTACTGAACCAGCCGATGGCCCACCCGGTGTTAAGTGGTAACCTCGGCCCATAACAACCGATGCTGAGTCCTTCCCTACTAGGTACGACAAGACCCAAGTCGCATCGTATACGCCCGTGACTCTGAAACGTGTAGGTGGAATGTCTCGTGTGCCTGTAATTTCACCGGCAACCACACCTTTCAAACCGGAACACAGTAACGCGAAAGCGTTACTGCTTGGCTGAAATGGGCATGGTGGCAGTACTTCCCCGGACGAACTTGGCGAGAGTTCTACTCATTATAATATTAGTAGGATTATTATTTATTTATTTATTTATTTCACTTCACATAAGGGCTTACAGTAACCAAAGCGCCCATATGCTAAAACTGGAGCAACATTTTTATAATAATTAAAGAAAAATATAAACAAATTAGTTACAAATGTCAAATTAATAATACTAATAGAAAAATTAATTCAAAATGAATATTCTAAATATAAAATATGTCACAATTAAAAATTATGCGTAGTACATGCGCAATAGTGGCAACCCTAATTGGCATGAACGTCGCGTTTATCTCTCAGTCTGCAAACGCTGCTCGGCCGGGCAGGACGTATCGAGCGTTGCTCCGTACTATTATTATAATAAATAACCAGTTTAACGGACTGTTAACTAGTTTAACCAGTGTAGCTTCAGCGAGGATTTTTCCGCTTTCTCGTGATCGAATAAATAAATTGCATTTTACTTAGGTATTTAACTTATTTTATATGATAACTTATTTCGATTGGTGCGCAAAAAGTGTCGTTACAAATCTGTGTTTAACAAAAGTGATGTTTTTTTTGAATTTGTGTCCAAAAATGACATTTTAATTTGTTATTTGATTACACACGTGAAATATTCTGGTATGTAGATTTCATTTTTTGTTATAACCGAGTGCTGAGTATTTTGTTCTTTATGCAAATTGCTTTAAGGTATAAAATGCGTCACACAATCGTTGTTTTGAATATATAATGTGGGAATTAAATCCGGCTTTGGATAAGGTCGTGGGTTCGCATCTGGACAAGTTTAAATGACTCATCTAGGTACTAACCTGACCCAAGAAATTAATTAAAGGTAACTGAAGGTAGGAGTTTTTGATTGCTGGTACAAATCAACCCCATCTTATTAAATCACATATCTGTTCAATCCAAAGGTTGTTTGGAAGAATTCGCTACGAATGATAAGACCGCCAATTGTATATTAGTTAAACGATTTATGGTAAATAAATTGCCATGTATTGTGTTCAATAAAGCGTTTTCTAAAATCACAAGACTGTCGAAAGGATTTATTTGAATATTTAAATATTATAATATTTAACATAATGATGAATATTTAATATATTTACCTAGCTCCTATAATCTGTGAAACCCATCTAAGATTTTTTAATGACATGCTATTATTTTTTATTATGAATTAGCAAAATATTTTTATAATTGAGGCAAGAATTGAATTTAACTTTATATAACTAGGGCTTCGCTCTGGTACCAGAACATTATACGTCTAAAAAAGAAGACGTTGATCTAATATATCTATACACATAAATAAAATTGGAGTGTCTGTTTGTAATATTAAAAGTGCATATGGATGTATACACGGTAAATATACCAAAACAACATTTTTTTAAATTTTTGTCTATCTGTCTGTTTTTTCCGGATAATCTCTGAAACGGCTGGACCGATTTTGACGGGACTTTCACTGGCAGATAGCTGATGTAACAAGGAGTAACTTAGGCTACTTTTCTGAGGGGCAAAATAGGGGTGCGTGATAAAACCTAATTCCACGCGGACGAAGTCGTGGGCAACAGCTAATTTTAATAAGGATATAAAACTGTATTGGTTTACGCCAGTAAAGCTCCCAGTTGCTTATATCTTCCGACATCTTGAACAATTATTGTCATATTTCTAACAAATTAATACAAAATAATATTAAAATTTACATATAAACCTTCCTCTTGAATCGCTCTATCTATTGCTGAAAACTGCATTAGAATCCGTTGCGTAGTTTAAAAGATCTACGCGTACAGACAGCCGGACTTTGTTTTATACTATGCATAGATTGCTTGTTATGGGCAGATGATAACTAAAATTAGGTGGGGCGTCTGCACGTTCCGTTACTTCTCTTATAAGAAAACAGAAAAGAATAGTCATTGTCACCTAAAAAAGATAAACTATTGTACACCAAAGAAAGAAAGAAAATTTTGACAGAAAAAAATGTTTACTTTCAAAGTAATATTTAATAATCTATTTGGGTTAAGTATTATTTTGTATTAAGGTCGACAATCACAAAAAGTCGACGAACTTAAAGCGAAGTATCGCTTAAAACGGTAAATGGAATAGAACAGAACTTAACTTAGATGTTACTTAAAATACCTTTCTTTTTTTCATTCTGAGATGTAATTAGTGACTTTAAACGCAGTAGAACTCACGCCAAGTTCGTCCGGGGAAATACTGCCACCATGCCCATTTCTGCCGCCAAGCAGTGACGCGTTCACGTTACTGTGTTCAGTTTGAAAGGTGTGGTTGCCGGTGAAATTACAGGCACATGAGACATTCCACCTACACGTCTCAGAGTTACGGGCGCATACGATGCGACTTGGGTCATGTACCTAGGAGGAGAGGACCCAAGTCGCAGTAGTTGTTATGGGCTATGGTTACCATTTAACACCAGGTGGGCCGTCGGCTCGTTCCGTAACTGTCACATAGAAAAAAATGCGTTTTGGAAAAAGCCAGGACAAGAGTTCCTTGAACCGATGACCATAGATGTAGAATTTGATGAGAGTGGATGAGGCAATAAGGTATGTTAGGATCGTAGATGGTGGAATATCTCTGTCTACCCCACCGGGAAACAGGCGTGATTTTATATATTATGTTTTTTTTTTTTTTTTTTTTTTATGTTTTTAGTTTGTAATAAATACCAGTTTTTACCACAATTCTATACCTTAAATTCTTGGGTCCTCCCCTACTTAGGTTTGGGAAGATCTGAATTACATCGTTAGCCGTTAACTTTGAGACGTGAAGGTGGAATTATATGCCTGTAATTTCACCGGCAACCATTTTTATTTTATTTTCAATCATTTGTCTATGTCCTTAAAAGGTTATGTAAAAAATTATTGCGTCATTTATACGTATGTAAAGTCAAGTTTTTTCTTCGTAGGTCGACAGACAAAGAGCAGCGTCTTATTATTGTTTATAAGTCGGAATATAGACATGACAAGGGTGAAATCATTGCTACTATCTTTCTCCCAGATAATTCAGGTAAATTCATTCTTCCACTAAATATTTCCTATTTCCTTCTTCAGCAAGAAAATTGCTTGCAAAAAGGCGACTGAGTTATCAATACTTAATGTACTAAAAGGTTTAGACACATTTTTTCTCTCCGTGATTATATTTTGTATTTATTCATTTATATCCTGTTTCTTATTATTAGAAATTAATAATTTAATTTAAACTGGTTTTGCCATTAATTAAAAATATTAATAAAGACACCAAAATTGCAATAAATAAACAAATACTTTAATTGTCTGGAAAATACAAAGTAAACTTTAATTTCTTTGAGGAAAAAAATCGTTATTTTGCAAAATGAAGGAGAGATTTGCCATTTTCCAGGAGGTGGTTTGAAAATATAACTTTACACAGTTACTACACCGAAAAATCAAGGAAGCCCTCCTTTGGAGGTTTCTGTCTATTCTTCCCCATGGAGGGTCGGGTAGGGTTTGAACACGCGTCAAACCTAGCGATAAGCGTGACCTTATGTATTGAATATTATTGACTTTTCCATTTATTTATGAATTGTATGAAAACGGAGTCTATAACTTTACATTGCCACTTTAAGACTAATTATAACTTATTTAATATCAGACTTTCTTACTAAACAAATAATTAAAACTAATTTCATCTGGTATCCAAATTGTAGGACAAACGTACAAACGTACTTTTCTACTAGATAATTAATGTAACTAGACATTTCTTAATGACTGTCGTAAGGAATGCTACACGTATTTATTGTCTTTTTTTATACCATATAAGTGACAGAACGAGCTGACGGCCCACCACACGGCGGCGGTTGCCACTTAACATCAGGATGTTAAGTGGCAACCGCCGCCCATACACAACAGCACGACTCGAGTCCTCTCCATAGTACGAGATGACTCAAGTCGCATTGCGTTGCGTCCGTCACCCCGAGACGGGGATGTTACGTCTCATGCGGCTGCAATTTCACCGGCACCCACTCCCTTCCGGAACACAGCAACACGAGTGCATCACTGCTCGGCGGCAGATTACCAGGTGTGGTGGCAGTACTTCTCCAGGGGAACTTAGCATAAGTTCTACTGCTACTTAAATATCTCGTCTGAAAAGTTAACAAAGTCTCTATATGTCTCTGTATTTTATTTATTTGTACAAAAAATATATATAAATCATATATATTTTTTGTGTACAATAAAGAATAGTAAAAACACGTGGGAAGACATTTACTGAAGAGCTAATTAAATAACTTTACTCTGTGTAGCTTGTTTTAAAACTGATTTTAAATGTCGCCGTCCTTGATACGACTTAATCTACTATACAAATAAAATTGGAGTGTCTGTTTGTAATAAATAACCGCTTTTCACTAAGTGCACATGGATGTATACGGTACATATCCCAAACATTTTTTTTTACAATTTTTGTCTGTCTCTCTGTTCCGGCTAATCTCTGAAATGGCTGGACCGATTTTGACGGGACTTTCACTGGCAGATAGCTGATGTAACAAGGAGTAACTTAGGCTACTTTTCCGAGGGGTGAAATAGGGGTGCGTGATATAATCGAATTCCACGCGGACGAAGTCGCGGGCAACAGCTAGTATAATATATAGAAGCGATATTCTACGTTATATCGGAATTCATAATTATCAGTTATTTGAGAGCGTGGTGGTCTAGCGGTACTGACCCCCGAGTTTCAATCCGGAGGTCGCCGGTTCAAATCCCGACGTACACCTATGAGTTTTTCGATTGAAAGATTTATGTGCGCAATACCACGTTCTCAAAACGGTGAAGGATAACATCGTGAGGAAACCGACATGTCCTAGAACAAAAAATTCGAAGACATGTGTCGTGCGCACGAAAGGAGCCTCTTTGAGGCGCACTTACAATCCTTTCACCACACTGGTTCGACAGAACCGGTGACTCGAAGAAGAAGTTATTTGGCGAATCCAACGCCTCGTTTATTAATTTATTCTCACAAAAACATAGCAATTAATATATACCGGAAATCTGTAAAACGCGGGTAACCTTAAACTTTGTAGCTATAGGTGGCTCTTAGGAGTTAGCTCAGTTGGTAGTAACACTACCTTCTGCGCTTTAGGTCGTGGGTTCGATCCCCACCTAAGACATACATTTTTGTGACTAATATAGATGTTTGTTCTGAGTCTGGGTGAAATGTAATATATGTATTTACAAAAAAAGTATGTATGTATATCAGTTGTTTGGTTCCCATGATACAAGCTATGCTTTTGGGGCTAGATGGCGCTGTGTGACAATGTCCACCATTATTATTACTAAAGCTATTTCTAAGCGAAAATCTTATTAAAATCCGTGCTTAGAGGATGTAAGCGAAGAAACACAGCGCAAATAGAGACTTATTTTAATAATATGTAGATTAGATAGATAGATAGATAAAAACATTTAATTCAGTACAAACATAGGAACAACAATTACATGAAATAACAATACAATAAAAAAAAGACGTGTCGCACTCGGAGACTGCCGCGGTAAAGCTATTGCGCGTGATATTTCAAAAAGTCATTAAAAGTTCTGGTATTTATCGATAGATGGAACTAAAAAGTATCACCGCTGTGCCGGTCGGAGTGGGGGGTGTTAGGTTTTTTTCGTTACGGAATTTCTGGATTCTCCACGCTCAAGGCCCGCGATAGAAGCTATGCAATAGCTTAACGCAAAAAAAGTCCCTATGTGCCCTGTGCTGAAAAGTGGATGGCTCAGCATTTGCTGAGAATACCCAGCGCTGATTTTCAGCCAATAAAACCTTAGTACTGACGACACGGACAAGGTCCGGCGGCCTTGCGGTTTTTATTTAGATTAGACATTATATTAGATATACTTTTAATGAATAATTCATGAATCAATCATCACTCGTAGACATTTGTAACATCTATGTTGCTTGGAAATATCATCATTGTAAATTGAAACAATAAAAATACTCATACCCAATTACTCATAATGTTTCTAGCGTTAAATACTATTCTTTTGAGTCATCGGGATTAACCCCCATTATCACTAACTTCATAGTATAAAACGAAGTCGCTTCCTGTCTGTCCGTATGTATGCTTAGATCTTTAAAACTACGCAACGGATTTTGATGCGGTTTCTTTTAATAGATAGAGTGATTCAAGAGGAAGGTTTGTATGTATAATACATGCATAATATAGTAGAGAAACACTGATAATTTTAGAGGTTTCTAATGTGATGTCGTAAATAAATACTTTTTGCGCTTACATTGCAAACGCTGGCTGAACCCTATAACATAGATCAAAATAATGTACTACAGTATTGTACACCTTAAAAAGGTCTACAAAAAAGTCCGCAATGGTATATGTCTATCTCTTAGTGATAACCCACAATAACCATTTTATATCCATTACTTTTTACGAGAAATAATGGCTTATTTACGAGGCGATTTTAAGACCCGTGCGAAGCCGGGGCGGGTCGCTAGTAATGAATATACGTGACATTATAATAATCATGGTGACTGATTGAATTTATATAAATAAATAAATTAAATATTGGTGGACATTGTCACACAGCGCCATCTAGCCCCAAAGTAAGCTAAACACAGCTTGTATCCTGGGAACCAGACAACTGATATACTTAAATACTTTTTTGGAAATACATACATACCAATATTAATTATTTATTTTAAGCTAAACTCAATGTAAGTAGTAAAATAAAAGTTACATAAACGAATAATTAATAATATGATTTGTTTATAATTGTTCTGACTAATCTTGTGGTTAGAATATTGCTACGCACATTACCTGCTTACAAATGTATAATACGCCTTATATCTAAATGTCTGTGTCGTGTTAATATTATTTACTAGCTTGTCCGCGTGAATTCGGTTTTATCACGCACCCCTATTTTACCCCTCGGAAAAGTAACCTAAGTTACTCCTTGTTACATCAGCTATCTGCCAGTGAAAATCCCGTCAAAATCGGTCCAGCCATTTCAGAGCAAACAGACAGAGAGAGAAAATATTTGTTTCGGTATATGTACCGTGTATACATCCATATGCACTTAGTAAAAAACGGTTATTGTAATATTACAGACAGACACTCCAATTTTATTTATTTGTATAGATGTAAGTTTTTTATTCCGTCATAAATACGTTGTAATTAATTATAACCTATTATTAAGTAGTTAGGAGGTATTACAGAGAAACTTCCCCATGGAGGGTCGGATAGGGTTTGAACAGGCGTCAAACTTATCGATAAGTACGCGTGACCTTATGTTTTGAATATTGACGTTTCCAAGCCATTTCTTTATGAATTCTATAGAAATAAAGTTTTTGACTTTGACTTTTGACTTTGAAACCTACATCAAGTCATTTTAACAAGCTTCATTCAAGAGCAGTAGAACTTGTGCTAAGTTCGCCCGGAGAAGTACTGCCGCCACACCTGGTAATCTGCCGCCGAGCAGTGATGCACTCGTGTCGCTGTGTTCCCGTGGAAGGGAGTGGGTGCCGGCGAAATTGCAGCCGCATGAGACGTAACATCCCCGTCTCGGGGTGATGGACGCAACGCAATGCGACTTGAGTCTTCTCGTACTATGGAGAGGACTCGAGTCATGCTGTTGTCTATGGGCGGCGGTTGCCACTTAACATCAGGTGGGCCGTCAGCTCTATCAACTAATGACGTAAAAAAATATATTATGCTTGTTCTGTTACAGGTAAACCATCACAGATGTTGTCAATATGTCAAAAATTGTCATCACCACGCTTGTCGTGCTGGCCGTGACAACACACGTCACACCACAATACATTGGTGAGTCTGACACAATCAACATCAATCAATCAATCAATCAAACATTTAATTTGCTTAAAATAAGGGTAACAAAGGTCTTCTTACTACTAAAATGGTCCCAGCTTATTCACCACAGAGCCACGCAAAATTAACAAATAATACTTACATTCAAACAAAAAAGGTCGAAGATTTACAGTCAATAATAGGTAAATGTCCTAGAAATGTTCAGTGTCATATCAGTTCACTTCTAACCATAACCGCTGACTCGTTATATGGACACTGTAGTGTCTAAGGCCAATTGACGCTTGATTTCTGGACACTACAGTACCCAGAGACATCGGGCTGATTAAATAGCCTATCTCGTTTTATCCTGTGTATTCATATAAAACGTGTATCCATCCTTTTCTACGATCCGGGCACTCGTAACGCCAAAGCAGTTGAGCAAGCCAGGTCACCGGCCTCCCGCCACTATCACGCGAGCGGATATAGGTTCTCACCAAGCGAAGAACACTAGTCTTCTGCATGAATCTCTGCTAGTCAAATCTTGTACTCCGCGTCAATATTTATCCTAACCTTAAATTTTACTTTATTGCCACCAGCATCACAATCATATCAACTACAAATATTCCCCAATTCAATTAACCATGTCTTATATGGATCAACCTTCTTTTATCTTGGTCTTCAATTCTACATAGGTGTTTTTACACTACTTAAAATACTTAAATTTCTGTTTCTTTTGTGATGTGTTGTAGATGTTAGAACGAGCTGACGACCCATCTGATGTTAAGTGGTAACCGCCGCCCATAGACAACAGCAATACCACTCAAGTCCTCTCCACCAAAGTACGAGATGACTCAAGTCACATTCCGTTGCATCCATCACCCCGAGACGGGGATGTTACGTCTCATGCGGCTGCAATTTCACCGGCACCCACTCCCTTCCGCCGGAACATAGCAACACGAGTGCATCACTGCTTGACATCAGTACTTCTCCGGGCGAACTAAGCACAAGTTCTACTGCTACTTTAGGTTGCTCCTTTCGCACCACCTGACACTTGTAGGGATTCAAAGGGTTATCATCTACGGACGCGACCAACGTGGACCCCCAAAGCATTTCTTCTTGTTTCTTATGTTACAGATTTCTTCCAAGGGTTCAGCTCGTTTCTTCAGCCTTACCAGACGACAAGGCGAAACGATGCCACGAAAAGACCAGCCCATAGACAAACGACCAAGCCACGTTACCAGGGCGCAATATTCTTCGATACTGATGAGATTATAAAACAAAAATCAACGACTAGCACCACTGTTAAACCTAGAAAGAAACCTAAAACGACTACTTCAAGGCCTAGCACTAGAATTGTAGCATCAGACGACAGAAACGTTTACGAAACAACTAACGGTTATCAAATAAGCGTTTACGATACAAATAGCCATATACTTAATAATAAGCGAACTGAAAATAATAACAGAGAATTCAATAACGGAGACAATAAAAGAGTCAACGGAGAAGTCGACAATGGAAATGATAGGAGAGTCGATCAAAACAGAAGAGTAGATGAAACCAAAGCGTACAATATTAACAATTACAATTACGAATCAACAAGCTCAAACTACAACAACAGACAGACAACACACAGACCTTATTACAACAATTTTGGCGTACCACAGAAACCACAGAAACCAGTCAATTCTAATAATAGGCGTACAACTATAAATCCCTTGCTGTACCGACCGGGAGTCAAACCTGCGGTCGTGGACGACAACAGACCACCGATCACCAACAAGCCGGTCACAAATTGGCCTTTGAACACAGAGAAGCCTGTTTCAACCAAGCCTAACCAGTTTGATACTAATGATGACTCAGACCCGGATATAAAGATCGGTCTGGATGAAGATGAAATGAGTGAATCTGAGAAAAGGAGGTACTACGAAATTGCTGAGCAGAGTGAGTTATTTTTTCTATGTGATACAGTTACGGAACGAGCCGACGGCCCACCTGGTGTTAAGTGGTAACCTCCGCAACAACAATACCACTCAAGTCCTCTCCATAGTATGAGATGACTCAAGTAGCATTGCGTTGCGTCCATCACCCCGAGACGGGGATGTTACGTCTCATGCGGCTGCAATTTCACCGGCACCCACTCCCTTCCACCGGAACACAGCAACACGAGTGCATTACTGCTCGGCGGCAGATTACCAGGTGTGGTGGCAGTACTTCTCTGGGGGAACTTGGCATAAGTTCTACTGCTACTTTGGGTTGCTCCTTCCACCCGAGGGACACGGGATTCAAAGGGTTATAATCTACGGACGCGAGCAACAAGGACCCCGAATATAAATAAAGCCAAAGTCAAAAAACTTTATTTCCATAGAATTCATAAAGAAATGGCTTCGAAACGTCAATATTCAAAACATAAGGTCACGCGTACTTATCGATAAGTTTGATGCCTGTTCAAACCCTATCCGACCCTCCATGGGGAAGAACAGACAAGAAACCCCTAATACTTACTTTCTATATTACAGAATGCAACGAGTACAAATCACTGAATACGAAGAAGCTGGTAGCACTACCCCTAGTCGGTGGCCACGGGGTGGAACTAAATGTGACTACCTGTAAACCCATAAACATCCCCCTGATCATCGGGGGGAAGGTCGTCACCATACAGGAGTTCCCCCACATGGGTCTGGTGGGGTGGAGGAACCTGCAGGTAATTACTCTACTGGCCTGTTGGTAGTAATTTATTATATACAGGTGTCCGGTAATGAATGGATAACCTTGAAATGGGTCTTAGTAGAACTATTGGACATTCAGAAATAGATTCTTTAGGAGTCAAATCCACAAAAGGGCTTAATAAAAACCCTTGATACTTCCTTTATTTGACGCCGAAGAATCTATGTTGTCTCTGCGAAAGTGAATAAAACACAAAAAACCTCAAAGACGCACTATTATTAAGTAATTATAATAATTAGTAATTATACTAATTATGAATATGTATTATTCATATTTAGTATAATTATGATTGTTTAAATCTCTAAGTATTTTTTGTTTTGGGCTTGTCATCGTCTTCAAAAGTCAAAGTCAAAAACTATTTCCATAGAATTCATAAAGAAATGGCTTGGAAACGTCAATATTCAAAACATAAGGTCACGCGTACTTATCGATAAGTTTGATGCCTGTTCAAACCCTATCCGACCCTCCATGGGGAAGAAATAGATCATCCAAATAGATCAATATAATAGAAGAAAGAAAGAAAGAAAAATCTTTATTTGTAGCTAATTAATATATAATAGCACAACACTGTAGCACAATACTTAAATAGTCTATACCTTTATTAAATAAAAAGTATTACGTGTATTTTTTCTTTTGAAATTAATCTTCAATTAATTTGTTATATTTTTTATTATTATTGGCTAACATTTTTAAATAAGTTTATTGTTAATTATTTATTATTTATTCAGCTGTGTGTGGTTTCAGAACGACGGGTACTCCTGGAAGTGTGGCAGTTCCCTCATCAGCGAGCAGTACCTGTTGACTGCTGGACATTGCACCTACCACGACAAGGATTACAATGTAGTCAGGTGAGATTTTACACATACAGGGTGTCCGGTAATGAATGGATAACCTTGAAATGGGTCTTAGTAGAACTATTGGACATTCGGAAAAAAATATCAAATAAAAAAAAACCAAGTAGTATCAAAAATATACTTTTCTTTTGTAAATACATACATAATACATATTAACACCCAGACACAGAACAAACATCAATGTTAAAAATGTAACATAAATGTTTATCCTGGGTGGGAATCGAACCCACGACCTACAGCCCAGAAAGATTTACTAACCAACTGAGCTGTGAGGCCTGTTAATGTCAATGTCCACCAATATTTATTTATTTATTTCACCTTCCAGCGGTCCTCCTCACGCGGTACAGCTAGGTTCCTCCTTCCTGGACGGTCCAGACGCCCTGGTGGTCACCATATCAGCTGTAATACGCCACCCCAAGTTCAAGTTGCGGAGGTCTTACTACGACGTTGCGCTTATCAAGCTCATTACACCTGTCAAGTGAGTACACAACTTTACTTGACGTAATCAAGCTTAACCGTAATGGGTGTTGATGTCTGCGACACAGTTTTATTACTTCTAGAGACATTCATCGTTTCTCAGTTATATTGTAGTCCACTGTGTTGTTCCATTTTTTTTTTATTACGCGCCACCTTATTTTGAATGTTACTGTTTTCCATTTATTCATAAAGATAAGTATAAAATATAAATAATTCATAAGATGGCCTAAAAATGACAATATATTGGTTTGTTAAGTTACTAGACGGACTTGATTCATAGAGGTATCGTTGAATTCATCTCGGTCCTATTTAAATACGGTACAAAGCATAGACTACTTGGGTTTCTTGACTATTTTATAGAGTATAAACTCTATGGTATAAACTATAAGAATCGATTTAATTTAAAGCCCCCGATACGAAAATTTGATGGTTAGTAAAAACGAGCGTTAACAAAAAGCGTTACGACAAATGTCATCGCACTTGAAGAGAAAAAAACAGGGAAAACAAACTCCATTTGCTCGTCAGAACTGACACTGACAAATTTTTTTTTTGGCTGCATACGACTGCATTAACCTTAAAACTTTTTTATTATATCTGTACTGACATTATCTTGTTCATATACTCTTTGGTACAACTGTCAAATGATCCAAAATGGCGGCTGTAGCCTCCTTTCAAAAAAGTAAAACTTTTTTCGGAATACTGCCAGTATTTCTTTCTTCAAAAAGGTTTAAAAAAGTGAAACTTTTTTTAATGCTGCCAGTATTTCTTTTAGAGTCCATTCCATAAAATAAGCCCCTTGGCTGTGGCGCTAGCGTCTACGTAAAAACACATTATTCCATTGTTCCAAATTAGTTCCTGGTTTCGCCACGGGACTTAATTCGTGGAAAAGTGTCTACAATCACCTGATATATACTGGAATTTGTCGATACGTGTTACCTAATGTTTGGTTGGTTTTAGGTTTTCAGAGTCGATAAGCCCCGCGTGCCTCGGAGTACCCCCACCGGTCGGCAACCGCATCATAGCTACGGGATGGGGCAGGACTGAGTTCGGTAAGTTTACGTGAGGGATGGAGCGGGGAAGCTGAGAATTCTCGTAATTATGTATGGGAAGATTACCCGCAGGTAGTCAATGCAATGTATATTAAATAAATTACATAGTAAATACTCGTACCTATTACTTATTCGAATTAAGAGGGAGTCTGTTACCCCAACATTTCGATTCTGTTATAAAAACCGTTGTAAGGAACGTAGACGCGACAAAAGAGGTTAGATAGATAGATAACTCTTTATTGTACACCACAAGATATACATAAACAATGTTACAAGAAATAATAATTTAATGTGAAGTACAATGGGCGGCCTTAATGCTTAAAGCAATCTCTTCCAGGCAACCTTTAGGTTATAACTAATTTTTTTTTTAATATCTCCCCTAAAATTTTTGCTTGGCGGTATTTTAATATTTTTTCCTCTGCAGCCTTAGCCACTGACTGCTTGAGTGTTACTCCTCGGTTATTTATTTTGATGTGAAACATCTATAGCGGCACGTAAAACCGATTTCTGGCTTGGCGACGCGTCGCCACGGCATGAGCGCTGATTGGTCCGTTCAAGGTTACGACAAATCATAAACATTATTAGTGATGGGGTACTTAGTTTCTTACAAAATAATGTCGATGTTTCACATCTGCCAGGCGTCCCGTGACGGCTCACATATTTTTTTTTTTTAATTGTAGGGATAAATGATAATCAAAAATATATATAATATCTGGTTGCTGGTAACCCAGGTGGTGACTCCTCCCACGAGCTCCGCAGCGTGTCAGTGCCGATA
The DNA here is from genome assembly GCA_947359385.1 of Chesias legatella. NCBI lineage: Eukaryota > Metazoa > Arthropoda > Insecta > Lepidoptera > Geometridae > Chesias > Chesias legatella. The sequence goes on from OX375792.1 coordinate 584,201, forward strand.
TGGAAGATGGAGGAGTGCCGCGAGGTATGGGGCACCTCCCGCAAGCTGCCGGACGGGCCCTCGCCCGCGAGCCAGCTGTGCGCCGGCGAGAGAACCGGGGGGAAGGACACATGTCAGGTACGTACTCTACACTCACTAATGCGAGAGTGTTTTTTTTTTTATGTTATGAAGTTACGGAACGAGCCGACGGCCCACCTAGTGGTAAGTGGTAACCTCTGTCCATAACCGATGCGACTTGGTTCCTCCCCTACGACAAAACCCAAGTGGCCTCGTATGCGTGGAATGTCTCATGTGCCTGTAATTTTTTCTCATGGGCTCGAGAGCGTGGTCTAGCGGTACTTACCCGCGAGTTTCAATCCGGAGGCCGCCGGTTCAAATCCCGACGTGCACCTATGAGTTTTTCGATTGTGAGATTTATGTGCGCAATACCACGTTCTCAAAACGGTGATGGAAAACATCGTGAGGAAACCGACATGTCCTAGAACTGTAAAATTCGAAGACATGTGTCGAGTGCAGGAAAGGAGCCTCTTTGAGGCGCACTTACAATCCTTTCACCACACTGGTTCCACAGAACCGGTGACTCGAAGAAGACTTTAGGGCTAGATGGCGCTGTGTGAGATCCACCAGTATTTAATTTTTACTTCATACCTAGTAGTAACCCCTAGTAGTGGGGTTCGATTCCCCACGCATGACAACCATTTGTGTGACGAATATAGATGTTTATTGTGGCCTGGATGGGAATCGAACCCACGACCTACAGCGCAGAAGGCATAGTTACTACCAACTGAGCTGTGAGGCCAATCAAAATTACTGTTTTTTTTATGTGGTTGAATTGGCGGAACGTTCTGACGGCCCCACCTTATGTTAAGTGGTAACCGCCGCCTACATACATACATATGATACATATCAATATGTATCATATGTATCTATTTAGTATCTACAAAAAAGTATATATCAGTTGTCTGATTCCCATAGTACAAGTTACGCTTAGTTTGGGACTAGATGGCGCTGATGTGAATTGTCCACCTAATATATGAACTTACATCCGACTGCAGGGCGACTCTGGTGGGCCAGCGCAAGTTCAGGACGGGTGCACGTGGCGCGTGGTCGCTGTGACATCTGTCGGTAGATCGTGCGGGGCCGCTGAAACACCGGCGCTGTACGCCAAGATACCCAGAGCGTTCGTCGCCTCACAAGCCTTCGCCAACGTCAAACTCAACAACAAAAACGATAATAACAATAGACGTAACGATAATAATCGTTATAACGAAAATAATAATAACGATTATAACAACATCAACGGTAACACTAATCAATTCAATACAAACGGTAATAATGAATTTACAACGAAACGTGTAAATTATAATAATCAAGACAGTCAGTTCGGTGGTTCTGGCAACGACAGAGAATATGTACCAGTCAATCATCATAATATTGCTGATAATAATCGCGGTAACAGCAATAGCAACACTGGTATACGTGACAGACCTGGCAACCATCAAACAATTGGGAGCAATTTTGATATTCAAAATACGGATAGCCAGTACAGCACACAAAACTATAATACCCAAAATGGTGCACAATATTCTGGTAGCAATCAATACAGCACACAAAATTCCGGTTATAACAGCAATAGGGGAGAAAACGTCAACAGACCTGGCAATCAAAATGACAGGCGAAAAGTTAGCAACGAGGGCATTCACTCAAATAATCGTAACACTAACAGGGAACCAATAGTTAGCAGACCTGTTAGTTATACGGTAGATAATAATCGGGGAAATACCAACAATAGATATAACCAGAATAATAGGAATTCAGGAAGCGGTCAAGATACCGTCTATAGGCCGGGAAACGATCAAAGAGTAGATAACCAACAAACCAGTAATAATAATGACGATATAAGAAATACGAATAGTTGGGCTACAAATAGCAGACCCGAAGTCAATGGAAACGACCAATATGATTATAATAGTCATAGGACGACCACAGTTAATTATTATAATAATAATAGAGAATCATATAATCAGAATCAACAAAATAATAGACCAACTGAGGGTTACAACGTTGGTATACAAAATTCTAATTATTTCACTACACAGAATCCATATAACGCAAATAACGGTTATAATCAAAATAATAATGGATATAATAATAACGATTTCATTATAGCAAATAGGCCGTGGTGGAATAGGTAATTTATTATAATCACTTTGTAAATAATAATTAATTTGTAAATAGTTGTTTTATTTCTTAAGTATAATTTTAAAGGAGTATTCTAATTGATATAGAATTAAAAATACATTTTAAACAAATATAATGAGTTTTATTGCATATTAAACTATAATTAAGGAGTGTACTACATAATTATATGTGCCTAAATTTATGTAGTCTTTTTATTAATAAGGCATTTTATACACTATAATAACTGGGATACATATTTGTGTGTGGTGACCGCACCTTTCAAATCGGAACACAGTAACGCATTCTTGGTGGCAGAAATGGGTAATGTCATAACTTTTACATATCATATCATTTATTGAACCATTCGTTACTGCTAACAAAACATATAAGAATACTGCAGATAACATATAAATGAAACAGTGTGTGGCCTTATTGCTAAGAACATTCTCTCCCAGGCAACAAGGCATATGCGATAGAAATAGGTGGCAGTACTTCCACGGTTAAATACACAAGTTCTATTGGCAGTAAAAAAAAAAAAACTACCTTTTTACAATTTATATCCAATTGTAATGTTCATTTTGTATATTGATTTCATTCATCAAAGTGGAACTCTGCCATATGGGACGTACCAGGTATTTTGGTAGGAATTTCATCCGCCAATGATGTTTCTTTTAGGAAAATGTCTGAAACAAGTTATAACAATCATATTATACATTGACTGGCCTCACAGCTCAGTTGGTAGTAACTATGCCTTCTGGGTTGTAGGTCTTGGGTTCGATTCCCACCCAGGACAACCATTTGTGTGACGAATATACGTTTGTTCTGTGTATTTTATGAAAAGAGAGTATATATGTATTATATCAATTGTCTGGTTCCCACAGTACAAGCTATGTTTAGTTTGGGACTAGATGGCGCTGTATGCATTGTCTACTAATATTATTATTATGAACTCACTGGATGGCCCACCACACTTTGTCTTCATAAGGTGCTGCTTCAACACAACTTTATGCGGAAACTCTTCACCGCAAACGCACACATGAAATTTCTTTTCAACGATTTCTTCAGTGTGAAATCGAACGATATGTGCCTTCGCATCCTCCTTGTTGGAGCAAATTTCACGACACAGAATACATATGTCCAGGATATGAGGCAGACATAACCCTTTCACCGTATTATGAATGTTGTAATACCACTGGCCAGCGATTTTGTGCTTTGTGAACACTCTATTCACCAGTTCGTTGGATACTGTCTCTTGGACTCCACGGGAGTGGGTTTTCAAGTGAGCAACGTAACAGCTCTCTCTTGTAGTTGAAAACTGGCACGGTTCACACGTATAATGCTTGTTGTGTGTTTTAAGGTGGTTTGACAGTACGTTACGGTCCTGGAAATTGGTTAAGCATATATCACAGGCCGATACGCTTGGCAAACCGTGCATTTGATAATGATACCACATACATTTAAGTTGATATTCCCTATAACACATCGGGCACTTGAATTGTATACGTTTTCGTTCGGTGAGTTTCTTGGATATGTGGACGTATTGCATATGTGCAGTTAGAAGATTCTTGTTGAAGAATATGTTGGTACATATGTCGCATATGTATATCTCTCGTTCAACTCGCTGGGCATTTGGGGAGCTTAGCAAATGCTGGGATTTTATGTGACTTATTAAGTCCTCTTTTGAGTCTTGTAGTTTCATGCAGACCTGAAACATTTTGAAATTTATTTAATTACTAGCAGTTACAAGCGACTTCGTCTGCGTGGAATTAGGTTTTATCGCCCACCCCTATATTACCACTCGGAAAAGTAGCCTAAGTTACTCCTTGTTACATCAGCTATCTGCCAGTGAGATTCCCGTCAAAATCGGTCCAGCCATTTCAGAGATTAGCCGGAACAAACAGACGGACAGACAAATCAGTCAAAAATTGTAAAAATTTTTAGATAAGAGTAATTAAAGTGGAAGGTTTGTATGTATAATACATGCATAATATAGTAGAGAAACACTGATAAATTTAGAGGTTTCTAATGTGATGTCGTAAATAAATACATTTTATTGCGCTTACATTGCAAATGCTGGCTGAACCCTACGAGATAGATCAAAATAATGTACTACGGTATTGTACACCTTAAAAAGGTCTACAAAAAAGTCCGAGATGGTATATGTCTATCTCTTAGGGATAACCCACAATAACCATTTTTTATCCATTACTTTTAACGAGAAACAATGACTTATTTACGAAGCGATTTTAAGCAATACATTGCACCCGTGCACCCGGGGCGGGTCGCTAGTAAACTATAAATATTAAAAAAACTTACGTACCGAACAAAATCTGTCAATATTATCAAATCTTAACGCGTTTATTTCCTTAAAATGTGACGTTTTCTTGTGAATTTCGACATCGTTTTCTGTAAGCCACCCGCCTGTCTCGCACATATCACAGTCGTACACGGCCGGCCTGTGTTTTCCCTCGTCTTTCAACTTAGATATCCTCACCGTGTCTCGGTATGAGCGAAACATTTTGATATTTAATATAGTTTTAGTGTACTTTTGAATTGAGGAACGACGCGATGCTTGCGATTTATTCGCCTAACTTGCGAGGGAACCTTTTTTTCTGAGAGGTTGCCAGCTCGACCTTAAAGTATTGGCTAGATTTATGTGTAATAATCGTAAAAATGGTCAGATTGAGATTCTGTAACCGAAATCTGAAGAAAACTATATGTAAAATTCCCAAGTAAATATATTTATTTATCATATTATTACAGTACAAAAATATTTATTGCCAAAGTGCGGGTAATAACTGTTGTAGCCCTGCCTCCTATTATATTACATCCATTTGTTAGTAATAATATTTTGAAAACTACGTTAGCTTATTCATTTAAAATAAGCATTTGACCTGGGAGCCCATTTAATGTTATGATCATGGAGGTAGTATGATTTATCTCTATGATTATGATTAAAATTTAGTTTAAACTGAATATAATTGAATCGGTTTTCGTGCCCTACATTACATCCGTGTGGGGTTCAAAGTATGGCTGAAGTAATTAATTGACCAACCTCTTTTTTTCACCAATATGTCTTTGGCGTAGTCTGTGTTATTAATATTTCGTGTCAACCTAGATCCGAATTTTCTATTTTGTGACTGTGGCGTGGATCATGGAGATAATATGAACTAGTTGTAAAAAGCACATACTACCTCCATGCGTGGATTGATTTGACCAGCGCTAGTAGTAAATATGAGCCGGAGTGAAACTGGCTGCAATATCTACATTGACTTTATATAGTGAACATAAATTCAAAAACGTCAAACAAAGTCAACGTCAAAAACTATATTTCCATAGAATTCACAAAGAAATGGCTTGGAAACGTCAATATTCAAAACATAGGGTCACATAAGGTCATAAATTGTAGACTTTGTAACAGTTTCATTCATTCATTTTATTTAATCATTTAATCTTTGAAACTAAAGCGTGTAGCTTTTTGCTAGCGGCGTTTGGTCGACAAGATGGGTAAGATTAAAATAAAATAAAATATTATATAAATTGTTTAATAAAATACATTTTCAGCTTAGTATTTGTCCAATAATGATAATCAACCCCGAGAGAAGGGCGGTTCAGCGTTGGTTTCCAAGTAGTAGATACCCGAAGACCTGGAAATTAAATGATTTAGATAACTGTTAACATAAAGAATCTTTTTTACGAGCTTTTATATAATTTAAGGCACATGAGACGTTCCACCTTCATGTCTCAGAGTAACGGGTGTATACCATGCGACTTGAGCCTTATTGTACCTAGGTAGGGGAGGACCCAAGTCAGATCAGTTGTTATAGGTAGAGGTTACCACTTACTCATGTGCCTGTAATTTCACCGGCAACCACACCTTTCAAACCGGAACACAGTAACGCAAACGCTTCACTGATTGGCGGCATAAATGGGCATGGTGGGAGTACTTCCCTTGACGAACTTGGCGAGTGTTTTATTGCTCTAAAACTAGTTAAACTAGTTATTAACGCTTAGCTTACTTTGGTGCTAGATGGCGCTGTGTGACAATGTCCACCAATATTTATTTTATTACAAAATGTATATCTTAAGTGTCACAGTTTGCTTTTGATTTACATATTTGATTTAAGTTACTTATTATGCTGAGAACATACATCTAGAAGGAGTTAACGTTGGCTACCTCACTAGGCTAAACCTGTATCGAGGAAGCCAGAGTACTAATGAAATATACATAAATTTTGTGTTTAGTTTAAACATTGGTCTCACCCAGTCTTGGGCACTAGCCCGCCCATCCGCAGCCTGCCCAGCATCACGCAGTACTCGGTCATAGCGCTGACGTAGCTGGCGCACCGACGTCCATTGAATCCACCGGACGTCAGTGACTCCGCCATGTAGAAGTATGATCTGTGACAATTATCAATAAATAAAGACTTCGTCCGCGTGGAATTCGGTTTTATCGCGCACCCCTAATTTACCCCGTCGGAAAAGTATCCTAAGTTACTCCTTGTTACATCAGCTATCTGCCAGTGAAAGTCCCGTCAAAATCGGTCCAGCCGTTTCAGAGATTAGCCGGAACAAAGAGACAGACAAAAATTGTAAAAAATGTTGTTTTGGTATATGTGCCGTGTATACATCCATGCACTTAGTAAAAAGCGGTTATTTTAATATTAAAAACAGACACTCCAATTTTATTTATTTGTATAGATTTGACAACTAGCGCCCCGTCCCTGCTTCGCACGGGTAAGCGTTAAGTACATACTGTTAGTTTTTTTTGTTTTTATTTATTTGTATAGAGAAATGTGGATTGTCTGACCTAGCGTGGTCGCACTCCTGGGAGCTACACCCCGGCATGTTGATACCCCCGTTGGGGTAGAAGTCAGCATCTCCCAGGTTGGAGAGGTACCCCAGCACTCCAGCGTTCGTGTGGATGACTTCGGTGTAAGCTCCGTCAGTGGCTCGTAACTTCTCGCTGTTTGTGATCCAACCGGGGAATGCGGGCTCCAACGCTGAGGATAATTTATTTTTCAACCCCCAAGAAAAATATGGATAAGTTTTTAGTATCTGTATGTCTGTAGCGTTATACCTAAACGGATGAACCGAGTTTAAGTATTTCACTCTGAGTTCTGAACTATCTTTGGTTCAATTCCCATCCAGGACACATTTGTATGACAAATTAAATGAAATAATTTTATTTGTCTGGAATAGGTAAATATGGTGTTATAATATTATAACATAAAATCACTTATGAGTTTTTCGATTGAAAGATTTATGTGCGCTATACCACGTTCACAAAACCGTGAAGGAAAACATCGTGAGGAAACCCCGATATGTCCTAGAACTAAAAATTCAAAGACATGCGTCAGTGCACGAAAGGAGCCTCTTTGAGGCGCACTTAAAATCCTTTCACCACACTGGTTCGAGAGAACCGGTGACTCGAATATAATAGAATTGATAATATATTAGGATCGAACCGTATTCCGGCCACATAAACAAATGTGGAAGTCTGTTGTGTATGCGTTAATATGTACATACAAAAAGTATATTTAGTGATTTAGTATATAAGTAAAAACTGCAAAAATATGTCACTCAAATGCGAGATGAGGAATTCTCGTATCTCGTATAATCTCGTAGGGTTTGAACAGGCGTCAAACTTAGCGATAAGTACGCGTGACCTTATGTTTTGAATAATATTGAGGTTTCCAAGCCATTTCTTTATGAATTCTATGGAAATAAAAGTTTTGACTTTGACTTTGACTTTGTTCACTGCCGATCAAGTCGGTTCTGGTCTTCCTTCTCAAAGTAATTAGTCTAATTAGTATATCACCTGTGATGTAAGCAATGTCGCCAAGCACGTGTCTGCCGATGATGCCCGCCATGTGACCGCCGAGGCTGTGCCCTATGATGTGGTACATGGTGGGGACTGCGCCCGTCACGCTGTTCAGCCAGTCAACGAAACGAGCAACACTTTGACCTGAAAAAGTGCAACATTTGAATGAATGAATAATATTTGTTTCCTGGAATACAGGTAACATTAGTTCTTCTAAAAAAAATATTTAGTCTCACTGTATTCGGCTGCAAAGCCGTGCATTTCCTAACCCTCTATTAGGGGTTTCTTGTCCGTTCTCTCCATGGAGGGATAGGGTTTGAACACGCGTCAAACTTAGCGATAAGTACGCGTGGCCTTGTGTATTGAATATTATTGACGTTTCCAAGACATTTATTTCTGAATTCTATGTTAAAGTTTTTGACTTTGACCTTGAACTTAATTATATTCTGTGAAAGAAAGAAATAAAGACTAAATTAAATTAACCTAATTGATACAAATATTTTTTCAGGCAAGGCCCGAGTGTTTTTTTCTTACTTTTCTTACCAGCTTGTCTCTCAATATCTGCTCAATTACTATTTTTCAGTTGCAATAAACAATATGTCTATCTATCTTGTCCACAATATAGTATTTTTGAGGAAACCGAAATGTCCTAGAATCAAAAATCTGCAGACATGTATCAAGTGCACGAAAGGAGCCTCTTTGAGGCGCACTTAAAATTACTACTACTATTCGAGTCACTGTGCACTCTGTACAGTGTAGTGCCTCGAATAGTAGTAGTACAAGCTACGCTTAGCTTGAAACTAGATGGCGCTGTGTGAAATGTCCACCAATTCATAAATAATAATGTATTTGTGGACAACTCACACAGCGCCATCTAACCCCAAACTGTGCGTATCTTGCACAGTGGGAACCAGACAACTGATAGAATACATAATATACTTATTTTATTTGTTATTACATATTAGCACCGAGACAGAACATACATCAATGTTGGTCACAAATATTTGTCCTCGGTGTGAATCGAACCACCTACTCAGTAGGCAGTTACTAACTGAGCTGACAGTACAAGCTACGTATAGTTTGAAGCTAGATGGCGCTGTCACCAGTTCATACCGCAAGTGAATGTGTTGGAGACAGCGGCCGCGTAGTTGATGGTTCCGGCGCCGGCGCTCCAGTCTACCACGATCACATTGACATCCTCAGCGGAGAGGAACGCGGGCACCAGCACGGTGTTCATGTCCGAATTCACGTCTACCATCCACCCGTGGAGGAGTATGATGGTGCGACGGCGGGGCTCGTAGTTGGTGATGCCGAGGAGGCCGTCACTGCCCATCAGCAGGGGCTGGCTTACCGTTGGATTCTGTCTGTGGAAGTGTTTGGTCGTTAATGTACATTGGATTCTGTCTGTGGAAGTGTTTGGTCGTTAATGTACATTGGATTCTGTCTGTGGAAGTGTTTGGTCGTTAATGTACATTGGATTCTGTCTGTGGAAGTGTTTGGTCGTTAATGTACATTGGATTCTGTCTGTGGAAGTGTTTGGTCGTTAATGTACATTGGATTCTGTCTGTGGAAGTGTTTGGTCGTTAATGTTCATTGGATTCTGTCTGTGGAAGTGTTTGGTCGTTAATGTACATTGGATTCTGTCTGTGGAAGTGTTTGGTCGTTAATGTACATTGGATTCTGTCTGTGGAAGTGTTTGGTCGTTAATGTACATTGGATTCTGTCTGTGGAAGTGTTTGGTCGTTAATGTACATTGGATTCTGTCTGTGGAAGTGTTTGGTCGTTAATGTACATTGGATTCTGTCTGTGGAAGTGTTATATGGTCGTTAATGCTCGTTGGATTCTGTCTGTAGAAGTGTTATATGGTCATTAATGTTCATTGGATCCTGTCTGTGGAAGTGTTATTAGAAAAAAAAATTGTTTAGTGAGTGTTTTGAGTGTCAATACTCCCTCATCAGTTTCACGTGTACACTTATAAGTAGGAAATGTTTCTAAGTGAGATAGATAGAAAATGATTTATTGCACAAGTTAAAACAAGTACATGGGCGAACTTAATGCTAAATAGCATTTTCTTCCAGCTAACCTTTGTGTAGTGTGGAGTGGATGTGGTAGTGCATTTGGTTAAAGTTATTTATATATTTGTCTTTGGTTTATGTGTACAGGTAACAGAAAACCAGCGCTGAAGCAGCCACACCGCTGACAGCACATGCTCATGCGCATGCACATGCATACGGCGTATAAATATCAAATTAAAATACGTAACAGTATATATTTTTAATTCATCTACATCATCCAATAATCTACCACAAGATAATAAATTGAATATTGGTCCTATGATTTTGTAAATTTTTATCAAAAATTTATTATTTGTTTTATATATTTTACAAAATCATTACAATATTATATACAATTGCGTGGTTATAAGTTATCAAATCTTAAGTGGCATTAACTGATGTAAATCACTGATTAGTAGCTGATAATAAAATGTCGATTCAAGCGTTCCCCTAGCTAAGTAAGTACTTAAATATTATCTATGGCCACCTGTGATAATTACCAACTGCATTTTATCTTAATCTTTTCAAAGTATTTATACGTAATCATAAATGAATTATGTTTTAATTACTAATAATTATTCGGTTGCAGCAGGCATGGCGTCCATAGAGATTCATTTAATAGAAACCATTATTATTTGATCATTGACTGGCCTCACAGCTCAGTTGGTAGTAACCCTGTCTTCTGCGTTGTAGGTCGTGGGTTCGATTCCTACCGAGGACAAACATTTGTGCGACGAACATAGATGTATGATGTGTCTGGGTGTTAATAAATAGTTTGAATGTATTTACAAAAAGTATACAATATGTAAATATGTATATCAGTTGTCTGGTTCCCAAGCTATGCTTATATTTTTTTATGATATGTAGGTGATAGAACAAGCTGACGGCCCACCGGTTAAGTGGTACCGCCGCCCATACACAACAGCAATATTACTCAAGTCCTCTCCACCAAAGTACGAGATGGCTCAAGTCGCATTGCGTTGCGTCCATCACCTCGAGACGGGGATGTTACGTCGGATATAGCTGATGATAAGAAGTAACAAGCTACTTTTATTAAGGTCACAAGTGAAAAACTAATTTGTACTTCGAGATTTGAACCAGCGACCTTCGGATTACAAGCTTTCACTACCTGGTGAAAAGGTGGTACACGTTCTGCCTGTCCGGGTCGTATCTGGCTATCTCGCGGAGGTCGCTGCTCTTGAGCCAGAGGTCGACGAGATGGGGTGTGCCATCTGCTTCCCGTACATACTGGTAGCGGGGCTCATCCAGCTTCCTGATCACAGGGTCAGCTGGATGACCTGGGAACACGTATTTTGTTTTGTTTAATACTTTATTGCACAAGAAAAACAATGTAAAGAAGGACTTAATGCATTTTCTATGAGTCAACCAGTCAGATGGAAAATCAAATTTGGCGCATTATAAATAATACAAAACTAATAAAAATACAAAAAAAAAGTGATTTTAAAAAGCCGGATACAGTCAAGCTTTTGGTTGCGTGTCCGGCCAAATTAGTTGGCTTTTGGCTTTTATTAGGTTTTTTAAATTCGGCCAGTTTCTTTATATCTATACAAATAAATAAAATTGGAGTGTCTGTTTGTAATATTAAAATAACCGCTTTTTACTAAGTGCATATGGATGTACACGGTACATATACCAAAACAACATTTTTTACAATTTTTGTCTGTATGTCTGTTTGTTACGGCTAACTGAAACGGCTGGACCGATTTTGACGGGACTAGGAGTAACAAGGAGTAACTTAGGCTACTTTTTCGAGGGGTAAAATAGGGGTGCGTGATAAAACCGAATTCCACGCGGACAACAGCTAGTATTAAATACTTATAAAATAAACCATAAAACTTTGTTATGTACAGACGTGAAATCATTTGACGCCTATAGACCATTTTATTAGCGTGTCAAAGAATAGAATAGAATAGAATATATTTATTTTCATATATGAAACACATAAATTAAATTATAAAAAATTAGGAGCACAAATATGTCTCGTCAAATGATCAAAATCAAAGATATCTCCTTAACATCTGACGGAAACTGTCAATGTCTCGACACTCAAAGATAAAAGTAATATTATCTGCGCCCTGTGTGCGCATGAAGCAATCTAGACATGACGATTCTCACCTGAAGCCAAAGTCAAGGCGGTAACCAACAGCGCAACACACCACATCGTATCTGAATGTATACTGCAAAACAAATATCGTACATTGTTATATGTAGGATTAATCAAATCTTATCAACTAATTAGATAATTTTGAATGTTACGATAATCTGGATTAGCATACAAAATATGTTCGCGATCAGATACTTCGTTTTTTTAAGTGATATAAGTGACAGAAGGAGCTGACGTCCCACCTGATGATAAGTGGTAACCGCCGCCCATACACAACAGCAACTAAAGTCCTCTCTATAGTACAAGATGACTCAAGTCGCATTGCACCCCGAGACGGGGATGTTACGTCTCATGCAAAGCAAATTTTTGTTGCGGAACGAGCATTAACAAAGCAAAACGTCTTGGGTCTTCCCCTACTTAAGTATGGGAAGGCCTAAGTCACATTGTGCACCCGTAACTTTGAGACGTGAAGGTAAACGTAGGTAAACGTGTTTCAAATGCATGTAATTTCAACGGCAACCATACCTTTCCAAACCGGAACACAGAAATGCGTATGCGTTACTGCTTTGCAACAGAAGGAGGTATGGTGGCAGTACTGCTCCGAATGAACATGGCACAGCTTTTACTACAGTCGTATTGCTTGTTACAGGCAGAGATTACTACTTAAAAGCAGGTAGGCCATCCGCCCTTACCTATCACGTAAAAAAATCGATATCATGTCGTCGATTTATAGTCATGTCTTCGTGGATGCCACTATCTACATGTCAGCCGACTCGAAATACAAACTATTCTGACTTTGGGGACCACAAGCTAATAAACACAAATTAAATCGCTAGATTCAGCATTTAGTGGAAGCGCTGGCAACACTGCTTAGAAGCAATTGCTTTCGGAAATGTGACAGTGACAGTAACTTGATAACAAATTCAGGCGATTGTGTAAGGCTTTGAGTACATACAGCGGAAAACGTTTGTGATCTTAGGGTTTTGTGTATGTATTTATTGTATTGTGTGTGTGTGATATCTTGAATTGGGTAGTGGCACATTGATACCGCATAGTTTTTAACTACCAGCTGGATTTACAATATTAACATGTCAGGATGTGAGATGATATTAACCAATCTGATACTCTGATAGTCTGCGACGACCCTAATTGCGCTTGGTAGAATGGCAAGCAGTCAAAGAAGGTTGAACTGCGCGTTATAATAAATAAAAAAAAAACTCGATCGTTTTGGTTTTGGGTAATATAATTCGTAACTTTTAGGCCGTTCGAGAAGTCTTCTACTCTGCAACCATATTATGGCAGTTCTAAGTTAATCAGCTGTGAAGCCTTAAGACGAATATATTCACTTCGCTAGTTCGCTACACAAGGTAAGTTTACATGTAATCTTTCGTTGTATACTGCTGTTCTCGTATACCTTATATGCGTAGCAGAGTAGGCTACGCTGGATTTTTTTTCTGTTTGTCTAATGAAAATTGATATAACAAAAATGAAAATCGTATAAATTTTCCAACATGTATATATTTTTACGGATCTCATGTCCTTACTTTCTGTTTTTGTGTAAGACAGAGATAAACATGTATTCGTTTAGCAGAGTGACCGAGATATCAATAGCTTTTAGAGTGAGAATAGGAATTTTTGATCGTGTTAATAAATCCGAATCTTTAATTACACTGAATCGTCAATTTATTGAACGCACTCATCAAAATATCAAACAGCAAAATATTGCAAAATAACTAAAAGCGCCATCTATTGGGTGAAATATGCAGGTAGCATTTTAGGGATAAATATAACTATTTCGTGTAAGATCTTTATAAAAGGCACTTAAAAAAGACTCACTTATTTCATGAATCCACTTATTAAGGTAAACAATATAATGAAATAACTTAAAAACAAGTTTTGTAAAACAAGTGCTAAGACTGAAATTGAATTCAAAAACTCACAAGATGGCGCTTTGCGAAAAAAATTAATTACCTTTTTGCTGTAATTTAAATTAATATTTTTTAATAGCTGTTTTTAAATTAATAATATAATTTTGAGAGTGCATGAAATTCATTGCACCTACAATTCTCAAAATTTGTTGAAATATATACCAGTCTCTGATTTTCCTGTTATTACTTCTTTTAAAGGTTTTTTATTTTTGATTTTTACTGTATATAATGTAATGTGAACTATTTACAGTTTTAATAACACCCATAAAAAATGGAAGTGCCCAAAAGGCAACTAAGGCATAAACCCCCAAATCATCTGCAAGTCCTAATTGCACATACGGTTTGCCAAAGAAATACTATATTGTAACTTCATCTCCTAGTTATATTGGGTTGAACCTTGCAACTGAATTTTGAGTTCAAGTTCTAACCGATAATTCTGAATTGTTTTGCCCTCTACTGAAAAGTCTGGGGCATATCTCAATGTATCATCGAACCTCAACAATTCCTATTTTAAATAAAACCTTTTCTTAATTTCAGAAACATGAATGCCATACAGAACGTATCAAACCCATCCAAGACAGTGAAAAAAAGTAAAAGAAAATGCAATTTGGAAACCGCTATGAATAACCTCAAACAATTATTACAACCGACATTCAAAAAGGGAACCCGGGTAAAAAAGAAGCCGAGTTTCCATCCCAAGAAGGTGCAAACAAGGAGTTCTGAACGTTTCACCAATTACAAAGAAGGGGAGTTCCATCCTGACAAACCGAAGAGGAAACGAAGAACCGAGAAGATTGTATTAAAACGTAAGACTGAGTTGAAAGTTGTTGTCGCTACGAATAAGAGGAAACGATGTACTCCACATAAAGGTTAGTATATTTAATCATTTATCCTCTATGGAATTTTAAACGTATGGGTAGATCCTAATAACAGTCAATGCTACGGTGCCTCCATACAAACGTCTCACAGTTGTCCGTCGCTATCTGAGAGGGCTCGTTCAACATAACAGCTGAATTAAATCATATTATAGTCAAATAATTATTACTAACTAGTTACACCCTGTGATATTACCCGCGGTGAACAAGTCACCCCCGGGAACCATACATTCTTCCATGATCAAAATTAGTCTATGCGCTTTTCCAGTAATCTATCTCTGTGCCAAATATCATCCAGATACATTCATTCAAACTGTAGCGTTTATAATAGTAGTAAGATAATGCTTACATACACATGGATTCTCTGTGTCGCAGGTAGCATGCTAAACATGCAAATATTACTTGGCCTTTACCATAAATAGGAATCTGGCTAAAGGTATATTTCATATTGAAACGGTTGGAGCCATCAAAGTATGATATGCAAACATTTATACGCCCGTTACATGATCAACAAGGGATCTGGCATATAAGGGGGCATATCGGGCACATAAGATGAACGTACATTTCCAATACAATAAGAATTCATTAATTTGGTCTACTGGTTTGTAGTTTATTAACTTTCATACATTACGTTCAACATAATCTTTAACCGACTTCAGAGAAAGGAGGACATTCTCAATTCAGTTGGATTATTTTTAATGTCTCTTTTCTCATTTTTCCGTCATTTATATAACAATTTGGAACATTATTTTTTAATTAAAAAAAGGACTTTCAGCTTAGTTCCATAGAAGTGTCACCAAAATAGGTTAAGTA